>CM040189.1:68940529-69540529 GCA_022606455.1 Callitettix versicolor
GGAAGAACCATTTTGCAAGCCGTTTAATACAACAGGTAAGGGAGGAGATTGGCTATCTTTAATATAGCACATTTTTTTCTTAAGAGTCGGGGATATGTTTATTTTTTGTTAGACATTTTTCTCTAGGTTGTGTTCAATATTTGCCCAAAAAATGTTTTACATCTTTTATATGCAGCCTTTCCCAGCTACCTCAACATAATCTCATATAAATAATTCATGTTATATGTTTACTGTACTTGTTTTTTTTTCAAGCCGCCTCGGTGGCCTAGTAGTGGCTTTCACCCTGAGGACCCGGCTTTTGATTCCTGGCCAGGGCTTGGCATTTTCATAAGCTATAAATCATCCCATCATCTGCATTAGCCCATGTGTGCACAATAGTCGGATGTTAAAAAAAAAAACTTTGTTTTTTCTCTGAAGTGCTATTTTTGTTGTGCCTAAGTAAATTTTACTTATTTTATTACAGTCAGTTTGTTTTTGAACTTGTTGTTTCTAGTAGGCTAGTTATATTGTACTAATTTTTATTCGTAAAGTATTCTGTGAAATATTGCTTTTTTTGTGCAATATTTAAAACAAAAAAAGTGGTAAAAAGTGGTAACGATTTCCAGAAAAGTGGTAAATTGATCCAAAAAATCATGGTTTGAATGTCTGAGCACTTGCAGAAATATGAGGAATCAGTAAAGAAAGTGTCCATCAAGATTTACATGAATCAAGCATGCAGAAAGTTTGCTTAGAAAATGGTGCCAAAACTTCTTACCCCAGTTGAAAAAAAGTGAAAATTTGTGCTGACCTTTTATACAACATTGATAATAATCCAGAATTGTTAGACAGAGTAATTACTTGTGATGAATTGTGGTTTTTTCTTGTGATCCTGAAAAAAGTGTCAATCGATGCATTGGAAGAGACCCTCCTCACCAAGGCAAAAAAGCGAAAAAAAGCAAATCAAAATTCAAGGTCTCGATTATTTTTTTTTATGAGCATGGAATTGTTTATGTTCACTGGGTCAACCAACATTATTACGTCATTCTGACAGTCTGTTATGAATGAGTGAGAAGACAGAGACAAAAACTCGATTTGTGGAAAAGTAATTCCTGGATACTTCACCAAGATAATGCGCCCATTCTACCTTGTCTGTGAAATCATTCCTTGTGAAATATGGCATCATTGTGTTGAACCACCCACCTTACCCACCCAACCTGGTATCTTTTGTGATTTTTTTTTTATTTTCTAAGATCAAATCAGAGCTTGAAGAGACCAAATTTCACAGTGTAGGAGCTGTAAAAGTAAAAAAGGTAGAGGTTCTCAACAATATGACAGAAGCACACTTCCAACACTACTTTGAACAATGGAAAATCCATTTGGCGTATTGTAAGGATCATGCAAGGAAAGTATATTGAAAGGGACAACTTTGTAATGTTGTCTCCATTCACATACAAACTGTATTTTGTACAGTTCCATTGATACAAACTGTATCAAGTAAGTACCTAGCTTTTTTTACTAGAAGTAACATAATAAAAAATCCATTGAAGATAGTTAATAAATTATTATCAAAAAAATTTTTGAAACTTACTAAAGAAATGTATATACAAAAGTAATTTAATTTATTAACCAGTATTTCTATATTTGAAATAAAAGCATAAACATACACCTACAGTATTTAAACTTAGAGTGTCATGGACATTTTTTAACATAGACAAAAATTTAATATTATTTTAATGTTGGACATATTTTCTGTTAAACAATATATATATATATATATAACCAATGGTTAATATGGTTTAATAAATGTTCAGATGGTTTAATAAATGAAGCAGGACCCATTATAACTTATTTTACATAATTGTTTTAAGTACAACACGAAGTATGTATAAAACAATAAACTTATAATTTTAATAAGAAAGAAAGTAGTATTTTTTGTACTGCACAAATAAAAAAATACAGTTTGTATGTAGGAATTGGCATACAACTTATATATTAAGTTAAAAATATATAACTTAAAAAAAAAGATGCTAGTTAAGTGCATTGTTTTTTTTACAACAACAAGAAGAATGTTCACATTCTTCCTGTTGTTTGTAAAAAAAAATATCGTTGACTCACCCTTTCCAGAGAAATCAATCCCAAAACCTCTCCCCAATGCCTCGAAACTGTTGGACCACACAAACACTACAGGCTTCACAAACTGTACAACTATATTTTAATATTAAAGACATTAACAATTCTTTGCACAGGACTGCTAGTGAAGGGCAACCTGTTTAAGTGATTATGGTTATTAAAAAGAAGGAAATCAATGCTTATTGAAATTTGGTTTACAACAATTGTATTTAAACCATAATATTGTTTTAATGCAAAAAAGTTCATTAGAAATTCTTTAAAATTAATTTATAGAAAATAATTTAGTCAAAATTCTTATATAAATTATTGGAATCTTTACATTTAATTATTTAAAAAAATATCAAAGTTTTATATTTTGTATTAATTTTTAGAACCTACTGTTGGCCAACCATTTAAGTCTATCTTGTTCTCTCTTTGTTTTTTAATTGAATATATATATATATATATATATATATATATATATATATATATACACACACACACACACACACACACACACACGAGGTATGTTCAAGTAACAAGAATTTTAATTTTTTGAACAAAATACTTATTTATTCTTCTACATTGATGTTGTCGCCTTCAAAATAGTCCCCATTGGAGATTATGCACTTGTGCCAGCGCTTCTTCCAATCCTCTAAACACTTCTCAAACTCGATCTGTGAGGTAGCCTTTAGTTCTTTCAGCGATGCGCTTTTAATGTCATCTACAGCTGTAAAATGATGGCCCTTTAAGGTTCTCTTTCTTTTTGGAAATAGGAAAAAGTCACAAGGAGCCATGTATAGCGAATATGGAGGCTGGGGCATCGTTACTGTACTCTTTTTGGCCAAAAATTCACGAACAAGCAATGAAGTGTGTGAGCTGGTGCATTATCGTGGTGCAAAATGTTACAATGGTGCAAATGCAACAATGTTATGACATTGTTTCCAGTGTTTTGTGTATGAAACGCGTGGCAGAAAAATTCGTTCCAAAATTGTTGAATTTTGAACAAAAACAGTGGCGAATGGAAGTTGCTCAGGAGTCACTAAATGAAGTCAGCGACGATGCAGAATTACTGAAACGTATTATAACAGGTGACGAAACATGGGTTTACGGATATGATGTCGAAATTAAGGCTCAATCATCCCAGTGGAGGCAATCTGGCTCACCAAGACCGAAAAAGGCTCGACAAGTGTGGCCTTCCTACATACACCTCATACTTCCTAATGATCTAACACTAAATAAATTTGGGTGATCAATTTCTATTAATTAATCTGTTTTAAGTTAAGAAAAAGATATTATTTTTCAAAAATTCCTAGAAATGCAGAACTTTTCAAAATATTATTTTTTATTTTATTGGATAACTACCAACATTATGAAAATGGAAATATTTGCTATATATATATGAAATATTCTACATATATTATAAAAAAATTAAATTTATAACTTTTTTATACGTTTTGAAAATATAATTTTTTTGTTTTCTGAAAATTTTGCTTTTGTTAAGTGTTGTTTTTTTTATAGAACACTTTAATTATAAAAAAATGCATTGGACAGCATAGCTTATGCGTAAAAAATAATTGCCCTATTGTAGACAGAATATAATATTTGTCCATTAGTATTTAGGGTATATGTTAATAATGAACTCAGCTGGAAAATGCACATTTTGGAAAATATAAAAGTAAATTAAATAAAAATTTAAGATATTTTTATTTAGTATAAGAATGAAGTAATGAACAAATCTACCTTATATTTATCTTTAGTTTAAGGTCATATAGAATATGGTACTGATTCTAATGATTGTACTTTTTATGTACGTAATGTGATATATATATATTTAAATGCAAATTCAACAAAAACATCTAAGAATAATGTCATGTAAAAAAAATAAATTTTAACTTGTCTCTTTCTTTTTCTTGCACAAAAACATTTCCCTCTAAAGTAAATTTTTTTCTTGGAATTATTTTATTAAAAATTAATTATTAATGATGGATGTATCATTTATGTTTTATGTATCATAGAAAGAATTTATACCATAGAGGGACCATTTCGAGTAAATGACACTTTTGAGTTTGAACTGATTTTCTCTGTTGGATATGAACCAAAAATACCAAAAGGAAGAGCAACTCAAAGCATTACTATGGTTGAAAAAGTTATTGCTGGCTTATACATCAAGTAAGTACCTAGCTTTTTTTACTAGAAGTAACATAATAAAAAATCCATTGAAGATAGTTAATAAATTATTATCAAAAAAATTTCTGAAACTTACTAAAGAAATGTATATACAAAAGTAATTTAATTTATTAACCAGTATTTCTATATTTGAAATAAAAGCATAAACATACACCTACAGTATTTAAACTTAGAGTGTCATGGACATTTTTTAACATAGACAAAAATTTAATATTATTTTAATGTTGGACATATTTTCTGTTAAACAATTTATATATATATATATATATATATATATATATATATATATATATATATATATATATATATATATATAGTTCGGATGGTTTAATAAATGAAGCAGGACCCATTATAACTTATTTTACATAATTGTTTTAAGTACAGTACGAAGTATGTATAAAACAATAAACTTATAATTTTAATAAGAAAGAAAGTAGTATTTTTTTTGTACTGCACAAATAAAAAAATACAGTTTGTATGTAGGAATTGGCCTATACATGTAAGCTAGTATAAGTAATTTAACCAAATTAAGGTGACCATTACTAAACAACAAAAACAGGAGATATTGCAGGTTAACCCTAGGAAAACAACTCTGGTGTGTTTTACTAGAAGAGGATATTTATGAGCATTTATGCTCTTTTGGGAGACAATCCATGTTTGCAAAAGATGTAAAGTATCTAGGCTTGGTGCTGGACAACAGATTAAAATGAAATGCTTATCTTGGGTGCATCATGGGGAAAGCCAACAAATCATTGATGACAGTTAAAAGAATGGTTGGCAAAACATGGTAGCTGAGAGCAGGTATGGTGAAGAACATCTGTATTGAGTTCATTAGACCCATGTTATGCTAAGGTACTATGGTGAGGTGGTCTAAGTCGAAGCAGAGAGTAGCCAGATAATCCAGAGGTTGGCCTGCCTTTGCATAACTGGCTCTGTAAACATGACACCAACGGTGGCTATGGAGATCGTTCTTGGATTTTTCCCATTGACCTTTGTATCATAGGGGGAGGCACGTAAAGCAGCATATAGACTGCAGGAAAGTGGTATCTGGCTATCCTGAACTTTGGAGCATGCTAGAATTGCAGAAAAGATCAGTGACCCGATTCTAATGATGCGGTCTGATCAAATGACCAAACAACACATAATTTCTAAACCCTTTAATGTCAAGTTGACATTTGAGAAGGAAGATAATGTGTTGAGAAACTCTGGAGACCTAGTATGGTATACAGACAGCTCCAAGAAAAAGACTGGTACTGATGCTGGAGTGTACTGCCTAAGACCGAGGTTGAAAGTTATTCCCATAGGACAGTATGCAACAGTATTCCAGAGTGAAGTAATGGCCAATAATGACTATGTCTGGGAGAATTTAGAACGGAACTTAAAGAAGACTTGTATTCGTATTTATATCAATAGTTAGGGAGCAATAAAAACACTTGTGGGTCCTACAATTATGTCCAAGCTAGTCTGGAAGTGTTGGGAGAACTTCATGCTCTGTCCCTGGTTAACAGGGTCACTCATCACTGGGTTTCTAGGCATAAGATGGTTGAAGCTACGAGGAGGCAGACCAACTGGCTGGGCTGGGATCTGCATCTGAGTTTACCATACCCGAGCTGGCTTTAAGGATTTCTCTTTCATTGGCAATGTCTGCTATTAATAAGTAAATTAAAAAGCAACATCAGGCAAGATAGAATAACTTTCATGGGCATTCCCATAGTAAACGCCTCTTAAGTAAGATACCTCAAGAAGGACTTAGAAGGGGACAGACATCTTTGGCAGATACAACTCAGGAAATCATTGGGCTCATTACAGGGCAATGTGAAACCATGATTTCTAAGAAGTTATTTATAGGAAGAAGTAGGAAGCACAACTTAGGAAATCATGGGGCTCATTACAGGACAATGTGAAACCATGAAAAAACCATGGTTTCTAATAAGTTGTGTAGGAAGAAGTAGGAAACTTCAGGACATATAATTCATAATTTTAAGAGTCTTGCTAGCAGGGGGCTAAGGATTTTTGGTTTCCAGGACCCTAGGCACATGCAGCAGGATAAGCTAGTCAGTGGATTGTTGGAAATTACTAAGGGCACCTGCTTAACTAGTACTCAAGAGGTTTAGTTGCACAACAGGCCTAGATCACATAGCCTGGGATTCTGTAATCCCATTTTTTCTAATCTTAATCTTAATATTGAACAACAAGAAAAAGTAGTTGTTGCAGCTAAATTGGGGTTAGGTCACAAAAATATAGTTCACGGATTTTTAGTCCACATTCGAGTGTTTAGTCCACTCATATGTACCCCACTCATATGTTTCCCAATATTGTCTTTGCATTGGACAGTTAAGTCTAAAAAAACTGACAGTTAATTTATTTAAGTATTCATAAATTTATTTCTTATTCAGGTTAGAATTAATAATGCTGCATTACATTTAAATATTTGTGGAAAATATTTAGGGAAATGTATTAAACATAATTCTTAATTATTTATTTCAGATGTTGGAAGAACTGCGGTGAACGTGGATATAATTCTACAATAAATGAAATTATATACCTAGAAGTTGTACCTGAAAAAGGAAATAATATTGATGTAAAAAATGCAAATTTTACGTGGTTTTATTCAGAGAATGAAAGTGGAGATATGGATGCAACACCAATTCGTCAGCCTAACACTCCTGATTACATACTGATTGTGGAACGAGGGATGATGAATGAAAGTTCTGTCTATGAATTTGTAGTTCATGGTTAGTAATATTTAGTGTTCTGTAATATCTATAGCTATTAAAAAAACATACATGATATACTATGTTTATAGTATGAAACAAAGCATCGACCAATATGTTTTTATAGTACAGAAACAAAGCTGGAACTGGACCAATATATTTTAATATAGAACCATTAAGTTCATAGAAGTAAAATAATGGGTAAATCAAGAAATTACAATTTATATAAGAAGAATGATAGCATTAGAATAATTTGAAATAGTATGCTTAAAAAGAAGGAAACATTAATTACTTAATTAAAATTAACTGTGAAAGCAGAAAGTAAGGCTTCTATTACACTTATAGAACTTATTACACCGTATAGATAATACGGTCACATTGAAGTAACTGTAATTCAGATCTGGTGTCACTAGATACTCTTAACAACACTTTCCTATGTGTTTTTCCTTGTATAAAAAAGAATAATTTTTTAATGAAAACAAGGTTTCTGGGTTCTGTAAATTTCGACATAGGAAAACAAATTTAACTCAAAGTGCTTTTGGTGACTCTTGAAAAGAAATGTATGGAGAATTAAATTTTATTGCTGGATTATTTATTTATTTATCAACTAGCTGTTACCCGTTGCGGCTTTGCCTGCAATTATAATGTAAGCAATAAAATTTATAGTCAATTTTCAAAATCAGAATAGGTCATTTCATTTTAATATATTGCTATATACAATATTATATGATTTATGGTTTTCGGCAAAGACATATAAATTTTTGCTACTCGATACGCTAAAACATGGTCATGTCATATTTTAATAAAATACAGTATTATTAAAAAGTCATTATTATACAATTAAACTGAAATAGTATTGTGTTTATCTCAGATACCTAAAACGTGTTCACACCAAATGTAATCTCATTTGGTCCAGTAGTTAAAGTTTATTTGAATAACAAACAAATAAACAAAAACAAACTTTCAGAAATATAATATGATTAGCTGTTACCCGTCACGGCTTTGCCCGCAATCATAATATACATTAAAGATCATGCATTACGTGTTAGGACCAACAACTGTGTTAAATAAGTTTTGAAGTACTCTTTAAAAAAAATTAATTTTTTTTCCTGCATCACCGTTTAACCCAACAACCGTGTCAATTAGGTTGGAGTACTCTTTTTAAAAAAATAAATAAAGGTTTTTTTAATGCTTCACCGTGTTAGGCCTAACAACCATAATAGTTTGCTAATGGAGTATTCTGTAAAAAAATATAAAGATTTTTCATGCATCACTATGTTAGGCCTAACAACCGTGTCAGGATATGTAGCCTAGTATTTTAAAAAAAAATATGAAGGTTTTTTGATGCATCACCTTGATAGGTCCAACAACCGTTTCAGGATATGTAGTACTCTTTAAAAAAAATATAAAGGTTTTTTCACGCATCACCGTGTTAGTTAAGTTATGGAGTACTCTTTAAAAAAAATATAAAGTTTTTTCCATGCATAACCATATTAGGCCCAACAACCGTGTCAGTTAGGTTATGGAGTACTCTTTTGAAAAAAATAAATAAAGGTTCTTTTAATGCATCACCGTGTTAGGCCTAACAACTATGTTAGTTAGCTTATGGAGTATTCTTTAAAAAAAATATAAAGATTTATCACGCATCACTATGTTAGGCCTGACAACCGTGTCAGTTAAGGTTTGGAAACTCTTTAAAAAAATAAAGGTTTTTTCACACATCACAATGATAGGCCCAACAATCATATCAGTTAGGATATGTAGTATTCTTTAAAAAATATAAAAGTTTTTTACACATCACCGTGTTAGGCCTAATAACCGTGTCAGTTAATATACTTAGTATTCTTTTAAAAAATTTAAAGGTTTTTTCACACATCACCGTGATAGGCCTAACAACCGTGTCAGTTAGGATATGCAGTATTATTTAAAAAAATATAAAGGTTTTTTTACGCATCACCGTGTTTGGCCTAACAACCGTGACAGTTAGGATATGTAGCCAAATAATCTTTAAAAATATATAAAGGTTTTTTCACGCATCACCCTGTTAGGCCTAACAACCGTGTCACTTAGGTTATGCACTATTCTTTTAAAAAATGGGTTTCCTATCACCCAAACCCATGTTCGACGTATTTTTATTATTTTACTGATCTGTAGATCAGTAAAACAATAAAAATACGTCTAAAATCAGTACAACACGGTACCGATTTTCGCCGGTAGCAATTTTGAGGTTATGTTGGTCACTTTTATTTTCAATTTTTATCATACTTCTCCTGCTTTCATATTTTGGATTTTTGCTTTTGGGCACATAATAAAGCATTTTAGTAAGAAAAATATTGAAAACTCCAATAGATGCTGCACTGCATATTTACCATTTTTTCATATAATGTAATTACACAAATATATATACTACCTTACAATTAAAGTATCCTAATAAAATTGTATATAATATATATATTCTGCACTCTGCTTTAAAAACATTGAATAGTCTTAAATGAAAAATACCATATTGTGATTATTAGATGAAAATGTAACATTAAAAACAATAATTTGCAATAAATAAAACATAGATTAAGATTTGTAAAATGGGATTAGATCTATGTCCATCTCAGGTGCCTAAATCTCATGTTCAGTAAACAGTAATTAAACCTAACTATAGTTAACAGATGTTACAAAACTAAAAACTGATAATTATTTTGGGCTGGGTAAGTAGTATAATGACGTTTTGTAAAACGGGAATAGTCCTATATGTATCTCTGATACTTAAACCATATACATACCAAATTTCATCTCAATTGGTCCAGTGGTTAAAGCGTGATTGAATAACAAACAAACAAACAAACAAATAAACAAACAAACAAACACACAAACTTTCAGAAATATAATATGAATTAGATATTACCATAGTACATTAATGAATAAACCTTAGGGACAAGGAATACTAGGAATAAATAGTTTATCTTTGACTAAAAAGTTAATAAAATGATTTTTTTTATTATTTTAAGGCGAAAAGCACATTGAGCTATTATTGCCTCCCTAAATGTAAGTGTGAGAGTAAAGTGTTAAAGTTGTAAGTGTAGTGTTGCAAGTATAATTGTGTGTTAGACTCGGGTACCGCGAAGGACACGTAAATAGGTGCAGCTAGTCTGCACCCCCCTGTGGGGATTTGGTTTTAATAAATAAATAATCATAGCATGCAACTGTTTCGCTGTCATGATAGAAGCAAATTTCTAAAAGTATTTTTTCTATAAAATGATAGGTATGAATGTGTTAGTCATTCCGACTATTTGAGTCATCCGAAAGAGATTCTTTATGGCTCAGTCCTTCTTCACTTCTGTTTTTATTATATAAAAGAATAATATGTATAATTCTGTGACTTGTAAAAAAAAAAAAAAAAATAATAAAATAATGGCAGTCTAACAGTGTTTGCTAAGGATACAGGTTTATGCTACAGTGTTCCTAATAAAAAAAAAAATATTTTCATGGATGCAGACCTAATTCTGTTTCACACAAAACAAAACAATATTAGCAATAAAATGATTTTTTTTTTATTTTAAGGCGAAAAGCACATTGAGATTATTGTCACCTCCCTAAATGTAAGTGTGAGTGTAAAGTGTTAAAGGCGTAAATGTAGTGTTGTAAGTGTAAGTGTGTGTGGGAGGGACATCTAAATCCTCTCAATAGGTGCAGCTAGTCTTCACCCCCCCTGAGGGTAACTTACATAGGGAAGTAAGATATTGAAATAAAGTTTTTATATAAGTAGAATTTATTTTCTGTGAATTACTAAGATATGGATGGGTTTTTTAACAGCCTAATGGATCTCCTATGGTTTTGGTTTGAATCATGCAGTTTGAATCCAATAAGTTTGTGGTTCAAGTTTAATAATCTGATGATTTTATGTATGTACTAATATGATTATTAATATATTGCATATAGGGAATAACATGAAAGAACACTATTGTCATTACTGTAATTAATGAGGGATAGCTTGGAAGGCTAGACATTCATTATTTGTTCTTTCATTTAAAACTTTACTAAAAAATAGGATGTGCTAAGAGCATATGAGAAACAAATAAAATATGAACACTATACAGTTAATTGTTATGTGCTCAAACATATGTAGAGTGTCTTTGTTGGTAGTCATAAAAACCACAGACAAGAGAAACAGTTTGGTCCTTTAGAAATTTTTCTCATTAGGTCTCTAGGTCATAGTTTTTTTTTGTGACAAATTTTAATTTCTTTAATCAAATTTTAAAAGAAGAAAAAGCTGAATTTTGACTGAATGATTGGAAGATGACAATTTTTGCTATTGGTTTAAAACATAATGGTTCAGTAAAAAGTGATAAAAGGAAGTGATTGCATGGAATCAGGAAGTCTCACTATTTACTGTACCAGTGTAATCATAATGAAAATGTAGTCAAGTCCAGTAAAATGTGGTAGGATGATTGAAATTATCAAGTCTCAAATTCTAGTAGAAATGAGTTGTCTAATTATATTAGGTATTATATATTAGCAGAAGTTGTTTTTTTAAGAAGATCATTTATAAAAATAAATTAATTAGCCAAAGAGCACAAGTGAATCATCATTCCCTATACAAGTTTTTAATTTTAAAAGATTTAAAATGTATCGCTGTATGAGTATTAGCCAAGTGCTATTTTTTTTCTAATTAATTTGTTGCCACTGGAAGTGTGCATCATGATCTTTGAGAACTTCCTAGCGTCAAGTACTAGATCCAACCACTCCATCAACCGACTATCAAACTGCAGCATCGACCAAGGAATACTTCCAACATCAACTGAATAAGAAAGAAAATTGTATTGTATTCGAGCAAGATTAGTACTACTAACAGTAACAACCAGGAAAATTAAAAAAGAACTCTACCTAAGTAAATTGTAAATTGTAATGAAAACTCTACCTGAGTAAATAAATTTCATGAACTAAATTCTCTAAACCACCAGATTTGCAAGTTCATTTGTGGAACACAGTGTTCACTCTCATGGTGTATTGGAATGATGGAAGTGTATGCCAGGACCAAAGGACTTACAAAGGATTGATAATGAACTCTGGTCATAATGTAATTGAATATCCCTATTTAGATTCTTATGAAGTGTTGTTATTTTCAATTTAATGTTTACCTTAGGTGAGTAAACTTACAGATGAAATCCCTTTTCTCTAAGACTGCCAAAGCTGTATACTCTTACATAATTGCAAACTGTTTTGAATTGGTAATCCTATAAATGACTTTGTCCTTTATTTCTAAAATTTTTATGGTCAGTTTAGTTTCAGTTAGCATAATGTTTATACTTCTTAATTCACACATTCACTTCCAATGTGCATATTTGGAGCTTTTCTCTAGACTGTACTTCTGTGTTTGAAACAAATCATTTTGTCTGAAAGGTGATATAATATTAAATAATTATTCCACAAGTACTGTAACATAATTTATTTACAGTAAGTGTTATAAAAATTATGCATCAAATTTATACATCAATTTATACATCAAATTCTTATATCATAAAATGCTTTTTTGATTGCACAAAGTAGTTAAATCTAAAATTCAGCCTAGTTAAAAGTATTTGTACACTTTTGGTCTTAAAAATATCAAGATCTATGCCAGAAAATAGTTTTGCCTTCAAATATTTAAATAATAGTTAAAATATACTAACAACTCTACCTTTACAGCAGTTTTTTTATGACTACAATTTTCTCTACATGATTGTTAAAGCAGTTCAGTTAAGTAATGTTTATATGACTAAATCTTAATTTAGACCTTTACTTAAACTTAATTAGGCCTTCAGGCCTAATTAGTTAATTGGTTACTACTATAATTATTGTTAACATAAAATAATACTTACAAAAATTATTGTGTAAAAAGTGATCCTTACTTAAGATCCATTACTGTTTACTGTCATAAATACAAGGGTAGGTAAAGTGAAATTGAAAAAATCTATATATTTATTGTACTTACATAAATGATGCTAACATTACTTTTAAACATAATCCTACTTCTGTGTACTTAGTCCATCTTTTGATCAACGTATGAATACCTTTCTGGAGGAAAGTTTTCAGCCTAGTGTTTAGAAAATTTTGCACCGCTTCTATGGCCTCTTTACCAGATCGATAATGGTTCCCTCACAACTGTTCTTTTAATGGACTGAAAAGATGAAAATTGCTTGGAGTCTCATCTCAACTATAAGGAAGGTGGTCCAGCACCTGAATACTGAGATTTTGAAGCATAGAACTGAAGGCAAGGTTTTGAAGGCTGTCTTTTTAGCCATATGAGGTCAAGTGTTATCCTGAAATAAAATCACGCCTTTTGAAAGGTTATCACATCTTTTGGATTTGATTTTTTACTTCAGTAAAAGCTCACAGTAGCTGTTGCTATTTATTGTTTAACCTTTAGGTTTGAAGTCAACCAAAATTGGACCTTCCATATCCTAGACCTTTCATAACCTGGATCCATCTGTCCATCATAACCTTTCTACAGTCAGCTGAGTTTTGAAATTTTTGCTTAGGGAGATAAAGGATGTTTCTACACCAAACTTTGTCGCTTACTCTCTGGTTCAAAATGATGGAGCCATGTCTCATAAATGGTTATTATTTGCTTAACACTAGAAAGTTAGCATTAAAAAAAATATGGTATGGGTAGTAGTATGTAAATTTCACATAGAGTTCGGAAACGTATGGTCCTTTGCTAGTTCTGCTGTAAAATGCTATATTTTGTTTTCTTTAATATTAATTTTATTAATTTCAATTAAATTCAACATTTTAGAAAATAACTGGGCACTCATTTTAAAAAATCAAAAAAAAAATATACTTATAAAAACAAAAATATACATAAATGAAAAAGAACATAGTTTTTGTAACTTCATGATTAAAGTATTATTAATACATTTTTTTGCTTAAAAATACCTGTGGTAGATTTAGATTAATGTGTTGTTAAAAAACCAAAGTCTACATAATTATTTATTTTTATACTAAAATTAACTAAAACTTCTTAACATTAAACATAAGATATAAAAGAAAAAAGAGATTTATAGCTTTTGCATGAGATTTTTTTTAGCTGTATTTGGTGCAAATGCTACTTTGATTTTCACCATAAATATCTTTGAGGCTGTTGCAGTGAATATGTGTCATCCTCTTTTTCCTGACATAGCAAAAGCATAATACTTCCTTGCGCCTCTAGTCGGGTATTGGAACAACTTTTTTTCTTCAACTGAAGTCTCCTTTGATCTTCCTTATTCTCGTTCTTAGATCACACCTTATATTTTTATCATTGAGTAATATTTCTTGCCAAGGTTTTGATAGGTATTTGTGAAGATCTATCAAGAAAAGAAAAGAAGTTGTTTGACTTCTAAGAAAAAATTAATTACACAAAAACTAATCAGAAATATATGTACTCACAATGATGGTTGGTCAGCAATTGAATGACTGCACTGAGGCACTGATACGAGGGTGAGGGGTTTGAGTGGATTGGATTAATAAGGTGCATAAGGTGGATTGGATTAATAAGGTTGGATTAATAAGGTGGAAAAAAATCTATATATTTATTGTACTTACATAAATGATGTACTTACTTTTACATTACTTTTACATGTACATTACTTTTAAACATAATCCTACTTCTGTGTACTTAGTCCATCTTTTGATCAACGTTTGAATACCTTCCTGGAGGAAAGTTTTCAGCCTAGTGTTTAGAAAATTTTGCACCGCTTCTATGGCCCTTGACATAATTATATTATACATGTCAATATAATCATATATTGACATGTATGATTATTTATTTCATACATGTCAATATAATATACACTACCTTTCTAGGGTTAAAGAATGAGTCTCCTTCTTTTTCATAATGTTTTAAATGCTTCTGGGAAATTTTGTTTTGGGAAATCATGATTGTCTTTGTGGATTCTGGTCAATTGATGTGGAACCCAAAAGAACAGATTTTTTTAAAGTTTACAGAATCGTAAATGACTGTATATGCTAAACCATGACTTACATTAAGCTCACTTGCAATATTATCAACTGTAATTCGTCGATTATCGAGAATCATTTGTTTAACCACTTCAATATTGTCATTAGTTTTTGAAGTGGAAAGCCTACCAGGCTGCTGTTCATAAAACAGAAAAATCCTACAATTTTTAAAGCGATTACTCCATTCGTAGATCTTTCTTCCGCCCAAACAACTCCTTCCATATTGTTGCTGCATTCGATGAATAATCTATGCTGGTTTCATACCTTCTGAATTTAGGAAATTTATCACTGCTTGCATTTCTTCCTTGGTGCAATCAGACAAAGGAAAACTCATTTTACACAATCTTTTAAACATAATCACAGTTAGCTAACAATGAAACAGTACTTTCAATAAACAGCTGATAGAGGTTATGAGTTATAACAGAACAATTATCAGTGCTGACAAAGGATATGTGATGTGGAGGGAAATTTAAATTTCCCTTTACTCATTATTTTTTGTTCTTGTAAATAATAATTAATGAGATTTATATTTTTCTTTAAATTTATTGTGTTGGTATTTATTAATTTTTTTTTTATAAACATAAATTTTAATAAAAGAAGTTTTAACAAAATAATTTATATTGGACTAATTTAAATTTGAATAATAAAATGTACTAAGAAAAGATATTTTAATTATACATTTTTAGATAACTGTTACTAACAGTAACAACTAGGAAAATTAAGAGAAGTCTACCTGAGTAAATCATAATTAAGGACCTTGATAATTAAGTTCTTTTGAGTGTGTAATAAAACAAAAATACTGTATTGAACACCTAGTATTACATATATTTATTTAATAATTATATTATTGATGTATTGCAGGACCTAATGAAAGTGAGGCTTCATTTCAAATTCGTATAAGCACGAACCCTGGTAAAGGGACCTGCAACATCCAACCCAAAGAACGGTTTTTAGGAGAAGCATTTGATATCATCTGTAGTGGATTCAGTAGCTTTCAACTGGATAAAACTTTAACATTTGAATTTTATGATAATAATCCTTCTTTGTCAAATGAAGGTAAAACGAATAAGAGAAATTAAATATCAGAATGCATTTAATACTTTAATATTTGCTTAAAAAAATATATAGTGAAACCTCTTTTTTTAAATAAAATGCATTTTTTTAATGCATATAAACTTACACTTAAATCTTATTACAATAATCTAATTCATACTTTTCAAAGAAGACAAGATGAATAAAAATAACTTAGTTTTTGTAAATGTATTTTTATTAAATGATAGAAGACAAAATTATACTTTTATTCTTACATTCTTGCTTAAAATACTTGTATTTTAGTTGTGTTTCCTTAAAAGTCTACTTTTGTAGAATGTATTATTTTACCTTAGACTTTGGAAAATTTAAGTACCTTAGTAAAATAATTTTATTCATAAATTATATACTTTAAAACATTGTAAGCCCAGGCTATATGCATTATTTACTTAACATTACTCAAAAAATAATAAAGTAAGTTCCTTTTTGCTTTTGTTTTGACACTAATAAAACATAATAAAAATTATGATTAGCCGAATTCTATAAAGTGAACATAATACTATGATTTTAATTTTAATTAATTACTCTGTAATATTGTGATGCAATGTTATGTTTGCCCTATATTACTTTCTCTATTTCTTTTTTAGTTTAAAACGTTCTCCGGAGTCTTCCAATCCCATTTTCTCTGTCATTCCATAGATTTTGATCCAACCCCTCTCTCTCACTACCTTCTCAATTTAATTCCTTCTCTCCAACTAAGTCTTGGTCTTTCTGTTTTTCTTCAACTATGTATTTTCCTTTTTAGAATCTGTTTCGGAATTTGATTTTCGTCCATCCTTTGTACATGGCTAAACCATCAAAGTTGTTTTGTCTTAATGTAAGTTGTACACTCTTTGACTTGTGTGTTGTGTTCCAAACAAAGATTCCATCTCTGCCCTCTAATGCACATGCACCCCATTTTTTTTAAGTTTTCCTCAAGTCTCCAAATATCATATTCCTCTATTCATTTTCTGTTCATATATTCTATATCCTCATAATCCTGTGCTATAACTATTTGGTCATATGCAAAGCAGAGGGTTTATAAAGTGTTGTCGTTTAAAGATATACCCATTCTCTTGTCCTTGCATTTCCAGTTATACAGTGTTTGTTTCAGGTAGGTTTTAAACAATGTTGGGGACAGGGAGCATCCTTGTTTAAGTCCCTTTGTGACTTTGAGAAATTTAGACATTTTATTTCCTACTTACTTTTACTGTTATATTTTTAAACAATGTTTTGGCTGTCCTTAGAAATGTTATTCCTATATTAGTATTCTCTAACACCATCCAGAGCCTATTGTGTGTGGTACACTATCATATCGTTATTCAAGGTATACTTAAAGGCAATGAACTTTTTGATTTACTGACATTTTTTTCTCAATTATTTGTTAATACAGAACAAGTGATCCATAGTTGATCTTTCTGCTTTAAGTCCTGCTTATTCTTCAACTTCCATATCATTGTATTCATGTCATATTCTGACCATTATAACTTTTCTATGTATTCTACTAATCGAACTTGTAACATCTATTCCACGTTATCACATTTAGTTCTACTCTTTTTTTTATATATTTTTGTTATGATCGAAGTACTCTATTCTTCTGGAATTTTCCTTTCTTCTATATACTTTTGGAAAAATGCCATGACATATTTAAACAATTTTCATGTTCCATACTTAACAAGTTCACCAGGAATGTTTCCAGGTCTGAATATTACTTTTATCACTTTATGTAAATAATTTCTGTTTTCTTCCTATATGTCCTGAAATAGTTTTATCTTTCAAATCCATCACATCTCTCTGCTATGTAACCAAAACAGTTTCAAAAGTGACATCTAATTTCATCATAAATATATTATTATAAGGTCTTACACTGGAAATAAATAATGATCACAATTTTTGGTACCGTAATAAGTAGTTGTTTTTTTTCTGTTGAGTTTTGAATGTGAGTCCCTTTTCAGTTGAGTTTGTTGTGTGATTCATTATAGTAAAGGTCATGGAATGTTGGTTATTTGAGTTTTGATGTAAGAAAGTGAATAATTAAAACCTCATTATTGAAATATTTTTGAAATCATAAAGAATAATTAAAATTTGTTCAGAGCCTTGTAAACTAATATAACAAAAAAGATTGAAATTAGTTGGGGCACACATCTGTCACACTGAATATATGTTATCATATCACGAGATAATGTTTGAAATGAATTTCACAAAACTAACAACATTGAAACATCATTACGAAAATCATGATATGTGAATATCAAACTTAGAATAAAATTGGATTTTGTATATTTTGTAATTTTTTTTTATAATTTGTGAAATAATCTTTTTTTAAGTATAAATATGAGGTGTGTTATTTAAGTAACGTTTTTAAATACGCCCATTTTATGCTATTTTTGCTTGTTATACTGCAGTTGAATTGCACTCAATAGCCATCTGCTCTAAAGGCTTCATCCAGCGGTAAAACTTCAGCGAAAGCTTTTTTGGCTCAGTTATAAGTGGGCTTCTGGAGAAAAAACATTACATGATTTTACTAATCCACATAAAACCACCATTGCAAAAAGATATTTTTCCAATGGAAAGTAAAATAGCGGCCATGGTTGACTCTCCAGGCCCTATATTTAAAATGGGTTATGTCAACTACACAAAATCACTTTTCTAAGTGATCTATTTTATGTAGGATGTGCTAAGCATTTACCAATAGCTGCACAATTTATTTAAGCAAAATTAGAGTGCGCAATATTTTTGAGCATAAGGAATCATATGCTCAATATTTTTGAGCATAAGAATTCAGGTGCTCAATATTCTTGATTGTACTTCTGAATACTTATTCAGGTGTTCAATTATCTTAATCATAAGGATTCAGGTACTCAATATTCTCAAGTGTAAGGATTCAGGTGTTCAATATTCTTAAGAATAAAGGATTCGGATGTTTAATATTCTCTAGCTTAAGGATTTGGGTGATAAATATTCTTGAATGTCCTTACATTCAATGAATGTCCGACATTATCTTATGGTGCTCGATTATCTTGAGCGTAAGGATTTAGGGGCTCAATATTCTTAAGCATAAGGATTCAGGTTCCTAATATTCTCAAGCATAAGGATTTGGGTGCTTAATATTTTTGAGCCTATAACTTAATGACCTCATTATTCTTGTGCATAAGGAATATGGTGCTAAATATTCTCAAGACTACAGATTCAGGTTCTCAATATTTTTTAACATAAAGATTAAGGTCATCACTATTCTTAAACTTTCAGAATCCTAAACAATGTAAGAATTTGGAATGTTCAATTTCTAAGGCTTTGGAATGCTTACTAACTAATTTTTGTCTTATTATATGTTACCTGCTTCCTGGCAATGTACCTCTTTCTGCAATAGTTTGTGGTAGACTAATCACTGTGTTCAATCAGAGTTGACAACAGGCTACTCAAAATTCCCAAGTTGGGTTGGCGAGAAATTTATATTATCATGCGGAGTCAGTGATCGACTGACTCTCTTTCCTTGATCGGAGTTGACAAGAGTCTGTTCAATATTCTGTAGCTGAGTTGGTGAGACTGACTACTATTCTCTATCAACATAAGGAATAGATTGCTCAATATCTTGAGCCTGGTCAGCAATCTACTGACTCTTTATTCTTGATCAGGGTCAATGAGAGTCTGCTCAATATTATTGAATTGAGTCAGTAAGAGACTGACTGCTGCAGCCACATCATTCTGATTTTACACAGAGCTGATCCAAACAGATCTCAAAGCTTGGTTTGAGAGGTTATAACGGGTTTTGCTAATGGGAGCAATAAAACCATTGCTTTAGGACATAATCGTGAACCTTTGGTATTGTTCATAGCCTCTCCTTAGGCTACAATTGTGATCTGACCTTTGATACAGTTTACTTTCTCTCCTTAGGCTATGTAATAGTGGCAGTGCATTTTGGAAACAGGTTAATTTTAATCCATTACACCATTGCAGCAAAGAGTACTTAATGGCTACCCTAAAACACCATACCAAAAGAATTCATCAGTGTTGTTATTTGTTTGTGTTTATTTATGCATCAGTTAATTGAAAATCA
Organism: Callitettix versicolor; assembly: GCA_022606455.1. NCBI lineage: Eukaryota > Metazoa > Arthropoda > Insecta > Hemiptera > Cercopidae > Callitettix > Callitettix versicolor. The sequence continues at coordinate 68,960,618 of CM040189.1, forward strand.
TTTTAAAAAACATGAGAGTGTTTTAAATTCATTGGCAGATTAGTGACATTTTGGATGAAACACTATAAGTTATGCAATTGTAAGAAAATAGGTTATAACATTTAAAGATAGTCGTAGTAATGTTCATGGTAAAATATGAAAGAGACTTGATATCTGTATTCACTGAAGATTTGAAGAAAACATTAATACAAGAGTTCAAGAAAGTAGATGTGTAACGATTTCATTCTAATGAGTTTCCTCAAAATTTAAGGAGTGCTCTTTATAACATTCTTACAGAACTATTAAAGTACTGTAGGTTGTACTCACACTGGTTGAATGAGGCTTACAAAACCAAAAATGTAGCTAGTGCTTTGAATTCCTTTTGAACTACGTGCAGTTACGAAGCTGAAGAATTTTTAAGCTAATTTGTTACTGGAGACAAAACATCAGTTGCTTGTGTTGCAACACAGTCAAAACAAGGATCAATAGAATAGAGGCAATCAACACCATTCGCCACTTGATAAAGTAAACCTGAAGCAAATAATTTTAACACAAAAAATTACATTCACAGTGTTTTGGGATATGCAGGGTATATTGCTTTTTGGTTTTTGCATCATGTAATAAAATCAATTTTGAGACGTAATGTGATTCTTTAATAAACTGTGTTGATTATAATACACCAATTATATTTTCACTTCTGATTGATAAATACATTTTTGGAATTGATTGGTACTGAAGTTAATTTCTTGTTTCACTTTATACAAGAACTAAAACTAACATAAAAATTCAAGATGATCACCTAAATAATATACTATATATTTTCAAGACTGGACCAAATCCATTAAAGACATTTACAAAGAATGTTGCTTTAATCTGATTATCTTAATTCTAGACTATATTTACTCCTAAACCTTACATAACATTGAAATTATAATATATCAAAACATATGTTTTTACAGGAGTGTTAATTGGGTCTAGCATGAATGGTGTTGTAAGAAACGTTATTGTCATAAATGAAAAAGTAAACATTCATGTTTATGACTCTCTTCGGATGTTTGTGACTGAATCTGTGACTGAAACCGTAAGTATATTTTTATTATAATCTATAACTAATATTATGATATTTAAGTTAAATACAGCTGACATTCTTATCTTAAAAAGCATTACTTGATATTTATTATTACTATATGAGGACTGTAAGAATTTGAACTTAAACTGTTTTAACCCCAATGTTCTGTTTCCATTTATTACATAATATACTGTTCTGGCCAATATGACTTAAGACATGAATTTCAACTTTTTTTTATGAACAATCCTCAATTTCTGAAATTGATATTCATTTTATTGTTATAATATTTTACAAAACAATAAATTCTTCTTCTAATTGTATTTTAGTAAGTATTAAAAACAAGACAATTTTTTACAAAAATATAAATTGTACTTTTTTAAAAACTTATATCAACATTTTACTATTTAAAACTTTTTTAAAAATACTTCTTTTAATATGAAAAATAATAACAGTTTAATAAAGTGATAAAACATAGCTAGGTATATATGATATATAAAAACAAATGTTATAGACTCAAAAACTAGGCTATATGAAATATCAAATCTTCAAAACAAACTTATATTCTTGTAATACAAGCACTTGAAAAATTCCCACAATCTATTTTCTAATTCAAAAATGTTTATTTGCAGATTTGATAAAAATTCATTACGTGTTGCATAAATATTTTTTTAGTTTCTGAACATATCTTGTTTTGCTGTCATTCTTGTCACAATAACTGTACCAATGGCATATTTGATAGTTCTATAATAGTTTGTTTTGTCGCAGTACTTGTACTGGTGGTTCATTTGATGGCTGTGATATAGTTTTGTTTTTGACACAGTATTCACATTGAGAGCATATTCAAGGTCCTGAAATAGTTTCCTTTTGTCCTAGTGAAATCAGTATTCTAGGTTGATTTACCAAGTTTCTAGAGACATTTACCAAGTTCTTGTAAATAAAAATTTCTAGTGGTAAGATGTTCTTCAGTCACATTGGGGTTGATTGAATTTAACCAAATATATGCATCATATGTAATTACATCTAACATATTGCAAAACAAAACTATCATTGACAATAGGTTTGTTTTTCTTTTGTATTTGTAGATGCTTACAAGCTGGTTGTGTGTATCTACAACACATTAATTACTATTTTAGTCTAAAATTATTTTGAGGTTTTTTTTGTCTGGTATTTACTCTATTATGTGAAGTATTCATCAGAGAACATAAGTCACTAAGATTGTGACTGTAGTAAAAAAGAAAGCTGAACAGTGACAGGCAAGGATTCAGGCTGTATGTTTTGGGGGGGGGGATGGTATGATGGTACAGAAGGGAGTTCTCAGTAAAAATCTAATCAAAATATCAAAACATTGTTCAATATGTTTTTTTTTAAAAAGTGAAGTGAACAATATTTATTTATTTATTACTAAAATTTCCTTACATACAAAAATAATTATACTTAAAGGACATAGGAGGCATAAATTCCAATACATTGGTTGGTCCTCCAATTATTATTTATACTTAATATAAATACTAAAAATATTTTAGAACAAAATATTTTACTGTAATTTATTAAAAAAGTGTATTATAATTAAAGAAAACAAATTCTTTTCCTTTTTAATAAAAGTCTGATTTTCTATATAATTTTTTAGAACACACACACACACACACACACACACACACACACACACACACACACACACACACACACACAACGCGCGCGCACACACACGCACACACAATGGGTTTTAATTGAAATTAGAAATCTTCTTAATTTTTACTAGACAATTTTCTTTAGACTAAGCAATTTATAAAGAGTAAGTCATCAAGTGTATCTTGTATTATAGGCTGTTGATTTCTGGCACTGAATGAAATCCTCTCACAGTGGTCCTGCTTCGCAATCTGGTGTTGATCTCAGTTTCAGATGTGGGAGCAGTGTTATCTAGAAGATACTAGTAGTAAGGACATACTACTGCTGCTCAATCTGCACAAATTCGTCCAATATTAGAATCTCATGTATTGGTCCCCATGTCTGTACTATCACTTACTGTTGTTGGCAACAATTGAAAAATTTTAATTTTCTTTTTTTAATTTTTTATGATTTTAGATATTTGTTTCTGACAATTACTGAACTTGGTTCAAATTTGAATTTACTTTTATTTTCTATACAACAAAAAAAATACACAGAGGCAGTTTTATTTTTTATGAAAACACATGTTCTTCCTTCATGGGTTCAAAACTCAAATGCTAGCTTTACTTTTGAAAGACCAGGTATTGGAAGTCACTACTCTAGCAGGTGTACCAACCAAAAAAGTAAAATTTACCCAAAAGGAAATTTCCTTAAACCCACATCCTGGAGTAGTCTTCTAAGGCATAATCACTTTCACACCTCTCTTGTGCTGATCAAAAGGTGTTCATTGTTTATATCTTATTTCCATAATTAATTAATTTAGCTGTCTTATAGTTTTCCATTGATAGCAGTGTTTGCTTGCTCCTCACTGGTTGGTTGACAATGAGTTGAACTTCCCTCCTGACTATAATTCAATTTTCTGTCAATCTTTTATTTTATTAGTCTGCATAAGCGGAGTTTTGGTTTTTAAATATCATTTTATTGTTTTGTTCCTAATTCTGTAGAAACTTGAGTGATGATTCCAAAATGTTCTGTTCTTGACTAACAGAATTTATTATCTTTCTATTGTTTTACAATGATTTTTATTTAAGTAATTAATACTTTTGGTCCCTAAAAACATTTTACCTATACCTACTTATTTTAACAAGTTTTAGTTATAATATTATAATAACTCGCTATTAGACTTTATAACATTTTAATTTTCCTATTACTTGCATACTGTTAATCATTTGTATAATTATTGAAATTAATTAATACATTTTTAAGTCAGCATAATATTGTAATATACTTTATATATATATATATATATATATATATATATATATATATATATATATATATATATATATATATATATATATATATATATATATATATATATATATATATATATATAAAGCACAACAACGTCGTGGATCGCACAAGTCAGAATAGATCTACATGAATAGACTTAACAGATGTTGAAGACAGGCACGTATACAGGAGAAAGATGCTCAGTTGGAAGGTCCTAGAGAATGAAATCCTAAAGAGAGCAGGGGTAAAATGGACGGAGGAGCGGAAGGGGATCCATGGGGACAGGATGAGGGAGGTGTGGAGGATTAGAAGGAACAAGACTTGAGTCGGAGTGCTTTGCGTGATCCAACAAGGTCTATGCGCAAATAATAATAATATATATATATATAATGTTAGAACAATATTATTCATTTTCTCTGGTTAAATAAAAGATAACATAAACAGCTATAACATCTACATTACATATACTAACTACCAATAATATTTAACCTTACTTAAGACTGTAACTACTTTTTTATTTTTATTTCCTATGCTTACAACTTTTATCAGGTTTAGGACACATTTTTATTCTTAATAAAATTCTTAAAGAACACTAATTTCTCTGAAAATAATTTTAAAACAGGTTTTACATGATTTTAATTATTTTGCATTAACTATGTTATAAGTAAAATTTATTTAAAGTTGAGTTGGCTAAATTATGTCTTGTGCATGTTGTTCCCACATTTTTTTTATCTAACAGTTTGGAATAGCCAAGGCTTGGTTATCTCTAGGTTTGTATTGACCTTTGTACTTAAAAACCAAAAATCGGCTTATGCAGACTGATAAAATAAAAGATTGACAGAAAATTGAATTGTATCTGTAGGTTATAATTGACAGTCTCTGTATTTGTAGTCCAACTAATGAAATTAACTTACCATGCAAAACTTTTAAAAACATGTTAACTAATTTTTATAAGTGTTAGAAATTTCCCATTTCAGTGTGAATATATAATTGCATATGTCTCAGGATCATTTTCTAATTTTCCAAGAAAATTATTTTTGAGGTATATTTGATAAAAAATTATATTTTTCAAAATTAGAACTTAAAATTTTGAACAAATTTTGCTCAAATGAGGTCCATAAATACTTAACCAAATGTATGGTTAGGTATTTATATGGACCAAACATAGCCCTATATAGATGGCTATGTCACTATAGCCTTAAAAATCCTGTATGAGAGTTACTGAGGAAAAACATCTGGATAATGGATAAAATTTATCAAAGGCCTACCCTATGAAAGCCCTATTTATCCTCGGGGTGAAAGCCCAGTACGCTATCAACTAGGCCACCGAGGCAACTGAAAACTCAATGAAGGTACTACATATGGCAGAAAAACATGAAGACGTATGAACATTTTTTAATGTATAGATGAAATTTTTAAATCTAAATTAAAGGGAGAAAACATAATAAATGAACAGATATCGTCGCAAGCAGATATTACATTTAAAAATCTAGAAATTTTCAAAAATTAACAGGAAGGATGGCCATTGAAGAGAAAGTTTGAAAGGAGCCAATCAGAAGCGAGCAAAAAAGTATGATTTTGAAGAGCCAATCAGAAGCAAGTACGTCAGGTTAAATGTACACATGTTGAATAGAGGAGAGTTACGAGGTGGAGATAGAAAATTATAAATAGGACAGGCCATAATATTGGTGACCAGTATAGATATAGTTTTTGAAGATGGAGGTTCTCCGAAATGCATCAAGAAAAGTAGAATTGATGAAGCTAGGGAAGGCAGATCATTATACTGAACATAGTGACAATAATCCTAACAGAAAAGAAGAAAAATATAAAAAGAATTACATTTTTTTCATTATTTATTTTGTATTTTAGCCTTTGATTGATCATTATGTGAGATAAACAGACAACAGAAAGTTTTTCATTTTCGCTTAACCTCCTTAATTTGTGCCACTTAAACTAATAAGAATGTAAAATTGCATTAACAGAAAGAGAAAGGTTACAGCAGTAACTGCAGTCTTGAACCTATGATAAGGTGAATGAATTCAGAAAAAAACAGACTGGGTGATGCTTTAACAACCTCAGGTGTTTCACCTAGAAATCTGAAGACTGCTAATATTTAATTATAGTACTATTTTTTTTTTTTTTTTTTTTTTTTTTTTTTTTTAATTAGATAACTTTTATATTTTCTCTGAAAAAAAATTTTAAGTGAAAACTCTCTTATAGTTTCATGTAAAATTCTCTTTTATTGCATTTTATATTGCATATTTATTTATTTTTTCCTTAACGTCTATACTTTTTGCTAGTTAGACCAAGTAGGATGATGGATTACCATTAACAGTTAGCATAAAGCAACAAGAGTAACTGCCGCTCAAACTAAGAACCTTACAGTGCACAGTTCAGAGATACAGCAGACTTACTGACCAATACACTTATTTTATTTTCTATTTATAAATTTATTTTCCCCCTTGTAGCAAAAAAAGAATAAAATGTAAATTTCAAAAAAAAATAACATAAATATTCCCTGTAGCTACTTTCCACAAAAAAATAGTGTAAACTTTAATGTTATACATTCTATAGATTTGTAAACAGTAATTCTTGATTAATAAAAGTTTTCTTGTCAGAAAAGAGACTAGTTTCTATTAACTAGGGTTAATATAATAACCCTATTTGTAGTAGTAGGGTTAAAAAATTAGCACTGACATTTGTTATTTTAAGTTATTTCTAGTAATTACAATATTTGGTAACTATTAAGAATATTAATTTTTTTTTTTTAGATACATAGTAAAATATTTGATCAGGAGCAGTTATTGACCACTGTTTCACAATTGGAACGGCTTGTAAAAACTGGAGATATCCAAGGTATATAGTTATTAGAGATTTGTATTTATACTGTTATGCTTTACTCAAAATCAAACATAGTTCTTTTTTCTGATGTGTTTTCCAGAGAGTGCCCTTCATCATTTAGCCACTGCATCTATTCTTTAACCAGCATACTGTCATTTTTGTTGGGTTTATTATTTTTAGAATTATTACTTTTGGCATCTGTCTTTTTTTTTACAAATTCCTGTTGAAAAGTAAATTTCATTAATTAATTTCAAATTTATTACACTGTATTCAGTTAGCAATCATCCTATACTGGGTGTTTCATAGAAAGTGTGTAATTAGTACATGACCGTGCAGGTCAATATAGGGAAATAACAATAAGACTCAAACCAACAGTTACTCAAAACCAACAGTTATATAGTTTTACAACAGTTAAATCCAGTTCAAACACTTCTTAATATGTGATAAAAGTAAAAACATTTCAGTATGCCAATTTATTTTGTGTGTGTGTGTGTGTGTGTGTGTGTGTGTGTGTGTGTGTGTGTGTGTGTGTGTGTGTGTGTGTGTGTGTGGTGTGTGTTTTGTATTTTATAAAGTATAAAATATTACAATATTTTGATACACACTAAGCAATACACACTAATAAATTCTGACATTCTATTTTTCAGGTGTTATGAGATTGTTAGCACTTCTAGGTGAAACCACAAGTTATATAAAAAATAAAAAAGATGTTTTTTTCAGGTGTCTTACAGCCATGAACAAGGTATTAATATATTTTTATTTGTGTAACAAGTCGAACTGTGAAGTACTTTTATTTATCTGTAAGAAAATAATAAAAATAATTTTAAAATTTTATTTTTACAATTAAACTGCAATTATGTCTTTGGTATGAAAGGGATATAACTGTTTCTAAAAATTTATTTAGATTTTTATAAAAATCAGTTTTAATATTTTAGTCATTTAAATATAACCAAACATCAACTCTAAAAAAATATTTTTATATTATTATTTCTATAATTTCAAATAAATCTCTCATCAATTACATACACATGTTATTTTTTGCATTCTATGGATGAATTTGTGAGATATCTGAACAAATTGTAGTCACAGCTCTAGATGCTTAGCACAGTAGCTCTTTTACAGTTCGATTTGTGTCAGATTTAACTGGAGGAGGCAGTCTGTTAGAAGATGTCCTGTAAACTCATGAATACTGACTGAAAGTACACAATATCTAGGCATATTATTATTAACACTTCCAAAAAAATGCCATGAAATCACACAATGTTGTTGATTTATCTATAATAGGAGCATCAGAGACAACGCATTGCCCAAAGTTACCTATTAGTTATTCTAAACTAAACAATCAGCAATTTGTGTAACATTAAACATAATTACTGTCTGGTAATATAGGAATCACACTCTATAATAAATATATAAACAATATATAATAAATATATATATATATATATATATATATATATATATATATATATATATATATATATAATATATATATAATATAATATATATATATATATTATAATATATATATATAATATTTATAAATATTATAATATAATATTTATATTATATATAATATTATAAATATATAATATTGAGGGAATTAGGCCTGGATAACAAAACTACAAAATAATTAAGTCCACCTTAACAGACACATATTCTAAAGTGAAATTTATGGGACAAGTGTCAGAACCATTTCTGATCAGAACTGGAGTCAGACAAGGTGATGGTTTATCACCGCTATTATTTAATTGTGTGCTGGAGAAGGTGGTTAGAGAGTGGAATCAAAATCTGAAGGAAAGCAGTGGAATCAAAATGGGGACCAAAGGACTGAAGTGTAACTGCCTGGCTTTTGTGGATGATCTGGCTCTCATTGCCAAGGACTGGTCCGAGGCAGAATTACAAATTAAAGAGTTGCAGAAGCAATCCATTAAAGTAGGTCTCCGAATCTCATTTGAGAAAACCAAAATACTAACGAATATTAAAAATGCACCACAACATCTGGGTGGTCATAAAATCGAGAGAGTTGACCACTTCAAATATCTGGGTGAATGGATCAGCTGGAACGCCTTAGAAAAGAGAGCATTGGAATCCAGGATGTGTAAAATGGAATTGGCGTTTCAATTAACCAAAGAGGTGTATAACAAGAAATCCCTATCCTGGAATTCCAAACTTAAGCATTATAAAACTGTGATCAAACCAGAGGCTTTATATGCATCTGAAACTCTTACACTCAATAATAAGGGATTACTTGACAACCTGGAGAAGAAGGAAAGACAGTTAATAAGGAAGATATTGGGCCAAAACTTTAGAAATAATGAAGTAAAGTTGATTTCTAATAAAAACCTGTATCTCAAAATTGAGAGACTCTCAGATAGCATGAGGAAAAGGCGACTTAGTTTTTATGGCCATATTAGTAGGATGAACAGCAGTAGACTTACTAGGCGGATCTTTGCTTTCTTCAGAGATCGGAAAACGAAGAGTAATTGGTTCAGGCGGGTCCAGGAGGACTTAACTGAGCTGGCGATATCAGATGAGATGATTGATGATGTACTTAAACTGCGAAAACTTTTACATAATGAAAACCTAAGGTTCCAAGAAAAACCAACATCTAAAAGGGGCGGGGCAGTCTCGGATAGAATAAAGCAGTATTGGATACAGCGGAAGGCAGCTAACGCACATCAAAGTAATTGATTTGGCGTACCCCAAAGTGGGTGATCCGGATGAAGAAGAAATATATAATAACTCTGGATTTTTTAGAAATCCTGGGTGCCTTGATTGACTGATTGATTAATTTTATTTATTATTATTATTTATTTGAGGTGAATTTAGGACCATTAGGACCTACTTCTACTTCACACAACAACTTATAACACAAACATACATTAGGAAATTGAATAATAAAAATAAAATAAAGTTTACAGTTTGAATGTAATAATTATTAATATTTAAATATAAAAAAGCAGTTGTTCCTTTTAAACAATTTATTAAAAAAGGAAAGTAAAGAAAGTAATAATAATAATAATATTTAAATAAAACAAAACAGTGTTGCACATTAAATAAGACAACTTACAACTGCTCACTTAAAAAAAAATAGCAATTTAATAAAAACACTCATTCTCAAGTTAAGGACATTTTGAGTTTTCTCAGGTTCCTTTCTAACAACCAAAGTGGGATTTCTATCACAACAACAGTTCTCATACAATCCTCATATATATTATTTCTAATTTTAATTCATTTAGTATATGTAGTAAAAGTTCTTACTGGCATAAGGATGTGAATGATGATCTTTGTTTGATCTTAATAATAGACAGCTAGATCCTTTGTTTAAAATTTATTAGTAATATTAATAAAAACACTGCATTCTCCATTGAAAGGTGGCCATAATAAAAACGTTAACTTTTTGGGTTTAAGCAGAGATATAAAGTGCTTACATACATTTCTTGAAAATTTACCAAAAATCTAAATATTCTGGTACTATAATACCAGCTACTACCATAATAGTGCCTTTTCCCATAAGCATGTCACTTTTCATAGTGTGATCCACAGACTCCTAACTAATGATAACTAATTGATACCATTCATAATCTATTTTTCAGATACAAAATTTCAACTTTAATTCTATAAAAGTTATTGCTTCTGGTTTGTCGAATTTCTTAAATATGTTCTTGAAAGATAATATAGAAGAAGAAAATAGCTTAGAAGCAAGGTCAGCGCAACTAGTGGGGTTTATTTTGAAAAGCATTAGTCTGGGTTTTTTAAATGTGTTTACTGATCGCTATATACCAGAAATAGAAATCGAGACACGTAGCATTTTGCAGATTGCCAGGTATCAATACGTTAAAATAAGTTAGCCTATTTATTTTAATATTTTATTGACAATTTGACTTCTTTCCATGTGCTGTGCTTTTTATTTGTATTGGTATAATAAAGTAACTGGTAACAAATAAGATACAGTGTACATAACACTGACAGCAGTTGGTGTTCGTAATCAATACCGGGATCGTAATGTATGTACAAATAGTTTATACATGATGGAATGAAAATAGATTATTTCTCTGGGCATTATTTTAAGCAAATTCATGAAAAGATTATTGAGATGTTGATTATTGATATGTTTATAAGATTTTGATAATAATTGTTTACTATTTAGCAGTAATGAGCAACTTTTTCTATATTATGATATGTTGTTTATTTTTTCATGATTTACACATTTAAAAAGTCAATTCAACTGGATAATAAAACAAAAGATGTAAGAAAATTATCTTAGCACACCCAAAACATTAAACAATTGTGGTGTGACTTGAATTAACCCGTGTAACAATTGATGATTTTATGAATTTTGAAATTCAACTCTTTCAATAAATATTCAACTGAAAAATTAATGTCTTATTTTCTTATTTATGAACAAAAAAATTATGTATTTTAAAAGTTGCAAACCAAAGAAAATGTAACAAGCTTTATTTCCAAGCATTCTGTGTTGTTACTTCGGTAGCAAAAACTAACAAAATTAGTGTGCATGAAAATAAATACTTCTCACTTATAAATAAATATTTGCGCAATATTTTCCCACTCAGTTGAAGCCAACAAGCTGTAAAGTGAAACTACATAGCCTACCATCAGAGAGTAAAACAAAACTAAATATATTGTAGTAGTATTGTATAAATATTATCATTATACATTTTTAATATATATTTAAAATTTGGCATACAAGATGTCCTTGTTACGCATTTACAATTTTTTGGATGGCTAAGTCATAAAATCAGTATTTTGAGAAATGATGGTACAAAGTTTGAAAAAACAATTATATCTGCATAAATTGGAATTTTAAACTTCTAAAATACAAAAATTAACTCTGATTGGCAGTCAGATTTTTTGTGTTTCCAATGGAATTTTAAATACTAGCTTTTGCAGATTTTGAAGTTCTTTACTGTGGTGATATCAGCAACAAGTCAGCCAAAAAAGTCGACTCTACAGATTATATATTTATTTTGGCTCAAAGGCTCATTTCAGTTACAATACCTACCAAATTTTTAAGTAAAATAACTTCATGTTTCACTAGTGAATAAAAATTATGAACAAAAAAAGTGTTTTGTTCAAAAAAATGAACAATTTTACTAAGAAATAAACTTAATATCTAATGTGCACTATAGTAGTGTCTGAGCTCTACAAAATAGTCCCCTCATCAGGTACAATATATGGAGCTCCTTCCTACCAGATGCTAAAATGTAAGAGTAAGGTATTCTGAAAAAAACCCAAAGCCAATGAGAACTTCAGAAATATATTCATGAAATTTTGCTATAAATAACTATAAATAAATTCTTGTTGAACTAAACTGACGAATGTTTGGACTACCACATAATATATTAAGTAGTGCAGATAATGCAATCTTCTGATAACCAGAAAATAGATGAAAAGTGCTTAATAAGAAATCCATTAATTATAAAAAAGCAACTTCAAGACTTGTTTAGTTAATTAAAAAAGGTTCTTATTAATTTAAATTTGGAAATATTTGTGTTTTCTAGAAGTCATTGATATCTCTAATTCTGAATTATAGTACAGTTTTTTACTTATATATTTTCTTGTTCCTTAATAATAAGACAGAACTATATTTCAAATGTTTTTCAGATATATTGCTGAAGTGGCGGAAGTAATTATGGGATGCAAAAATGATAATTATTTACAAAATGCAACTGTACTAACATATGATCAAGAAAAAATTGTAACTCTGGTAATAAGTGATAAATGATATTTAGTTTATTTTTATTTTGGAAGATCTGTAGTTTTATGAAGAATACATGTAGATATATATGTAGATATGAAGGAAATATTTATATTTTGGAAAAAAATTTCAAGCACCTGTTAAAAATTATATTTATTTTTACAGTAGGTATAAACATTAAATATATCAATTTCTAATACTCATTTTAAAATTATTGATTTTAATTATTTTTGCTTAAAAATTAAATTATTGATTTTAATTTTGATTAAAATTATTGTTAAGTACATGGTGTTTTGAGAGTGTGAAACAAATGTCCTTCTTGTATAAGTGCCTAAATTAAAACAATAATCCTATATGTATAGGCATATGTTAAAATTGTAAAACTAAATTAGGAAGTAAATGCTCACAACTATAACACGTAAGTGAGAAGAAGTAAAATCTAAAACTTACATATAATCATCAGAACCATGTTACAAAACAAACAAAGGTTACACAATAGCTGGCAAGCACACTTAGCAACCTGGAGATTGCAAATTTAAGTCTAATAAAATAAAAAGTTTGTACAACTAAAAAATATTCCTTAGAATATTAAAAATATACTTAAATTAATTTAACATGCATTATCTATTATAAGTGACATTTGTGATGTGAAACATATTTATTACAAATTTTTTGTAAAGAAAAAGTTTATGGAAAAGTTATTATAAACCATTCCGTAAAGTAAAATTTTTAATAATTTTTTTCCAAAGAACTTCTTAGAATATATCCTATAAAATTACTGAAGAGGATTTTCTAGAAGAAATACAATAGTTTTTTCATAAAATTTTCTGTTCAATATAAACGTAAAACATTTCCCAGACATACATAATCAATTCTTCTTGTGATTTGCATCACAAACCACCTCCGCATTGTGACATGACAATAGACATTAACTGCTCACTGAGTATTAATATTTATAGCAGGAATTCACATGAATCTGCACAAATGTTTGCACAATGATTATTTTTATATTAATAAACATTATAACATTTACATTAATACAGTGTTTTTTTTTTTTTTTTTCGTTTCACCCTCTTTGGGGTACGCTGAATCAATCATTTCTTGCGAGCTGTACTTTTCTTTGTTCCCAGTAGCTCTTCACTCTTTCCGATCTTCTCTTCCTCTCCTCTTCCGAAATGACAGGTTTAGGTCTTATTTTGGCTTTATCTTGGAATCTTATTCTTTCGTCTTTGGTAATTATCTTAGCAGTTTGGTCAAACAATGAATCTTCTGTAATTTTTAATTCTATTAGGTCTTTTTCAATTTCTTTAAACCAGTTCGGTTTTGTTTTACGATTATGGAAAAAATCAAACACCTGTTTCGTCAATCTATTGGAGTTCATTCTAAGAAGATGGCCGTAAAAATTTATTCTCCTTTTTCTCATAATATCTGACAGTTTTTCAATTTTCTTATAGAGAGCTTCATTTCTTATATATACAACCTTATTATCCTGAAATTTTGTTCCTATAATTTTTCTTAAGATTTTCCTTTCCGTTATTTCAAGTTTTTCTATCTGGCCTATGCGATTCATGGTTAATGTTTCTGCTGCGTACAGTGCTTCGGCTTGATCACTGTTTTATAATGTTTAATTTTGGACCCCATGAAAGGGATTTCTTATTGTATGTTTCTTTCGTCAATTGGAAGGCCAATTCAAGTTTGTTTCTCCTGGATTCCATTGCCTTGCCCTCATCTGCATTCCAACTAATCCATTCACCAAGATATTTGAACTCTTTTACAATTTCTATTTTCTGTTCTTGGATTTTAAGGTATTTATTTGGGTATTTGTTGTTTGTCATGATTTTGGTCTTTTCAAACAATATGTTTAGACCTATTTTAGCTGCTTGTTTCTTCAATTCAAGAATCTGCTCCCTTGCTTCCTCCATTGTTTCAGCAAACAAGGCCATATCATCTGCAAATGCAATACAACTAATTCTGAGATTCTTCTTTTTGTAACCCAATCCTATTCCACTTTTTATATTTTTCTTCCATTCCCTGACTACTTTCTCAAGTGCACAATTAAACAATAAAGGGGAGAGCCCATCCCCCTGCCTGACTCCCGTTTTTACTTCAAATGAATTCGATAGTTCACCCATAAATTTAACTTTCGAAACTGTATTTGTTATAGTTGCTTTTATGATATTAGTTGTTTTCTATTAAACAGTGTTATTTTTTGTTTTGTAATGTTTAGTTCAAAGATGGGTATATCTCAGTGATGGAAGCATTAGAAATTGCAGCACACACTATTGGTTACCACCTACTGCCTTATCAAACAAAAGCTGAAATAATTGCTGATGGTGTCAGTCTTTGGTCCGTGGTAAGTGTACTTTTATTAATTAATTTCAGATGTTTTAATTACATATATATATGCCTGCCTAATATATATATGTTTATACCTAATATATATTCCAAAATCAGTTTATCCTGAAAGAAAAAATATATTACTTTAATCCACTTCAGCAGAATACATTTATCTGAAACATGTTTCTTAAAGGTTTTTTAAGGTTTTGTTTGTTGCATGGAAACACAATTCCTTTCCTAAAAACTACAATAAGTAACATATGCAAGATACCCAGAACAATTAATATTATATACTCAAGAGAGTAATATGAGGTGAGACTGTAAAACAATATTGTGCAGAACAGTAAAGAAATTGAAGGCACTGTTTCATACATAAAACCAAACCAAAAAATTTAGGATATTTAAACCTTTGTTTACAAAGGTAAATCTTGCTGTCAACTCCCCATTCTCAGTCAATTCTGAATATTACCATGTTAACTGAATTTACCATGTTAAAAGATCACAGTTTTAAGAGCAAGCCTGATTGGTTATATTACTGAGTCAGCAATTCAATAGCTTAGATTTCAATAGGTAAGTGTTTTCTCTTTTCACTAAATCTGAAGTCTTAATAATGTTTAACGTATGTAACTACGAAAATTAAAAGCTTTCAGAATAAAAACTTTTTATTTATCATACACATAGGTAGAACATATATATTTCTATTTATGAATTTTTTTGTTTAGCATTAAAAATACACTGTTAACAAATATTACTTTAATGAAAAAAATCAATTATAATCCATTTCCACATCACCTACATCTACT
The DNA here is from genome assembly GCA_022606455.1 of Callitettix versicolor. NCBI lineage: Eukaryota > Metazoa > Arthropoda > Insecta > Hemiptera > Cercopidae > Callitettix > Callitettix versicolor. The sequence goes on from CM040189.1 coordinate 68,976,267, forward strand.
TAAACAACAAATCTTTAAAATTATTATGACCTCCCTTCAAAACTGTCAATATAAAAAATACAAAAAAGTAAAATTTATTAAGATTTATTGATTTTTCTAAAAATTTTAAGTAAAACTGAAAAGTTAGTAAAGTTAAATAGGTGCAGTACTGAGTTTTAATTTAGATTTCAAATTGTTTGTCAGTTATTTAAGATGAAGGAAAAAATAAATACACATTTTACTTACTAAAAGTTACATTTTAATAAATTGCCAATTAATCAGGCAATCAAATTTTAAATATTACATTGGTAAAATGAATTGCTGAACAATTTTATTGACTAATTAGAGAGTGCTAATGTCAGACAGAAAATATCCTCTCCAAAAGGAAGGAAAAAGTATTAAAATGTTAATTGCAATGAAACCATGGTCTGTAAATCAATGTGGGTTTTATCGTTGCAACTTAAGTCAAAATTAAACCAATATTGTCCATACAATTCCATCAAACTTTCATATTTTACCATAATAAAAAATTCCACCTCATATTTTAATCTTAAATTGGTACAGTAAATATCAGTCAACCATTTAAGTGTATATAAAGGAAAAATAACAGAGGTATTAGGACTCCAAAGAACATTAAGAAAGTCAGTCAGAGAAGCAATAAATATTTGTAAGTCTTCAACTCTCAGTCAGGTATTACTCATATTGTACATAATAGGACTCGTTGTAGGAGTTTGCATAACTATTTAGGGTTTTAGCCTTAAAAGAATCTTACAATCTTAAGTCTTAGTCTTACAAAAATTAAAAAAAAACCTGTACCTCATAGACTTGACTGTTTTAATGTGTCTTTGCATCAAAATCTTGTAATTTTTAATAATTTAAAACGTCAGATTAATCTCATTTTCTTTTTAACATAGCCATGTGTTGTACACAAGCAGTTACAAACACATGGGTATACAACATTATGCTTATATCACTGACTAAACAAGTGTAATGTTACTTACCAGTTGGACCAATGAACAATTGAAACCCTACCAATTAATAACAAATCAAATCCCAACATAGGAGCAACACTTAAACATCACAAAAAACCAACAAAGAAATTGTTAGTAGCCTAATTTAGTTTTTTAATTATATATTGTAACGTACAAATCACTTTGAGTAAGAATACATATTGGATTTTTATAATAAAAGGTATTCAAATGTGTTCAAAAATTTAGAGAAGCAATCATAACTTCTCTAAAATTGTGAACACATTTGAATACCTTTTATTATAAAAATCCAATATGTATTCTTACTCAAATTAATCTGTACATTATAATAACGGGTATTTGAAAAAGAATTATCTACTTTTATATGTCAATTTAATAAATAAATACATCAAGTACATACAATGAAAGAGAATACATTCAAGTTTTTTTTTTAATGTTAGTAAACTTTAAAGTGGGGTCCATTTGTTGCCCTACAAATGTCGAGATCATATTCCACTTCTTGCCAAGTATTCACCAACATAGCAGGTGTAACTGTCTCAACAGCCGCAATGATCCTTTCCCATAAATGGTTGCTGTCACGGAACTTTTTAGCATACACAACATTTTTTTTGTGTTCCCAAAAGAAGTGTTCAAGTTGGAACTATTTCTTCCCACACTTATGCAGAAATTGTGGGAAAGAAAAATTTACAATGATTTTTCTTATACCACATACATATAGGAGTGGTGACAAGCTTCCACCAACTGTGTGTGACAGTATTATTATTTGTGTCACATAAATAAAAAAAATGTAGTGACAGCATGTACATATTGGCACTGTATGTTAATTGTCCATACTTTGTGGTGGCCAAGAGACTGGGCCAGCTCAGCCTGTCTACCTTCCTGGAAAGCAAGTGTCAAGAGCAATGCTTACACAATTACTGAACTGGGGTACCAGTTTGTTGGAAAAACACAAAAACAAGATCTTTTTCCACCTTAATATCTTCCACTTGGGGAAAGACATACTCTGTCAACATGCCACATCATACATCCTCGTTTATTGTTCTTTCTGCAAAAATGAAAGGACCAATCACTCAATCTCTCATCAAACTATACCAAACATAGGTTTTGGAAAGTCACGTTGATGCTGAATAATGACGTGAGGTGACTGTGCCCCAAAAATTCTGCAGTTATAACAATTAACTGTTTCACTCACATGAAATGTTGCCAGATCAGAAACAGAACATTTTTCTGATTATTTTCATTAATTTTATGTAGACAGTTAACTGAAAAATACAATCTTTTGTTTTCATTAGCAGGTTTAATTTCAAGTAACAGTTGTAATTTGTAGGCTCGCAAATGAAGTCTTTTATGTACCAAATCATACAAAGTACCTTTAGGCACTTGTAATTGTAGGCATTGTTTAGCCAATGACTTCATTGGTCTTCGAACACAAGAAACACAGTCTACCTGGAGACTTCTTCCTTGAAACACTAGCCAATAATGGAGAGTTTTTGCTTTAGGTGGTTCACCACCATACTATCGTCTAATATTATGTTGTACTCTTATAACAGACTCAGTTTGCACAAGCTAAATAATACACTGCACCTTTTGTTGTGGAGTGTATTGCACTCCAATGAATGCCTGAACTGAGCACTGTCACCCTTACTCTCAAAGTCACACAGGCCTGCCAACTGCAGCAACTGAATTCACACATTTATGTGAGCAAAACTTGGACAGTTGATGAATTAAATACCACAAACTAGAATAATTTATGTCACTTTGTACAGATTCTAGAGCACATTAAACTAGGGAGTTCTTTTTTAAACACCCTGTATATAATTTAAAAACTAGAGTAGGCTACATATTAAATTTAATAATAGAGTTAATCTGACATGTATTTATCCAAAAAATGTAGAGAAAATATTATGATTAGCAGAAGATTGTACTCAACCAACATAGGCTACTTTGTTATTGAATTTTATGAAGAGACAAAATTTATACAAACAAAATTTATTCAAATGACAATTGTGATCAGGCAAGCAAAAACGAGCATTATGTATAACCACCAGCATTATTATGACTGTAATTGTATTGTATATGTGACCATGCAAATACAACTGATGAGTGATGGCAAAGAAGTAACAGAGTAAGGGACATACCTTCACTTTTCTGCAGTGCTGGCAATATTTCAAATAATAAATACATCATAAAATCATCCATAGTAAATAATTATAGTTTAGTAAAAATAAAATAAAGAATATTTTTTTTTATTTTTAGTCATCGTAATGCTATTGCTAGTGTAGTAATTAAAATTATAATATTATTCTGTTTACAATCGTGCTAAACAAAAAATTTTTCTGTTGTTGTGTGTCACTATTTGCACTTGAACTTTGCAGTAAATTTTACAACATTGGTAAAATACTATTAAGACCAATGTTCATACTATTAAATACTATTAAACTAAAGTGTTCATACTTTAAACACTTATATTGACAAATAAGACACTATTTTAGAAATTTTGAAATAATTATACTTGATTTAATTTACAAAATATTTATTTTAACAAAATGTTTCTTATATTTCCTGCCAACTAAGAATTCATGTTGGGACAATGGCATAGGTTTTCATGAATGTGAAAGTTGGGCTAGCAAACAAACAGCTCTTTTGCCCATTAATGATAATTTGTTGGTGTACTAACTAGCCATTGCCCAACTTTGCTGACAAAATCCCAGCATTACACCAACAATGTGTGTTACTGGAGACTGAATCACAAAACGTCTTTGTAACCAAAAAGTGAATATTTCACTTTTGGTGTGGTATTTCAACATTTGGCATTGTCGGCCTGTAATTTTTTGAACAGAACAAAGGAACTGTAGCAGAAATGACTGAACACTATGATCAAATGCTCAATAATTTTGCCTAATGAACTACAGCTCTTAGGAGTACAAAGCAGAGAACTGTGGTTCCCAGAAGATGGTCCTTTTACTCATACAGCACAATTTCAATGTAATTTTTTGTATTTTTTAATATAATTTATATATTATGTGAATTTACAAACAGATGAATGACATTAATTTCATTATAATATATAATTAAAAATTGAGAGTAGGTTACATATTAGTTTTAATATTAGGATCAATCTGACGTTAGTTTAACAAATTTAGATAAAATATAATTAGCAGAAGATTGTACTTATACATATTACTTTGAGTAAGAATACATATTGAATTTGATAATGAAAGGTATTCAAATGTGTTCACGCATGTAAAGAAGTTATGATTATTATAATTTAAGTTCATTATGCAATTGAATAAAAATATAATACTTTAAACAAGTTGGTAATTAGTAGGGTTACCATTGAAAGTTATTTTAGTAAGGAACATAACCTATTTCATTATTAACCAAGGTTATTTCATAAAAAGAGAGAAAATTCACACAAACAAAATGTATTTAAAAATCAATTGTGAAAAGCCAAGCAAAAACAAAACACTATAACCATAAATTATGACAAGGTCTATTCTCTGTGTATAGTACTGTGGGACTACAACTGGTGAGTGAAGACAAAGAAGTAAACAAGTAAGGGACATACTTTCACTTTTCCACAGTGCTGGCAATATTTAAAATAATAAGTACTTCATAAAATCATCCATAGTAAATGATTATAGTTATGTAGAAATAAAATAAGAAATTGCTCTTTTAAAATGTTTTAATCATTGTAACACTACTGTTAGTACAGTAATTAAACATATAATATTATTCTATTCACAATGATGCTAAAACAAAAATTGTTCTGTTGTTGGAAATTCTGTCTAAATTATCATTTGCATTTGCACTTTGCAGTAAATTTTACAACATCGATAAAATTGTATTATATTAACAAATAAGATACTATTTTAAAACTTTTTAAATAATTATTCCCTATTTAATTTATGAGATATGTATTTTAACAACATATTGCTTATACTTTCTGGCAACTAAGAATTAATGTTGGGCCAACAGCAGAGGTTTTCATAAATATAACAGTTGGCCCAGTGAAGGTAATTCGTTGGCCTATTAACTAACCATTACCCAACTTTACTGACAAAATCCCAACATTGGACCAACAATGTGTGCCACTGGGGTATTTATAAAGTCTGTATCATTACAGTATTAAGAGTTGTATGTCAATTGTTAATTATGTAGATAGTAATATACATGTAGAATAAATAAATATCATTAGAGGTAAAATAAATTATAAATAGCTAATTCTTTATATTTGTAAAAAAATCATTTATGTTATTTTCAATTATCGTATCAAAATGTAGTAAATACATTTTAGTGTGAGTCATATATTTTTGTTACATATTACACAGCTATCAAGAAAGGCAATAGAAATGTCCGAATATACAATAGAAAATAAGAACTTGGAACTATTAATTTCAAAAGATTTGGCTTCAGAATTGGACAAAAAACCAGGCTGGCTTCTTGCTGAGGTAAATAAAATCTCATTTAACTACTTTAGTAAATGTATTTAGAATTGTAGAGTACTCATAATACATTTGGTATTTGTAGAATTGTACAGTACATTTGGTAGAATTCTAGAATACACAAATTCTACATATGGTTTTACAAGTGAATTATACACTCTAACAATAATACTAATGCTTGAGCCACTTTTTAACCCCTTAGAGGTATTTTTAAACCATTCATTGTTTGTCTCTACAACTGAATAGTAATTATTTTTGCAAAATATCAGCTCTATGCTTTTTGGTCCTTGAGAACTATTGATTAGTTAGTTGACTGTATACTTCAACTTTTGTAATGTATATTCTTTCTGATACATTTAAACTACAGAATTCCATATCTGAATTACAGATGAGAGAGAAAAAGTAACAACTTTATTAAAATAAAATTAAAACCATGTTATAAAATGTACTAGACTTGCTAAATTATAATTAAGTTCAACAAAAGTATTATTAAAATTACATTTAAAAAATTAATAATTGTGATGAAAAGATAAAACATAAAGCCTAAAAATGAAGATTTTCTGGCCTAAATTAAAAAAAAAAAAAAATTCATGGTTAATATTAGGTACGTGAGAAAAAAACACTTTTAGGTTTACATTTTTATATCAAACAACGTGATAAGTTTACATAATATTTAGCATGTAAAATCTCCATAAACCTAACTCTGCGTGATTTTTTTTTTAATTGTAACTTCCAACTACAGTTATAAAAAATAATTCCAAGGTATATGTACGAGCAATAATGTTTTATAGGAATACATGATTAACTCTTTGTTGATGCTGTGCAATACACTGTTAACATTTATAAAATAAATTTACTAACCATTTACAAATTTACAAATACTTCCCTTAAAAGTTAAAAAAACATATATTTAGTTTTTTCTCCTAAAACCATATTAAAAATTATGTACAAAAAACATCTTATAGCAATGCAAAACAAAAACTAGTTTATTTTGTGATACCGTTTTAACCTGCTAACTTATACCACCATTAACGTACATAATCATAAATTTCTATTGCATATTTTAATTGAGTAAACTGTTGTAAAAAAATGGTGCCAAAACTTCTCACTCCAGAGCAAAAGGAATCTAGAATGAATATTTATGCTGATTTTTAAACAACATTGATAATGATCAAGAATCATTAGACAGAATGATTGTGTGACAAATTGTGGTTTTTTACCTATGATCCTAAAACAAAGTTTCAATGCTTTCTTTTTTTTATGATAAGCATGGAATTATCTACATTAACAGCAGAAGTCAGTTCTGACAGCCCTTCATAAATAAGTAAGAAGACAAAGACCCAATTTGTGGGAAAAAGCAATTCTTTGATGCTTTACCAAGGCACATTTGCCTGCCCATTCTGCCTTGTCTGTGAAGGTGTTCTTTGCAAAAGACGTCATCACCATGTACTGCCACCACCTACCATACTCTTCTGACTTGGTCTCCTATGAATTTTTTTTATTTCCTAAGGCCAAATCAGAGCTTAGGGGGACAAGATTCACAGTATGGAAGTAGTGAAAACAAAATTGACGAAGATTCTTAACAAACTGAAAGAAGCAGATTGCACTGCTTTGAATAATGGAAAATTTGTATGGAGCATTCTAGCAATTAGTAAGGAGAGTACATTGAAAGGGATAAACTTTGTTATGTAATTGGTGATCAGTAAAATATTGTGTAGCACCAGTCCTGCTATTTATTTTCCACATCTTCTGTTATATATAGGCTTGTTTCAACTATAGGAAAATAGTACTCCAAAGCAAATAGATTCCTTTTAACTCACCTATACTGCATAATATTTTCTGTATGTGTATTTCATACATTTCATTTGTGTTTTTTTCTCAGTGATGTGTAATAATCTTTGTCCTATAATTTTCAACCCTAGCTATTTGTCCATTTGTCTTAAAATCTACCATGCCACTGGTTTCTTTCCAAACCTGATATACATATCTGGTATTTTCAAGACTGTTCTCACCCCAAGTTTAAAAGATGAACTGAAGAAAGCTCTTAACTAATAGCTCTTTCTTCAACTTCAATATTACACAAGTAGAAAGTCAGCTATCCTTAGCTTACATATATCACATTAGACTGGCTGATTACATCCAGTGAAATTGACAAGATTTAATTTTAATTAATTAAAATTAAGAACCAATATGTTTTTAATTTGTTAAGACCTGCAAACTAAATTGTCAGCCTTAGCATAATTATACTCAGTTTGAACACAATTTAGAGACGTCCACCAAACAACAGTAAATTATGAGCGTTTTACCTTCTATTTAGTCCATCTTGTTCTTCTGTTTCCATGACTTCTAACAATCCTGTAACTTTCCACACTATCTGCCTGTCTACTAGTCTTAAAACTTAACCCTGTTTATCTCTGATGCTAGTAAAAAAAGAAGGTACTTTGTTGCTTTTTAAATTCATGTAATATTTATTTATAGTGTTTCTCCAATCTGCTAAGATACACTTTTATATTTGCCCAATGTAATTCTCTAAAAAATCATCCCATGAAACACTATAGAGGCTACAATTCTCTAATTGGTTTTGTCATTAAGCTTGCTAAGAAGCCTATCAATGTTGATTTGGAACATGTAAAATGTTGTTTGAACATTGGTCCTCCTCAAAATAATTATGTCAAACAGCTGTACAAATGTAGTACATTGGTTTTGCAATTTAATTCACACACACACACACACACACACACACACACACACACACACACACACACACACACACACACACCAGGCTATGTAGTTCAGACTGCTTACTAAGTTAAATTTACTAAAATTTCAGAATAGAAGTCATGATCAGCTGTCATCATATATTTTCCTGTAAAATAAAGAATTTTTTTTTAATCTTGGACAACATGACAAAATTTTCTTATTACATTTTATTTTCTTATTTCTTTTTCAGGTTGTAAGTTTATATAACAACCCTTACTGGTGGTATCAAGGCCTGTTTAACAATGTACACTCAAATGTTGTGTCTCTTAATTTACGCAAGAAAAATGATTATAAGATAAGTACATTTAAGCAACTAAGGAAACCTGTAACTATACTGCTGAATTTAAAAGATGTTGATTCACAATCTATAAATGGCATAGCATACAAAGTATTAACAAATTATGATGAAGACAAAAGGAACCGTGCAATTTCTGTGCATCGTCTTGAGCCCCCATTAGGTTCAAAAGTTTTTCTTCATTTTGATGAAATCACAGAACCACTGTTGGTAAGTTGAAAGACAAATAACAATAAAAAAAATATTGTATAAAAAATATTTAGTATTTAAAATACTTAAATTGAACATAAATAACTAAACAAATTTTCTTTAAAATAACTAAATTTAAATTTTAAAGTATATATATATACCATAACTCATATATAATCATATTTATATTATATAATGTATAAATATATTTATATATATAATATATATATATATATATATATATATATATATATATATATATATATATATATATATATATACAGACATTGAAACATTGAAGACAGGAATGCGTACAGGAGAAAGATGCTCCATTGGAAGATCCCAGAGAATGAAATCCCAAAGAGAGCAGGGGTAAAATAGACGGAGGAGCGGAGAGGATCCATGGGGACAGGATGAGGGAGGTGTGGAGGATTAGAAGGAACAAGATATGAGTCGGAGTGCTTTGCGTGATCCAACAGGGTCTATACGCAAATAATAATAATATATATATATGTGTGTGTGTGTATGTATGTATGTTTAGCATTGGTAAGCTAATCATTGATACCTTTCTTGTTTTGTTTTATCTTGCAGCTTGCGTTATTTTGATTTTGTCACATTTCCTTACCATATATTTGATGTATAGTAAAAATAAAAAGGAAAAATTTACTACCAGGTTGCAGTAGTTACCACCTAGAATTTATTTAAATAGTCTAGTAACCACTTGCCTGCTCCCCCTGGGTTTCAAACTAGTCTCTGATATGTTTTCTGTAGGGGAAATGTATATAAAACCTGGTGTGCTTTTTTTCAAATTTCACAATTTTTTGCAAAATTAAGTCAGTAAATCCAATGATTTGAATTTATTAACATTTCTTTGAAATTGTAGATTTGAGGGTCATTTAAATTAGTTTTTGTAAAAAGGTTGTTGAAAATTAACGTTTTATATGGATGACTAAATGTATAGAATTTGTTAAGATTTACAAACATACGAAGGCTGTCTAAAAGTATATAACTTTTGGCCAAAAAAATATATTACATACATGTCAGGATCCTAATCCACTTCAAAGTATGCCTTTCCACCTCCAATCCTTCCACTTCCAAAAATACATCTGAAAGACTTTTTTGTAATGGTGTTATCTCCTGTCACTTTCCATTGAAAAAACTGTTCTTTTGTTTCTGATTTGTACTCATACATGCATGGTTTGTTTAACTTCAATGAATCCATTAAAAGAAGTGATGAAACTAAAGTTTTGAATTGAGAAATTATATTTTGACACTTTTATGTCATGACATATTTAAAATTTTTTCTTTCATTACAGTATATTGAGCATTGTCTCACTCATTCCTGTGAAATAAACAGAATGGTGAGTCATATAAGTCGAACTATTCCAGGTTTGCTATGAAACATCCACAGATAGATAATGCTTAAATAAAAAAGAGTTAACACTTCTAAACCAATACCTGATTTATAAATGAAATCAACTGGAAGGTCCAGTTCTTGGTAGTATTAATAAAACTCATGTAGTAGCAGATCATTCTGTTCTTTAGTACTTGTTTAAAATAAACCAGGCAGTTTCTGACTCCCACATTTCACAGGTGACCCTTTTAGGATACCAATTGCTTTTTAGATCTGTATACCTCATATCCAGCCTTCACCATATTGTATCTTAAACATGGTGGTACGAAGTTAGTGTATTTTTGGTATTTATAGACAATGTAGGTTTTAGTTTAATTTTTTTAATAACATTAATTCAGTGACGACATACTAAGCTGGTAGTGTCTTCTAACTCTATTTCAGATAAAGCAATTAAGAAGAGAAGCAGTAAATTTAGGTTTGATAAATATTTTGAAAATTATGGAAATATTAGAGAAGGAGAACAACAAATTGTAATTTTACTATTGTTGTTTAGTTTGTTACTTAGTGATAAAATCAAATTTTGAATCATTTTTTTTTGTGTTCCTTAATACTGATAAAAAAATGTTTGCACATGAAATATCACCGTTCTAAAACATATTCCATTTCAAACCTAATCAACTCCAGTATCACAAATTTCTTTGTTTTGCTTTTTAACAACTGAAATTTTCATATAAAATTCAGTCTTATTTTCAGTATACGTTTACTGTGTCTTTGTTTCCAGCTACCATTTATGATGTGTGTATATTACATAGCACATTTATGGAAGTGAAATAAAAGCAGAATTCCCCATCAGGCATCAAACCTTGAGGGTGAGAATCAAAACCTCAAGTGAATACTTTTTCCTTTGAAATAATTTTGAAGTTAATACTTTTTTACACCTGGTACGGAAATTTTTGTAGTTTAGTAAAATCAAATTTAAGAGTAACATAATGAAAAATTGACAAATAAGGTGGCTAGTACAAGTCATTAATCTCATTTAAAGTTGGTCCTGGATACTGATGTAAAAGGGGTCATTAAAAAGTATTCAGTTTGAAGACATATAGTCTCTACACCAGGGATGCACAGACTTATTAAAACTGGGGGCCACTCGGGCAAATCATGAACTGATGGCGGGCCGCCAGAAGTATAGGTAATTAAAGACAATAAAAAATGCATATAATGTATTAAAATTGAAAAATAATTTATTAATTTGAAGCGTGGCACTGCATAGTGCTTACAATCTTTTTTATATTTGGGTCAAATTTACTTGTAGCAACACGTAAAACTGCTTCCAAACTTTCATTTGCAAGGCGGTTTCGATTTTTTGTTTTATTATTATTCAGTATTGAAAAAGTTTGTTCACATATATAGGTAGAACCAAATAAGCTGGCACATTTCAGAGCGTTTATGCGCAACTCTTTGTACATATTTTTGTCAATGCAGTGGTAAAAGTTCAACAAGTCTCCTCGTTGAATTTGTTGCGCAAATCTTGGTCGTTTTGCAAATCGATAATTTCTAACTGCATTGACTCTGGCGCATTTTCAACTGAAATCGAGAAAGGATTGCTGAATATGTCCAACAGAGGTTTCACTTTTTGAAGTCCGAAAATCTGTCTTGAAAAGAGTGAATCAGAATATCCAGCTTTTCTACATAACTGAAATTAATCGCAGTTTTGTTGAATTTTTCGGCCATTTTCTTATAATTAGGAAAATGATTGTAATTTCAGAAGTCAGTTGCGATCTGAAAAGAGTCAGCTTGCATTGAAAGGATGATACATGAGCGTAGAGCTGGGATATCAGTTGATTTTTGCCTTGAATCCGTGTGTTCAAGACATTCAAATGATTTGTAATGTCAACTAAAAAGCCAAATCACACAACCAATCAGGATTTTTAAGTTCCGGGACATCCCTTTGCTTCTCCACCAGAAATATTCCAATTTCTTCTATTAAATTTAGAAATCGTTCAAGTGTCAATCCACGACTTAGCCACCTTACTTCTGTATAAAACAGCAAATCTCCATATTCGCTTTCGATGTCATCAAGGAATTGTTTGAATTGCCTGTGATTGAGTCCTCGTGATTTGATGAAATTTACAGTCGAAACTACCACCTTCATGACATTTTGAAATTCAATTTTTTTAGAACAAAGGGCTTCTTGGTGTATGATGCAATGAAACTGCATGAGATCTTCAGCGTTTATGTTTTTTTCTTGCAGATACTTTTTAGCAAAGTAACTAGCCCGGAATTGACACCAATCATGGAAGGAGCACCGTCAGTCACAATTCCCGATAATTTTGATAAGTCAAAACCAGTTTTTGAACACTCATCCAAAAGTACATTGAGTATATCAACTCCTTTAGTTTGACCTTTCAATGAACACATTCCTAATAACTCTTCTACGACTTCAAAATCTTGAGTAACACCTCGTATGAATATGAGTAGTTGAGCTGTGGAACTAATATCAGTTGATTCGTCGAGTGCCAATGAAAAAAATTCAATTATCTTAGTCTTTTCAGTTAATTGTTCCGCAATATTAGCTGACAAAGACATAATTAAATCTTTGGATTGTCATACGATTCAGTTGAATTTTCTCAAACTTGTTTGCTGCTTCTGGACACATTTTCTTAGCGGCGATTTCAATGCATTCTTTTACAAAATCTCCATCATTGAAGGGGCGACTTAGCTTTGCTATCATTCGAGAAATTTCAAAACTAACTTCTGTAGCCGTTTCTGAATCTTCAATGAGTTTTGTGAACACAGTTTGCTGACCAATAAGCTCCGTTTCAAAGACAACACTTTTTGCTTTCTTAATTCGCCTGTAAATTTGGTAAAAGAAGAATGCTGCGTTTCATAGTGCCTTTTTACATTATATTCCTTTGCAATCGCAACAGAATTCTTACAAATTAAACAAACGACTTTGTTATGCAACCATACAAAAAAATATTTCTCAGTCCATATTTCTTGAAACTGCCGATTTTCATCTTTAGCCTTACGTTTTTACTAGGTCCTGGCTTGTCCATGTTGCGTTATAATCCTGTCTAGGGTTAACACTGCACCTAAAAACAATTACAGTACCTACTTAAATTACCCATCCTTTTTAAATTACCAAGAATAATTGAATAAATAGGTAGGGAAACATTTATTGATAACAGAGTTTTACTTACGATTTCACAACACAATTATACACTTGACGGGTTAACACTGCAACAGTAGATCTCGTTGAATTTGGATTAAACTATATGCAAGAATGATAAAAAAAAAAACTTTAATAAGACTTCAAAATAAAAAAAAGGGTTAACAAACAACACAGAAACAAACAGTTACGGCGGTACAGAAGATCAGACTAAACACAGAACACTACTTGAGAAGTCTGCCACGTCTCGGTCAGGACTGCAGGACTGAAGGGCTGCCCTTTGCCCCTCCACCTTGCACCTCCCACTCCTCTGGGCTAGGCACAGCTCCTAGGTCCTCTCCTACACTATTAAACTGCTTCTTTCTGTTGACACTATTCGGGACTATTCGGACTAATTCGACGGCGTCGTTTCATTCATGAACTGGCGCGGTATTTGAATAATTTTCATAAGTTTTATGGACGTCTTTACTTTTGAACAAATTTTTTGGTTTTATTCTGATACAGAATTCAATATTTTTCGAATGTACTGAGAGTATTATTTTGGTGACGGCGGGCCACCAGAATTTCACCGGCGGGCCGCATGCGGCCCGCGGGCCGCGGTCTGTGCATCCCTACTCTACACACTATTTCATTTTTTAATTATGAACTACTTTTAAAAATTACATCCTCAACATCTACATGGTCACACATGTGTGGAGTGCAGGACTATAATTCAGCTATTTTTTGATTTTGGTTTTTAATTCATTTATTTAAGAACTCAGAGTTAAGTTTTTTCTCAACTACCTTAATAGTAATTTTAATAATGATGGAAATCCATTTCATGTCATCAGTTCTATTACAAGAGTTTTTATTGCCTGGAATAAATTCATTCCACAACGCTCAATTGTTCATATAGTTTTTTGACATATGCAGTCGTAAGGGTACAAGAAATTTAAATATATTGCCAAATAAAAAGTGAGAAAAATGACATGCTATATTTCTAAGTGTGGCAGAAAATCAAGAAAGATATTCTTTAACTTGAGTGCAGAAAAGATAATGATTACATCTAGAAATAAGATAGGCTACTTTACATTCCATGTTAAAGAATCATCTAGAGCATAGTCATAAAACTGAAACTGTCTATGTACAAAACGTGGTTTAATCAGTTTAATGTCCATAACTGCACTGCACTTGACTGTGTTTTAGGAACATTTCGATTCCTGTTTTCATTGTCCATGTCACTGCCTCAGTGCATGTAGCACTTGATTAAGATCAAGAAAGATGGTCCCTAATGTGAGTGCGGAAAAGTGTAATTAACATTGTTACTGATTTCTCTGTATTAGTAACAAAATGAATTTAAATGTGAAATTATTTTGTTAAAATATTTAATTATTATTTTAGGTACTGGTACTTAAAAATGAGGTACCTGATTATGATGACATGGTGAAACATGCCATTATTATAGACATGGAACATAATTCATATGAGATTAAAGAAACTGTAAAAAAGAGAGACTCATTCTTTTATGTTGGTATTTTGCTTTCAAATTCTGTGAGTATATCACTTTATTTGCAATAATATTAGTTTACTTAAATTTTTGTGATTACATTATAAATGCAGTTTAATAAAAAATAGGGTGACAGAAAATCCACATTACAAAAATGTGTTTTAATATTTTAGATGTGTTATCTGGAATGTTTCGGAACACTTATTAATGTTAAAAAGGTTTCTGATGGACCAAAATAAATTCATAAGAAGATGTTAATGATTTCATGTAATGTGATATTATAAAGGCCTTCTGTATTATCATCCTCTTAATACACACATAGAAATATGTTATAATGAAGAAATAACAGCAACTGTAGTACCGGACTATATTTTTGTTTAAAAAAATTCTGTATATAAAAAAAATGTATTTCTTAATATGATTCCTACATAGTTTTATTTGCCTTATCATATGGCAATTTTTAAAGTGGCAGTGGAAAATAATAATTGCTTTTTTCTAATGTAAGCATATTGTTCCTGAAAGAAATAAAAGACCATGGTAGAAAGTTTGGCAACAAATGGCTTGAGCCATGACCCAGTCTGATATCAAACAAGTAAAACATTTAGGTTGTGTTTTAAATAGTGCAAGGTTAAATTATTATAATCTGGCTAGTAAGTCTATAGTTATGATATAGTTTTTCTAATTAAGTTTTCTCATTATTCTCGGATTCTTTCTTCCTCCTTGTACAGAATTGCTAGCTCAAAGTACTTTCATTGTCCATTGTGAAGACATTCTTCTTGGTATCAGGATATGCTGGGATAGAGGGAAATGAGAAAGCAGATTGGCTGGTAAGAAAAGTGGTATTGATCCAACTTATAGCACCAGAACCATTTTGTAAACTTCAAGCTACTTCAAGTTGAAGCTTAAAAAGGAAAAAGAAAGCAGAAGGTCTAATCTCTGAATAGATAAGCGCGGTTTAAGACAGGCTAAGGAGTTCCTGCGGAACTTTGACAGGATCAGAGCAAAGATCTGAATCAGCCTTAGCAAAAATAACCTAAGACTGCTAAAAGGTTTTCTTACAGAGCACAGGACGAAAAATTAAGCTTCCTACCACCTGCTTGTACACTATAAGGGGATTGTTACAAGAAGAGCTGGTATTTTGGGAAATCACAAATTAGAAGTGAGGGTTATACCTACCTTAAATCCTCTCCACATTCTGGACTTAATGAAGAAGCTAAGAATGTAAAAGTTACTGCAACTAAGAATCTTTGGAGTATAGGAAAATATTCGTTGATTATTAGACAACTTGAAAATCCTGAAGAATGATTATAGAGCTTTTTCCAGATGAAACAGAAGCATGTGGATTTTGTTTTCATAGCCCAAGTGGATAAAGTTGCCTTTAGTTACTTATTTCTTGTTTTTTTACTAAAAATGTGTATTACACACACACACACACACACACACACACACACACACACACACACACACACACACACACACACACACACACACACACACACACACACACACACACACACACACACACACACACACACACACACACACACACACACACACACACACACACACACACACACACACACACACACACACACACACACACACACACACACAATTTTGCTGTTTTGTTTTTAATTTTAGAAGTGGTACTGAGGTAATAAGTGTTGATCAAATGACACCATTTACTGTGATCACAATGGGTCAGAACTAAATTAATAACATTAATCAATTATAACTAACTAGATACCGTAAATTACATATGACAGTTTCTTTGTGAAATGTCATTAAAAGTACACAAGGTGTTCTTAAATAATAAATTAATTTTCTAAATTAATTTTGGATTCAAAAATAAATATGGTATACTTGCAATTATCCAGGAATGGGTTTTGAGGAATCAAATAACTGAATAAAGAAACAATTCAACAGAAAAGTGTTTTTGAATAATTTTATTAACTCAAATTTAGGCTTGCACACAAAATTCATTTTAAAATTTGTTGTATGGTAAAAGTATCAGAATAACTGCACTACCAATCTTTTATTCCTAGTTACAGGATAAAAACAAAACCTAAAGGCATAGAATAGTAAAATTTTGAAACTAAAGTACTGGACAAAGAAAAAGGAAAATCTGGTTTATGCAGGTCTAAATTTAAATGAATAAGCCGACTTGAAAATTTTTTAAAAATAACAATTTAAATTATTAAGATGTAATAGACCTGCAGTACTAGCAAATATGAAATTAACAAAACAAATAAAACTAAACTGGTAATTCTTTCCTTGACCAACATCATGGTAAACATTCTCACTCTTTCTAAAAAGAAGGTAATCCATCCAAAATTACATACAGTGTACCCTTTGAAGTCACAATAAACTCTGCCAAAGTATTACCAATAACTTTGTACTGCCTTGATCTTTTTCCACAACTTAAATTTTTTATGGAGTCAGCCCAAATTTCATCGCTGTATAGTTAGGACCGATTTAGCAACTGACATAAGCAGGATTTCTTCTACTGAAAATAGGACCTCAGATGTCTGCCATCAATCCAGATAAGGCTGCTATATTTTTTTATGCCTCTTTTGCAGCAGCTGTGATGTTCTGTCTAAAAGTCAGCTTTGTGTCAAGTGTTACTCCTAGGTATTTAACCGCTTGTTTGGTGATTACATGTTGTGAGGAAACCTTCAATTGTACCATGGTCGATATACATTTTGTAGTCAGCAACACTATCTCAGTTGTGAGACAAAACCATGAGCCTACATCCATGTGTGCACCTACCTCATTACTTGGTATATTCATAGCTGAGCTTCTGCAGTATCTCTGGCAAAGATGACTGCAGCAATAATTTTAAATGATGTAGACTTTGTAGAAGTGATATTATAAACAATTTAATAACTTGAACCATATCTACAATAAATAGCATCTACTGCACTACCTACTTACCATAACTTTATATTCTGTGCAGGCATCATCGAAGTTAACTGAATACTCATATTCATTTAAGACATTAACTGTCAATTGTATGTCGTGGTTTGACACTATTTTAAGTGGCTCAAGTTGTAAGGTTAGTAAATATTTTACTATTTAGTTTTACTGTATTAGTACTTAATATGTTCACTAGGAAATAAGGTATTAATGCTCATAAACAATAAATTTTAATACCTATAAATCTTATGAACAAAATGTGTGCCCTCTAAAAATAAACAAATGTTAACACACCATTAGTAAAATTAACAACCTAAACCAACTAATGAAGGTCAGTCTCCATGAAATTGTATATTTTGTTGCCTCATCTTTTGTCTACATACTTCCTTTTCCTCACAATAATAATAAAACAAAGTTTTATGAGTATATTTGTCCACAGTAAATGTTAAATATATTTAACAAAATAAAACATAGAAGTAATTAAATAATTTTCACTTATGTTTTAAAATTATACAGATATATTTTGTCTTAGTATAAGGACAAGATAGTAAGAAATAGATATGTCCGAGATTAATAAGAAATTAGCCTGCTACTACAGGACTTCATAAGTAAAGAATATGCTGACAAAACATAATACCAAGCATGATATTTTGCTAATATTTTCTTTGAAATTTTGTTATTGATGCTAGTTATTTTTATTTTGTTCAAATCCAAAATTCATCAAATGATTGTTTTGACAAAAATAGTTTAAAAAATGTATTTCTGTCTGCGTCCAGATCTTTCTACAGTGTATTATATTTTACCCATCCTTGTTAATAACATAGGATGTATGTACATACTTCTCTGAGCTCTGCTTTTTTTCAGTAAGAGTCCGTGTACTGTGTTGGTCATATTGAATCTATTCTAAAAGAAAATAAATTAACGATACAAATTACTCTCTTAATTGTTAAGATAAAATTATGTTCAGTACAGTATTTAGTTTTAAAGTAAAAATGTGGTCCTTTTTACATTTTGTATACATAGTTGTTTTTAAATACACAGCAAAAATGTATACTTTAAAAAAAATATACACAAAATGTAAAAAAAGTATTTCTTCACACAAGGCCTTTAAAATATATTTTATATAATATATATATATATATATATATATATATATATATATATTTTAAAATAAGATATCGGATATAATTTTACTAGTTAATTAGCATGAGTGTTGCATAGGGAATAAATAGATTCATTATGGCTGAAGGGTCCACAGACTCTTAGCAAAGCCAATAGCAGAAGCTCTTTATTTCTTGATGCTATTTTACAGAATTATCAACATGTAGTTGAGAGATACCCATACCTTTTTAACCCCTGTCAATTTCTTAACGAAAGTCAGTTAACATTTTGCCCGCCAATAGTAGTCAAATTTGGGACACTGAATGTTCCATTCTATTACTGTATTTAGAAAAAAATACAAAATAAAAATAATTGCTTAAAGAAACACTTAACAATATTTAAAACTACTTACAATAATTTATTTTTAGAACTTATATTAATGTAAGTGGGTATACAATCAAACTTCAACAAAACAAAGTATCACACAGTACAGTCAAAAAATCATTAAGTAAAAATTGAAAAAGTTGTTCACTTTGTAATAAAAGCATTTAACAGTAAGTATTACAATAGATATATTAAACAGTTTTAATAATCTTTCCACAAAATGATAAAATGAAGTAGATTATGTTTTAACTTATGGTAGACTACTGTATTTAAAACTTATTAGATACTCTAAGCAATTCTTATTGTATTTAATTGTAAATACAGAACTTTTAACTCTGAGATAGCATAAAATGTAAACATGAGTTTAAAACTGCATCAAACTTTTTTGTTATATTGCAAAACTTCTGTTATCTAAGTTTGCTCATTTGTAGCGAATGTTTCATATAAAATAAATGATTCTAGTTTATATAAAAGTAAAAACATATCATATTTGGGTTTTATTGCTGGTGCAGTCATTTCCTTATGTTTTTAAATACAAATCTTCAATCATAACATTCATAAAGGTTGAAGACAAGAAAAGGCAAGGCCAGTTCACAAAAGACCCTGCTATTTTATCGATATGCAGAATGCTTTATGTTCAGATGTTAAGAGCAGGACTATATAATATGGCTAAAATCTCTTAGATGGAGTATGTACTACCATACATTGTACGGCATGCAATAGTACGGTGTGGTCAGATGTACATAATCTGTACGATTAACAGCAAATAGCAGTGTAATCTGTACTGTTAATCAGCATTAGTATTATGTATGGAATAGAATCCTTATGGCTGAAGTGATTGTTTTTATTTCACCTGTGTGAGGCATGGCATGTTGCTGTTATGTTAGTGTGTGGTCTAAGTTCAATCGCAGTGCAATGTGCTGGTGTGAGTAAATATTTTTGAATGCTATTGTGCTTTTTTTCAAACATTACAGCTGGCTCATACCCTTTTGTGTCACCTCAGTTTTTGGCCAAAGTTGCTGATGGTATATTTTTTGCCTACAGGTCTCAGTCAAATCCACAACGGAACAACTCATGTGCGAATGTTACCATTTGTCATTTTACTCTGGATCCAAGTTACAAACTGCAGAACTGAAATATCCTCCGCCAATCATGGAACTTAATGTGATAGATAAAATTAACTATTTTCCATTTATATCTTTGATTTTACTTTTTATTTTGTATTTATTGATAATGTTGTGGGCAATCTATAAAGATAGAAAAACAAAAATGCAGGTTGGTTGATAATACTTCAATATTTTATATTTCGAATATTTCTATGTTATGTAAACTGACAAATTTAACTTATTTCCTTAGTAGTAAAGTTGTTCTATATTGTACTTTTGTGTTCTTTTAGAGATCACAAAACAAAAATTCAGGTGAGTGTAATAATTCGATTGTTGAATTGAGTTGATAATTCAACTTTACACAACAAATTATTAAATATTTAAACTTCAAATACATAAATTATTTTTCATTTTTGTAGCAGCAAAAGTATTTCTTATAATATTGACATTAAACATGCATTGAACACATTGTATTATTTACAATTTCAAGAAGTTTAACAGCATGCTTGTGCAAAACGACATTTTGCAACCATGATTCCATGTTCAAAAGAAAAATTTCGCTCACATAATTGTATAAATTATTTTACAACTGAAATTATGTGAGATATATTAAAACTTTTTCCAATTATAGTTTTGCATCAGTATATAAATTAATAAAAACTATGTTGAAAATGTTGTAATTCAAATAATATTTAACATGTATGTAACTGCATGATACGAACAATATTTTTTAGTAATTAGATTATGACCTTTTCTTCCCGTTAGTGGTCTATCTATTCACCTCGTAAAGGCTACCGCAGTTTCGAAACTCTAGTGTCCCATCTTCAGGCCGCAATACAAAATGTTAAATCCCTCTGTCGTGGTCATCACAAAGTTAAACAAAACACGATTACACGATTCAAATACATACAATGAAATTTGGTTGGGGCAAATGATACGTGCGACTCGTATGTCGTTACATTCCGAACTGCGGAGTCTTCATCAGTAGTAGCTCACCCATCAGTGTTATCAGTTACAGTAGTTCTGTTGGTTTACGTTATTTATTTAAATCACTCATCCTTAGAGCCATGTCATATATTAAATTTTACTTAAATGAGAGTTTTTAATTGAGGATGTTATAGGTGTCTAATTTTTGTTCTTGTAAATCTCAAACTCTTCAATCGATCCATATAACTGCCTTTATGACATAAATTTAACATTTCCATATTGGTATGAGTGTCTTCGAATTTATAGTTTTTGTCCATAAAATATTCTGCAAAAGCTGAGTTTGTCGATAATGCACTTCTGGGTGTGTGTGTTCTTTAAAACTTTTTTTAAAAGAGCAAGATGTCTGACTGATATAAAAGCTTAGGGAATCACAACATTTCATTTTGTATATGCCAGTTTTTTCAAATTTATCTCCACTTGTATTTGCAACTCGCTTCTTTAATAATATTGATAACTTATTAGTTGTTCTGAAAGAAACATTTATATTTTCTTTGGCTAATTCTTTTTTCAGAGTGTGGCTTAAAGTTGAATCATATTCTGTTGAGATGTATGTTTGTTTGTCAGGAACAATTTTTCTTTTTGTTTTTCTGAATAATTTTTACAATACTTTATGAGAAAAATGCAAATAACTAATAAAACTGGTAACAAGTGTACAAAAAAGTAATAATTGTATTTTCACCATCCGTTAAAAAAAACGATTTCAAATAAAGTAAGCACCAAGTAAAGTTGATTTTTTTTATACTAGTGACATTTGGAATACGTAGATACATAAATTATTTTGCTATTGTTAATATGTGAGACATATTCATTAAATGGCTGTGAAATCTTATTATTGGCTAAGCTAGAGTGCAATTTACTTTAGACACATACAGGTAGCTATGTGCCTGATTCTCTCCAGTCACTTACCTATGTGGCTGATAGCTAAGGAACTACTATATATATATATTCAAAATATGCTGCAAGATCGACTGTTCTTTGAACTGCTAATTTAAAGTTGTATGGTCTAATGAATTACTCTTTTAATAAGCTAACCACATTTAGCGTATTTGTTTTAGGGGTCTATAATATTACTAGATGATAACTACCCTGGAGATCGATTTGGATATTTGGTGGCAGTGTATACAGGACCAAGGTTAGGTGCAGGCACTGATTCCAATGTAGGCATAAAACTTCATGGATCAGCACACAATAGTCGGGTAATTTAAATTTTATGTTAAAATGATTTTAATTTCTTTTATTATATTTTTAATAAAAATGGTATGTTAAATATCATGAGAGAAAGTAAGTATGATCTCAATTATATATATTACATGTGTGTGTGTGTTGTGTGTGTGTGTTTGTGTTTGTATATTACTTTTAAGTGGTTAAAAATGGCTTTTTTCTAGAACATAAAAATCTTGGTTTTTTGCACCATTGTCTGTTATTCATGTGAGTACAACAACTCATTTCAAAGATACTTTTTTGTTGTTGTATAAGAAAAAGGGTTTAGGCATTGTCAAACTCATACAAATATTTTAAACAACATAGCATGCATCCAGACAAATTTATTTTGTCCGCTTTTACTGGGAAATAGCTTTCATCATGCATTTAGATGAAAGCTTTTTTTCTTTGCTACATTTAGCTATGTCAAGATTTTAAGCAGTAATATACACCTATATGAAACTTAATGGCGGATATTAAAATGCATGATTTATTTGTTTGTTAAGTTAAGGTACTTTATTTGTCTACACTTATTTAAAAAAAGGTGGTATCTCAAAATGTTTGATTTATTTTAATAACAGGGTATTTTCACAAACTCTAGAAGTTATTTGGGTTATTTGAAGTTTTTATTGTTGAGGTTTTCATTTCATCTCAGACTATAACCCATCTTTAGAAACAAAATAGCTGTTTTCAAAATGCCTGATTTATGTAAAAAAGGAAATTATAGACCCTTTGCAGACACCCTTGGCAATTCTTCAAATTCCAGCAGCCAAAGAGTTAACCAACTGGCAATGCATAATTTCTTCATGTAAAATGTCAGTTATGTTTTACTAATAACATAAATTGGTTTTTTTGAAGAAAGCTTCTCTCCAAAACATAAAACTTACTATAGTACTGAGGAAAAGATATTGTTCTTGAAATAATCTTTCTAACTGTAATTTACCCCGCAGGGGGTGCAGACTAGCTGCACCTATTGAGAGGATTTAGACGTCCCTCAGAGTACCCAAGTCTAATACACACTTACGCTTATAACACTACACATACAACTTTAACACTTTACACTAACACTTACATTTAAGGAGGTGATAATAGCCTTAATACCTTTTCGTTTTAAATTAACAACAACAAAAATTATAATTTTTATTTCCTGAACAATATCTTAGTGAATGAGTTATATAGCTAATGCAATCTTAAGAAAAAAAGAATTCTATGCATGCAACTATCAACATTTTTAATGACAAATAGAAGTGTAAGCTATAGTTTATAAAATTGTATTTATTTTTTTTCTTATTGCTTTAGTCTCACATATTAAAAAGCTCTTATCGGTCAACCTGTCAGAGAAATAATGATGACTGGTATCTTATGTTTGTCCCTGAACACCTAGGCAAAATTCATCAGATTCATTTGTGGCATGATTACACAGGAATGTTTGCTGATTGGTAAGTTTTTTTTCACTTACATTATATTATAATGTGGTAATATCAGTATAATGGAACACTATGTCAATATATCAATAAATTTTACAATCAACATAATTTTATTCATGATCTAAGGAGGAAAGATTGAGCAAAGTGATTTTTTGAAAAATATAACCTCTATTATATTTTAACAGATTTCATAATATATATATTAATTTTTATACTATCACCATAATATGAAATATAAAGAAAGTTTTGTGATCAAGAAAGTTGATTTTGAGATTATTATGTATCTACTTGTATTCATATCCCTGAGCCAGAAAATGTAGTTTTTACTGTGTGTATATATGTGTGTGTGTGTGTGTACATGTGTGTGCATGTGTGCATCTGTGTCTGTGTCTGTATTTCTCTTGTTATTATATAATTGATAATGTATAGTTGATCAGAAAAATACTATATGGAAAACTGAATAAGCAATTTTTTGCTTATAAAAAATAATCACAGGAATTATTTGCATGGGTATACAGAAGTAAAAGTCTTAATAATCTTTGTCAAGCCCATTTAGTTGAAATTATTCCATTTGCTAAAATTAATAAAGGTTGTGTATATAGCATATTGGTTTCATTAAATTGTTTTAGCGAATAGGCTATTACTAAAACTATAAAAGCTAAATCAGCTTTTGAAATAGAGGAAGTTTTAAATCCTGTTTTTTATATGTATCCAATAAAAAATTTACAGACAGACAGATAAAGGTACTGAATTTAATAATTCTAAATTTAGGATTTACTAAAAAAATACAATATAAATCATTATTCTGACAAAAATGTTTCTATGACTTAAATAGAAGTTTACAAGGAAAAATGTGCCTAGCCTTTAGTGAATAAGGTAATTATAAGTGGTTAGATTTACTTTCTAAAATAATTAAGAAATATAACAACTCAGTTCACATAAAAATTGGTATGAAGCCAAATAAAGTTAATACAAATAATGAATTAATACTTTTAGTATTAAAACAAATAATTAGTAAGAGATAGTTTAAACAATATACTTATTAAGTTCAAAGAAGGAGACAAATTTAGAATAATATTTTTTTTTTAAATATTCACCTAAGGCTATAATAGCATTAGAACAATGAGGTTTAAACAGAGTAAAAGGTAGTTCCAAAAGTTCCAATAATGTATAGATTAAAAATTAATTAGAAAATGTAATAAACATTGGATTGTATAGTGAGGATCTAAGTCAATAAATTAACCAAAATATCAATTTTTTTAGCCAAATATTTTCTAAAATTAACAATTTTCAATATTTCATATTTACTGACAATTATGAAATAATATATCCGTATGATGTTGAAATCAATTCTGTTATGATACCTGATGATAATTTGTGTGTAACTGTTTTGTTTTTTTTTTTATTATTGTTGCATGTGAATGACAGAATAATATTAAATATAGTTTTGTTATAAATCACACAAAAATAGATATATTTTATATTTACCAAAATTATAGTTATGTGCCAAAACAATTACTATGTGATAATGCAAACTCATTTGTATTATTTAAACATGATGAATTAAATTTACATCACATCCACAATGTCCATGTAATTACTGATATGAAATATGAAGTTTATAGAGAATTGTGTTCATTTACATGGAAAAACAACCAATTTTTCTTATAACAGACAACGGTAATGGTATAAACAAATGTAGACATCGAATTGGCATTGATGAGTTCATATCATTTTAGCTTTTCTTTAAGAAAACTAATAACCATTTACTAACATACCTTCATTCAAGATGAATCCTGATAAGAGCAAGAAAATGGTATTAGAAATAAAATAACTGAAAAACACAATCAAAGGAATCATAGAGTTTTTAAATGAAGCATTACCAATATGGAATATTACATAAAACAAAACATATAACCAATTATGGAATCATTAATTAAACCGTTGTATGATCAAGTTGTTGAAAAGCCAATTGTTGAAAAACCTGTGAGTATGTGGAGTGCATCTTATGTGAATACATTATTAGCTTCTAAATGACAAAAAGAAAAAACTAAGAAAAAAATTAGAGGAAGAAAAGAAAAATACAAATTTTGATACAAAAGAACTTTTTGTTAAGTTTTCAGTTTCACAAAAAGCTGAAAAAAGTGGAAGTGTTGGTAAATTATATTTCTTTTCTTTATAACACCATTAGAAAGTCTTAATTATTTTCTTCAATAATTAATTTAATTTCTCTCCCAATGAAAATACTTGTTTTATTCCCTAACATAATATTCTTATCAATTTAATTATGAATTTCTTATCAAATTTAAATGTTTTATAAGGAAACTTCTTTTATAATAATTAAATTAATTAAACAAAATTATAATTACTTTTTTTATTTTTATTTAGTTTATTTTTTTGTAGTTCTTCAAACACTTTTTAATCAAATCTATTGATACCAATTTTTATTTGACTGCAAAGATTTTGTATTTCATAATTTAATTCACAGTTTAACTCCTTTTTTGATGTGACTTTTAATATCTAAATATTACAGTCTTAGTTATTTTATAAATTTTGACTTTTAATACTGTACTCCTTTTAATATTAGTCTTTGCAGTACCAATTCAAGATTTGTCCTTACACATTTTAAATCAGAATTCAACAGAAATGTTTGAAAACTTCAAATTTGTTCATTGATCACAACCAGCACAACAATGCTGTGTATTTCATGTATTTAGTTTTTTGCCACACTTAGTACAATTAAAACCTTTTATTTTTCATCTCGGTAAAATAAATTTTAGTGTATTGCTAAGTTTTTCACAAAGTAATCTTCAATTAGTCTAAGTAATTCCACAAGAACAAAAACTAATCTGGGAGCTTTTCCATTTTTGGAAAGATTAATGACATTCACATAACTACTAGTCTAATGTTTATGAAAATAAACATTTTTTCAGTCCTTTTTCAAAAAAGGACTGGTTTTTTTCTTCTTTTTATAAATTTTCTTAGTAGCAACAATTAATTTTTTAGTTTTATATCCTTTACTGAAACGACGGTTTTCTCCTCTATTAAAGTTTTTGATCTCTCCCAAATACTTAGCATAGCATCATGATGCCATTTTCTTTCCTTTTCATGTCATATTTAAAATCTTTTTTTACCTACGATGTTTCTGATTTCATTGATTTGAACATAATTTTTGTTTTATGGTATAAAAATAAAATTTTTAACATTAATTCTTGTGTGAATTTATATTTTTTTAATTATAAATATAATTAAAATTATATAAATATGTATGCAAATTGTTTTCATATCTTCAAAATCTTAAAAATTGTATATAACTATTTTAATAATTGTTTTTTGATTTAACAGGTTTTGTAAAAAGATTGTAGTGTATGACTTGAGAGAAAAAGTAGAATATCTTTTTCTTGTAGATCAGTGGATGTCTCCTGCAAATAAAGAGTACCTAGAAATCTATGTGTACCCTGTCCCTAGAGAACTGGTGGACACACAATCAAATTTGATATGTGAAAATACTGCCATTGGTTTTTATGAAACACATTTATGGGCAAGCATATTTTCTCGGTAAGCATTTGATAAATTTTAATATTTTTATTATTTAAAAAAAAAACTGTCATTGAGGATAGGGGGGACTAATGCTGAGAGTGGGAGTCTGTTGCTGATGGTGGAAGTATTGCTGAAAGGGGGTGAGATATTCTCTTGTTTTCCAATTAATGCAACTAATTTCTATATCTATCTTAGAGTTTAGCATGCTTGTTTACTTAGTTTATCCAATTTGAAAAACAAATATTAAGGGTATAAAACACTTTATTACAAATGGTATCACTTCAAGCATTTTTTTTACAACTCTGGTAGATTAAGCAACTTACGAGGGTTGATCAAATATAAACGAGACTGATTTTTTAAAAAAATTATTGCTTACTTACAAATTATTCTTGATACAACTTATTTTTCTACATAGTCTCCCGCACGAGTAACACATTTTTCCCACGGATTGGAAGTTTTTAATTCCATCTTCGTAAAAAGTTCTCGGGCGTTCATTGAGCCATTAGAGCACGAAGGTCTCCACCGCAGAATCGTCTTCAAACGCTGGCCTCCAAGCGCCTCTTTGAGTGGCCCAAACAGGTGATAGTCGCAGGGTGATAAGTCTGGACTGTATGGGGGATGTTCCATTGGTTCCCAGCCGATTTGATCGAGTTTAAGCCTCGTAGCGTTCGCCGAATGTGGTCGGGCATTATCGTGAAGAAGAATGACGTTTCTCGCCGGTTTAGATTTCCTTTTCCTACTGAAAAGACTGTTTTATGACCTCTAAAACATCGCAATAATATTGTGCATTTATTGTGCGTCGTTGATGAAGGAAATCGACGTGAAAGGCGCCTTGATTGTCGAAAAATACAGTGGCCATTACCTTCCCGGCCGACGATCGTGATTTGGCCTTCAGGTTTTCTACTGCTTCCGTCCTTGGCGAATTCCTTGTGCCAAGCAAAATCGCGAGCTCTTGACAGGGTCCTGTCCCCGTATTGAGCCGTCAATCTACAAAAGATTTCAGTCGGATTGCCCCCTCCTTGGCCAAAAACTTAATAATAATTCTCTGCTCCACGGAAACGTGCACTTTACTCTCACTCATTGTATAGTTTTATACTGAAGAGTCCGAACGGAAATGTTGCCCGTCTACGCCCGTCCCAAACCTCCCAGGCTACCTGAAACCCCACCCTTTAGAGTTCAATGTCCAACGGAAAAGTTTTTAGAAAGTCAGTCTCGTTTATATTTGATCAACCCTCGTATTATTATTTTTGTGTGTTTCAGACATCCTCGCAGTGGAGTGACCAGAGCCAATGTTGTTACAGTGTGTATGTGTTTTGTAATGCTGACATTGTTAATCAGCATTATATTTTACAGATTCTATGATTGTAAGTATCTCTGATTATTTAAGGATTTTATTGGTAAGTAATGCAAAACATATAAGTTTACCAAAGCACATATGATTCAACCATACATATAGTAGAACCTTAATATAATGACTCTTAAGGATCAAAAGAAAAAAATCGTTATTCTTAAGCAGATTCCACAAAACTGAATTAGAACATATATGTAACAAATATATCTGAGTTCAACCTTTATTTTACAAATGAGATTGTTAACTACAAGTTCTACATCTTCACTGACAGTACTAATGTGTTAACCAATCATGTTGACAAATCATGCTTTACATTGCAAGCAACACTGACTGTTGGTTTGTGAGGGTAGGAAGTGGAACAGAAATCAAGTTATTGTTTTCATGTCAAGGCATGCTTCTGAGTAACTACAAACTGTACAGCACAGTTTTTGTAAAATGTGTTTTATTCGTTAAGCAGGGGTTTTTAATTTATACTAGTAATATAAGGTTTTTACACTCTACTTCAAGCAAACAAAAAAATGTTATATCAAAGTAATAAGCCAAAATAATACTTATTACAGGGGTGTTTTTAAAATTGAGTGTTTTGTGATTTGAAGGGAATTTAAAAAAATTATTTATATCAGGGAATTCATTGGAGTGTGTAACAGTGATGTTCTACCACAGTACTTCTTTCTTAAATATTGGTGTGATCTCTATATGTAGACTGTTTATATACACACTGTTTATTAAAAAAAATATTTTTCAACAATAATTATTTTCTATCCAAATTTTATGTTTCTTTGAAGTATGCTAAAAAAATCATTTTAGTTTCAGAAGACCAACCATATTTTTCTTTACACCCAAGAGAAGTGTTTATCTTCTTAATTACTGCCTTGATTGTTGGACCTATATCATTTGTAATCTTCTACTTATTCCAGTAAGTTAATAGTTATTATTTCTACACCAACTATCACTAACTCAGTATTTGTGAACATTTTTTGATTTTTGTACTCCTAGAAAATACTTAAATTTAAAGTAGTACTTACTATTTTTTAACAACCCTTTTTCTTCATATTTCATTTTCATATTCACCTTTCTTTCTTTCACTTTCATATCTTGTAAAGAAAGTATATAAAAATATGATCAACTTAATAAATTTTGACATTTTCTTTCAGTATTTATTTATTTCCATTTATTCCTTCATTGTACAAAATTTTATATATGAGAACGACCTATAGGAGGCATTAACCATGGACTAGCACAACACAAGTGGCCATGCGGCGTCAAAATGACCGCATTTTGTATTCTTATGTCCTTAAGTGATGTTGAAGTAATAAATCAAAATTTAAAAACTTTTAAATATTTATTAATTAAAAATATATTATATTTACTTGATAAATACATTTTAATCATCTGCTGTGTTGCATAATATATATTGCTATTGCATGTCTCCACAAAGAACGATAAAAATATCAAAACAAAATAAAACAAATATTTCTTTTTAATAATGTAATATTTATTAAAAAAAACAAAAATAATATTTAAATATTATTCCCCGGATAGGGAAGGCGCACACCGATTCTCTCTCTTCATATGATATGACTACGAATTCTTCCACGTAAATTTTTGTTTCAATGTGTGTGGACCACTTTATAACTTTGTCCTTGCCTAAAATAAAATTTTCATTTTCACTTTCAAAGCACTGAAATATTACTTTCTTCTCTAAGTCCTCCAGTGCAGCTTCTGAATCTGTATTATGTACACTAATGATCACTCTTCTTCGGATATATCTGTCCCTGCATTTTAAATTATTTCATCAGCATCTTCAGTGTCTCCGATAATTTCTGGACCAAACAACTACCTTCTTAAATTTTCTCTCATTGCAAGCACAACTAGTTCTTTATCTTTGTCTTCTTTTTCTACACTTCCAAGTAGCTTAAGGTTCTTTCATGACCCCGATGAATATAATGAAATTCAAACGAAATTACTTACACAAAAATGTAATGGAAACAATAATATTTTCAACTAAAATATGTATGGTAGCGTAACATCAAAAAAACGTACAAAAAGTACACAACTGTATTCAGTAATAACTAAAATGAAATTTCTAACAAAGAACTTAATAAATATATAATATTAGAACTAAAATATTTATAACACAAATGGTCGCGTGGTACCAAAAATACCGCACTAAATAGTACACAACTGGTCGCGTGGTGTTACAATGATCGCACCTCAAAAATACTGCTGTCTCAAAAATACCAACTCAAACTAAACACCAGTCTAGCAATGAAATGTAGAGAGGGTAGTGAGAGATAAGCAAGTTGGGAAGCTACATCGATTAAAAAAAAGTGCCATAGCAAAATTTAGAAGCTCTGCGGTCCTTTTGATTCCGCACAACTGTTCCAGGATTAATACCCGTACATAGGATGGTCCTAAAAATTAAGATTATAAAATATTAAAATTATTAGATTTAAATAATTTGGTAGACATACCTCACATACAAATATATTATAAAATATTTGATTAATTAATGTGATTAAAAATGTTGATACAAAACACTAGAATAGTATTTTTGTTTTCTGACAATTTATTTACACAATCTACACTAAAAAGTTACTATTCAATCTCTAAATTCATACTCTTACTTTTAAACTTTTGTTTAGCACTTTATTATTATGAACTTCCAAACTTTTAACACTATTTAACAATTCATTAAAATAATTTATTGCATATTAAACATAGCTTCTTTGACCTATAGTTAAAGCATTAAACGGAAGCTGAATACTTTTCAGACGAGTATTAATTACTTTCCCATTATTTTTTATTTTTAATTTCTGTTCTGTTATATTTAAAATTTAAACAATAAACAGAAAAAAAATACAAAATAATAATACCAACAAGAAAATTACAGTACCTTCTATATTTAGTTCAGTAATATACTTGAACTAAATAATATAAAATTCAGTTCTTCATTTAACTGAATTTTTACTACAAATTATTTATGTAATTAATTATTACTCACCAAATTTGTAATTAACCTGTTGCATACAGCTACAAGTAATATAAGATGTTATTAAGAACTAATGTAGAAAAGGCTATATCACTTAAAATAAATGTTTTAATATTTTTTTACATAAAATAATAGTAACTATTTCTAATGTTTAATAATTATTTACTTATGATCTGAGTGTGCTATATCTATAGCATTTAAATTATTTCGGGATTGACCGAGAAAGTAATGTGTTAAATAATTAGCAGAATATTTTTTTAAATATTTAATTTGTATTCCTTTAAATATAAAAAATATATTGATATTATATTTCAGAATGTACCATACTGATAATACTGCACAAATCATTAATCAAGCCAAAGAAGAGGCCCCTGTTGAGGAAACAAAGTTGAATGAGTCTCGTCTCAAATATACAAAACCTGTCATAGTAGGTGTTGAGTACAAGGAGGTGTCAAATGTTTCTGGTTGGTTGACATATTATTTAAATTGTATGTAGTTTTAAAAATTAACTAATCAGTTCCAGATATCTTGCATACTTATATACTGCAGATCTGGCTCTAGGATATATGCAAATTTTTCATCACCAAATCCAATCCCACCATTACAGCATTGCATAATAACTGCAACAGTAATACTTTGTTGGAAAAGGTTAAATTTCACATTCAGTAATACTCATATAGTTAAAATATTTTATAAGAAACATTAACTAAGTGAAGCAACATTGTAATCATGAAATAATTTATTTGGTGCTTTGTTCAACGTAGGATCATGATAAATGAATGTACAGACATCATTTCACCTTATTATATCTATTTTCCTCCATTCTATATCCCTTAGTTGCTCAGTTACTGCATCTTATTTAGTTCTAGTCTCTTCATAAATTCTAGGATTTGGGGAGGATTCAAGATTACCTATTATAATTATATACACTTATATTCCTCTAAACTGACTGAAATGTACCTATTTGTCCAATTGTTGTTTCAATTGGGTCAGAACTGGTTTTATTATGCTAAGGCCTTTGTCAATTTAATTGACAATCTAATCGGCAAGGCATTTAATGTTCATTAATGATGGGTCAATCTAGATTAGTTAGTTCAGCTCACTTTCTATTTATGTTATACAGATTTAATAAAAGAAGTTGGCAAGTGAAAGTTTCATTCAATTCAGCTTCAAAGTTAAAGTAAGAACAACTAGAATCTATTCTAGCTATAACAGATAGCCATTTCTATTTGACGAAATGGCAAAACAATGTTTCTTCTACAGACAATTGAGGATATTGGATGTACACTGATTCACAATGTGATTCAAATTTTTCTGTCCATGAAGGGATATATATATATATATATATATATATATATATATATAGTTATATAGACAATTATTGTAAACTTTGCTAGATTTAGTGTTAGACTTAGCTATATTTAATGCTGACAGTTTAGCTTTTAGCACAGTAAGCATTTTCATGTACCTAGAGAAGAAAGAGCAGGAGCTCAGTGTTAATCGAGGTTCCACTCAGTTAGCATCTCAATGCATATGAGACGAACTTAAATAATTATAATAAGTTTTAAGTGAATATTAAAGCTTATTGTAATTAATAAAAAGTTTTTTTTTAAAAGCGACATCCTCGAAACCATACCATAACTGGCGCAGTCGGTAGGACACTTCGGAAAATTAGTGCATATAATTTTTCTTCAGTTTCAACTGTTAACGAAGTGTCGAACAAAGACCAACCGTTCAATTTAATAAGTGTATATTATTAAATTGAACACAACCAACCGGCAAAGTGAATATTTGCAACCGTAGAGTGAATATCTACATCCGAAGTGAAGTGAAGTGTTTGTGCGAATTTTTAGTGGCAAGTGCGTAAAATGAGCAAAGTATTTTGGATCTTATTGTAAGTAGATCCCACAAAATAGTTTTGTATACTATATACCTACGAATGTATGTTACATCAATTTTATTAAATAATTAACAAAATAATTAAATATCAAAGATCAATTTGTTAATTGAATCAATTGAATATTTTTAAAGATAAACCAAACATAGGTTATCATAAATAATTTGTAGCATTATTTTATAAGTATTATATTTTATAATTTAATTTTTAATTTTAATTTTGATTTATTTTTGTGTGTAGTAATAACTAAATATTACAATGTCTATCCCAACACTGAAGAAAGAATACCTGGACATGATTCCAGAGTTTAGCGGAGAACCAACCATGCTTAATAGATTCATCACAATATGTGATAAAATGGTCAATAAATTCTTTGTAGCTGATAACTTAGAAGATTTCCAAAATTAATATTTGTTATCGTCCATATTATCAAAATTAAAGGGGCAAGCTCTTGAAATGGTAGTTAATTCTAATACTTATGCTTGGGCAGATGTAAAAATAATTTTGCTGACTAGTTATTTTGATAAGAAGGATTGTTTTACTTTGAATCTTGAAATGACAGAATTAAAGCAAGAAAACGGGAATCACCTTTCAAATTTTATGAAAAGATTCAAAAGCTATTAAAGTTACAGATAGCATTTTTTTGTAAACAGAGAACCATCCGCTAGGGATGTTCTATGCAAGTATGCACAAAAATTAGCATTACGTGTTCTGTTAAGGGGACTTCAGGAACCGCTAGGGTCCCTCATGAGAACCAAAAACCCCACCTCACTTGAAGAAGCACTCAGTATGCTTACAAACGATTTCCAGTTTAAAAACAACAAATTATTCCAAACAAACCGTTCCAACATTCCACCAAAAAAACAATACATGCCAATCCGTAAACCAATACCTAATCATCAGTTTCAACAAAACTCTTACAAACAATTGCATCAACCAGCACAACCCAACTTTAACTATGGACACAGACAACCTTACAGTCAGCCACAAAAACATTTCGTAACTAATAATACTCCAAAAACAGATCAAAGTTATCAACCCACGCCAATGAGCATTTCAACTAGACAAGCGGGAACGCGATCAGACAAAATAAATTATACCAGATGACCGGCAAGCAGGTTGACCAAGAAAAGCGATGACCACGCGATGTACGAACTGACGAGGCAAATACCTAATATTTCCTTATCAGACCAGGATGTGACAGACTTTGAAGAAGCCCAATTCAATGACGAAAATTACCAAAATAATAGTAATTTTTATACCGAGAAACAAGCGAAGTTGACAACGCATGCAGTTTAGAACAGAATCATTTTTTTAAGACTTACTGTAATGAAGAGCGATTTTCCATAATGAACATCGACACAAATGAATTACCCTATTTCTATGACCCAAAAACCAACCTAAAAATTTTGATAGACACAGGAAGCACCAGGTCATTCAATAACAAACCAATAGCGTTTCGCTTGTTCAAAAATACACTAAAACAGGAGCTGTTTGAAGTTTCTACAGCACATGGTGTTTCAAAAGAAAAATTTAGTTGTAAATTGCCTTTATTGGGGAAGAAAATAACAAAGTTCTATCTATTTAATTTTCATAAAAATTTCGATCTACTACTAAGACTTGACAATATGAAAGAACAAAAATTAATTTAGACTTTGTACATAATCAGCTAATATTTTGCGGAGAAAAGATTCCTGTACATTATTTCAATACGGAAAAGGAAAACAAAAAAAAAAAAAAAAAAAAAAAAAAAAAAATAATAATAATAATAACAAAGATACACCTCCAAAAAATATCAAATGCCATCTCATTAAAGCTAGATCTAAACAAGTAATAAAAATTAAAATTGGTAATTTAAATAATGGAGAGGGGATACTATCGTACAAAGAAAGTGATGGATTGGAAATACCACAATGTTTAGTGAAAGTTGTAGAAGGGGAAGCACTTTGTCCTATAAATATCACAACAGACGATAGACGTTTAATAGTTGAACCTTTAAAAGTTGAACCATTAAGTGATTTCAAAATCTGTAAAACAAACAAGCAAGAAATATATAATGAAAACAACCCTAGTTTTAACTTTTTGAATCACATAAATAATAAATTGGACCTAAATAAATTAGAACTGACCATATGAACCCAGAAGAAAGAAACGAGATCATGAAATTACTAGAAGAATATTTCGACTTATTTCACACAGAAAATAATAAGCTGACCTTTACTAACAAAATTAAACACGTAATTAGAACCACAGATGAGATTCCTGTTTATTCTAGGAATTATCGATATCTGGAAATCTATCGCAAGGAAGTGGACAAACAAATACAGGATATGTTAGAACAAAAAATAATACAACCGTCTCATTCACTTTGGGACTCACCTATTTGGATAGTACCCACGAAATCAGACGCATCTAATAAGCAGAAATTTAGACTTGTAATTGATTTCAGAGGTTTGAACGCTAAAACAATCGATGACAAATTCCCTTTACCTAATATAACGGACATTTTAGATAAACTTGGGAGGTCTCAATACTTTAGCACCCTAGACCTCGCATCTGGTTTCCACCAACTGGAGGTGCACCCGACAGTGTTGATAAAACAGCATTTTCGGATGAAACCGGGCACTTTGAATTTTTAAGAATGCCGTTCGGTCTTAAAAATAGCCCACCGACTTTTCAAAGAGCAATGAACAACATTTTACGTGGGATTCAAAATGAATCACGCTTGACCTACCTCGACGATATAATAATATATTCTACTAGTTTACAAGAACACATAAATAGGTTAAGAGTAGTTTTCAACAGATTAAGAGAAGCCAATTTTAAAATTCAACCCGATAAAACAGAATTGTTGAGGAAAGAGGTCGCTTATTTAGGGTATATAGTGACACCAGAAGGAGTTAAACCTAACCCAGACAAAATCAGAGCTATAAAAAAACTACCCAATTCAGAACGCCAAAAGAAATCAAAGGATTTCTTGGACTACTTGGATACTACAGAAAGTTTATTAAGGACTTCGCGAAAATAACAAAACCGTTCACCCACTGTTTAAAAAAGGAAGTCAAAATTGATATAAATAAACCTGACTATATAAACTGTTTTGAAACTTGCTAAAATATCTTGTGTAATGAACCTTTATTACAATATCCGGACTTTGAAAAAGAATTTATTCTGACAACTGACGTAAGCAATTATGCAGTAGGAGCAATTTTATCGCAAATCAAAAGCGGAGCAGACCTACCAGTAGCATACGCCAGCAGAACCCTTAATAAAAGCGAAACCCAATATCCTGCCATTGAAAAAGAACTTCTTGCAATCATTTTTGGAACTAAATACTTCAGACCTTACCTATCGGCAGGAAATTTAAAATTTATACGGATCATAAACCCCTACAGTGGTTATTTTCTGTTAAAGAATCAAATTCCAGGTTACTTAGGTGGAGATTAAAATTAGAGGAGTACGATTATGAGATTAGGAACAAAAAGGAAAATTAAACCGAAATGCCGACGCCTTGTCGAGGATACAGCTAAATATCACTGAGCATAATGTGAACAATCAGCGTCCTCACGGATGAAGAACTACACAAAACAATAGCCGAGTCGACTAGTTTGTACTTTCCTGAATTGGACGGTAATGAATCAATAATTGCAAATTTTGGCGGAAGAAGAGACACGCCGCAGATCAAGAGGAAATGAGCATGAAAGCGACCAGACCATCCATTCTAATTATGAAGAAGGAACACGCAAATAGAAATACCCATCTCAGACGAGCCGGTAAATTTTGGAAAAAACCAAATTTTGCTAAGTCTTGTGAAATATCAACCTAAGGACGTAAAAATACTAAAGCTATTTGGAACCAGTAAAATAAGATTAATAGTTGAAATATCCGAAAATAACTTAAATAATGACATTGTTAAGTTTGTGAAGGAATATTTGGTACCCAATGTTAAATATAATATTTATTTTGAAAATGACTTTTATGAAAAATTTGTGACATGTATAACAAAAAATTTCAAAAAAATCCAAACTTTGGTTAGTTAAATGTAACATTAAGTTGTTAGATGTGACTAGAGAAGATGAAATTCAGGAAATAATAGAAAATTATCACGTAAGCAAAATTAATCAACGTGATATACAAGAGACTTATGAACAAATTAAGCGAAAATATATTCATTACCAACTAAGTATGATCAGAATTTGTAACAATTACACCAAATGTAAAATACTTGTTAGTATTTAGTTCTGTAGTCTTTGGATTAAGTAACCATTGTAACAGTAGAGTAACAATTAAGTAACAGTTAAGTATCAATTGTAACAATAGAGTTAATTCCAAATACTTCTGCTCATTCTGTAATATCGCATTTACAATTTGACTTTGAGTTATCAATCCTTAAGGGGTAATAAAGCTCAACAATAATACTGTTCTTTACAATAATAAAGAAGCTAGAACACGACAGGATCAACCTAGATACTGTCTCCAGAATTGATCGGAATTCACCCATCACACAGCACATCAGTGTTTGGACCATCGCCTTATTGGAGGACTACTATACTTGGCGTCTAAGAAGCTAATTGGAAGAACTTCGAGGAAGTTGCTATTCAACCACCCCAGGAAGTTTTGTTTAGGGATGGAGGAGTTATATAGACAATTATTGTAAACTTTGCTAGATTTAGTGTTAGACTTAGCTATATTTAATGCTGACAGTTTAGCTTTTAGCACAGTAAGCATTTTCATGTACCTAGAGAAGAAAGAGCAGGAGCTCAGTGTTAATCGAGGTTTCACTCAGTTCGCATCTCAATGCATATGAGACGAACTTAAATAATTATAATAAGTTTTAAGTGAATATTAAAGTCTTATTGTAATTAATAAAAAGTTGTTTTTTTTTAAAAAGCGACATCCTCGAAACCATACCATAACTTATATATATATATATATATATATATATATATATATATATATATATATATATATATGTCACACATACACAAACACACACACACATGTGTATAATTTTTGTGTGTGTGTGTATGTGTGTGTGTTTTACGCCAAAAAAGATGGAAAAAACCTTCTATAGACTTCCTGGGGTATGATACTA
The DNA here is from genome assembly GCA_022606455.1 of Callitettix versicolor. Taxonomy (NCBI): domain Eukaryota; kingdom Metazoa; phylum Arthropoda; class Insecta; order Hemiptera; family Cercopidae; genus Callitettix; species Callitettix versicolor. The sequence goes on from CM040189.1 coordinate 69,014,929, forward strand.
TCAATACCCCAGAGTGTGGGACTCAAATTAAGTTCAAACTAAAGCTCACACTCAAGTTACCCACTAAAAATCACCAAAAGCATTCCTCTTCTGTAAACCCCCCCTCCACGGAACTGCTACCAGGCATTACTTCGTGGGAAGATGGATTGGCTGACCGCCTACTCTTCTACAGTGTTGGCTCTTACTTTTCCATCCTCAGCCCTCAACCTCTTCATGACCACTGCAGAAAATCCTGCAATGACTTTCCAGTTAGCCTCTGAAGCCATCATTGTCACAACCAGACTTTCCAGTGTTATACTGCCTTGCAGATATGTTTGCAGCTTTATCCTTTCCTTGTCGAATCTCCAACTCCAGAAACAACACATACACCAGAAAAACACATGCTCTGCATCTTTCTCCACTGCTGGATGACAGAGGGGACAAGCTGAGTCTGTTTCCAGCCTGAAACGGAACAAGTAAGCTCGGAAGCAACCGTGCCCAGTGAGAATCTGTGTGAGAGAGAAATCCACCTCCCCATGATCCCTGTTGCACCAATCCTGGATGTTACCTATAAGTTGGTATGTCCATCGTCCATTTGTTGATTCATCCCACTGTATCTGCCATGTCTCCAGGGTCTGATTCCACTCCTATTTAATTGTCATTGTATGACTATACCGCGGCTCAGCACTTGGCTTGCACCAGTAGAGCTTCGCTCTTTCATCAACCATCAGCTCCATTGGGGTTCACCCGCCACTACGCATAGCGTCGTAGGAAAGAACTCACAACACGCAGCAGCACAGCGGTGCACTGCACTAACATTGCGTGCATACCTTTTTTTTTTTTTTTTTTTTTATTTAACATAATTACAACTAGGCAATAAAGCCTATCCAGCAATATACATTTAATAGTAATGTCACTGTTTGTTGAAGTAACACCCACTGATGGACTCCTGATGAACACACACTCTGTTCATGTGTGATTAGTTATACACTCTCACTGCAAAGTTCCAAAGGCTTCGTCCTTTTCAAGCGACGGATCTCGCCAGAGTTGTCTAATAAGCAAGCTATTTCCTTGTTATCGTGATGTATAAGTCTTTGCTTGTGTTTCTCTGCAAATCTTTTGATTTCTTCTGAGACAGTTTTCATCCTAAGGTCCCTATGAAGACTGTCATTGCAGAATCGAACCACGGAGCCCTTACAATACTTCTCAGGACTTTATTCTGGAAAGTTTGAATTACTTTTACATTTGTATTTTTGTGCAGCCCCACAGCTGGATTCCATAGGTCCACACCGGCTTCAGTATTTGCTTGTATAGAAGCAGTTTATTTTGTAGGTCTAAATCTGAGTTTCTCCTATCAACCAGTTAATTTTCCTAAATTGCATGTTTAATTCAACCTTTTTCTTTTGACATGTTCTTTCCAGTGGAGCTTTGCATCCAGTGTCATCCCCAAGTATTTAGCAGAATTTTCTGGAGTTACTACATGGTTATTAATTATAAGTGGAATTGGGTTGATTTTTCTATTTGTAAAGTTGACATAGGTTGATTTGGATTCATTTAGTTTTAATCTCCATTTCTTCATCCAAATGCAAACTCTATCAACTGCTCTTTGAAGTTTATTCGATGCCTCTTCCACAGTATTTCCTGTCGCCAAAATTGTTGTGTCATCTGCAAAGGTTGCTGTGATTGTATCAACTTCTCGGGGAATGTCTCTAGTGTACAACAAGTAAAGTACGGGCCCAAGGACACTTCCTTGAGGTACTCCTGCTGATACATTCCTCAACTCAGAATACTCTCCATTATGTTTAACTCTGAAAAATCTCTCTGACAGGTAAGATTCCAGAATGTGATGAAATTGTTCCGGAAGATCACGCTGAAGTTTGAAGATTAATCCTTCGTGCCAGACCTTGTCAAATGCTTTGGCAACGTCTAGAAATATACTCGAACATATTTTGCGTTCTTCCAGGACTTTTTCTATTACATGTACAACTCGGTGTACTTGATCAATTGTAGAATGCCTGTCTCTGAAGCCAAACTGATGATCAGGAGTCAGTTTTCTTTCCACAATGACTGGTTTAAGACGTTTTAAAAGCAGTTTCTCAAAAATCTTTGACATTGCGTGCATACCTCACGACCGTCATAGCCTGGCTCCAAATCGGCACTCCGTAAAGGAGCACTGAGCTTACTACCCTAGCCAGGAGTCGGCGACGAGATTCGCATGAACCTCTCAGATTCGGCATGAACCTGCAAAGGGCTCCTGCCACATTCGCCGCCTTTTCACTAACTGCCTTGAGATGTTTCCTGAAGCAGAGTCTTGCGTCAACCTACACACCAAGGTATCAAAGAGCTGGGATGGAACTTATCTGCATATCTCCAACTGTAAGTGTTACTGTTTCCCTCTTTTTCCTGCTGGTCACAAGCACGACCTCCATTTTTGTGATTGATGAGCTACAGACCCATAGATGTCAACCATCTCCAGATCGACTTCACTACCTCATTGGGTCAAACCTCGACTTCTTTCAAAAACTTCCCTTCAACAACCACCGCAAGGTCATCGGCGAATCCAAATACTTTTACGCCTAATGTTATGCTGACTTGTAAGACCCCATCATATATGATTTTCCAAAGAGAGGTCCAAGCACAGAACTTAATGGTACCCCTGCTGTGATAATGTACCTCTTTTCTCCTTCCTCAGTGTCATAGATGAGAGTTCTATTTTCAAAGTAACTCCCTACTACCTTATGGAGATACACTGGAACTCCCATGCTTCTTGGGATCTGCAATGAATTACTCCATTGCGCTGAGTTTAATGCATTTTTAACATCCAATGTGACAATGGCAATATTTTTTAGCACCTCTTCTCCACCTTTTGTCTTCAGTAGCTTCCCTCGCTTTAGTAGTGAAACCATTAATAATAGCAATGGTAGATCTGCCCCTCTGAAATCCATATTGATCTTCCGAAAGCCCATCAGCAAATGTTTCAAGTCATCCATAGACAATCCTCTCCAGTATCTCTTCCCTGCTGTATCAAGTAGACATATCGGTCAATATGATGATGGTGCTTCAGGAGGCTTTTTCGTCGTGTGTGTGTGTGTGTTTTAGAATACTCACATTTGCAATTTCAGTCCAATTTTTCTAACTTTGTACAAGAATTTATTATGGTAATAGCTTGGTTGGAAAATTCTTGGAAAAGCTTGGTTGGTAAGTTCGTCAACCAGGAAAATTCAGTAAAAAATTTCAAAATAGTAGCCATTTTCAATCTTAAAAAATTAATAACATTTTTGCCTTCAAATTATTTGAAAATCTGATTTCATCACCTTAATCAGCATTAATGATAAATCATTATAACTTAAATTTCTAAAATTGGTTGAAATTAAGAACTTAATTTAATAGTGGTCAGGTTTGATTTTAGTACGAGCGTATTTTCAATGTAATTTGAAATTTTAAAATCATAACGTATGCATTTGTAATGCTGCTTATGATAGTGAAATCAAAATTTAAAAAAGGTTTAAATAAAGAAAAATAGTTTTGGAAATTCTCTTCTATCACATCTGAGAGACTGCTGCATACTGAAATTATTTAGAGTAATTATGATGTTTTTACTCTTCAGTGAAAATGATGTTTTTAAATTAAAAATTAGCTATCTGGGCAAATTTTTACTACTTTCCATAATTCTGTTGGTATTTTTATTTTGCCATTTTCATCAAGTATATTTCTATTTGTTTCTATCTGATCAGTAAAAGCAAACTCAAAAACTCATCTATCTTTAAACTGTCTTTGACAATCACCTTATATTGACTCTTAGAGAATGAACGTGGAATTTTGGTCACAGAAAGAAACACTTTAAGCAACTTTTAACTTCATATACTTGTGTTCCTCAAGGCACAGAAGGTAAAGTCTATAAAAAATCTTTTGCCATTAAAGCTGTGAATCCACCCATTATGTTTCTATTGCTTCTTATTACTTTCATGGTTCTATCCAAAGCTTAAATTCCTCCCTTTTGAACGATGGTAAACTCATCTCACATTATTAGTTACAGTACTGATAATGTTTGAATAACTTGTATTGAGAGGCAGCTAAAAGTCAAAGGTGAGCTGCCTTCTCTCCATTCAGAAATGTTGCTTCTGTATCTCATCAAAATTGCAATGATTAAAAATGTTGTTTCTCTGCCTTCAAGAAAAACTAGCCATCCAAGTTTCTGGATCTCGCCATTATTTTATTGCAGATATTTTTCTGTGAATAATATAACTTAAAAATACTATGTAAAATATACTTAGTTGTGGATTATATTAAAAAAACCATAAAAAGATTAATATTAACTACACAGAAATATTGTATTCAAATTTCTATAAACTATTACCTTATGTTTAAATTTAATGAAATCCAGTAATTATTTTAGAATAGGAGACTAATAAAATATATCACATAAGTCCAGTTAATGTTATTTAAAATTGGTACTGAAAAGTGTTATCACAATTACAGAAATCGTTGGATTGGATCCATTTTTTTACAAGTTTATTTAAATTACAAATACCAGAAACTGTAATTTCTTCCCATACTACGTTTTATGCATATTCTGTTGGTATTTTTATTTTGCCATTTTCATCAAGTATATTTCTATTTATTTCTATCTGATCAGTAAAAGCAAACTCAAAAACTCATCTATCTTTAAACTGTCTTTGACAATCACCTTATATTGACTCTTAGAGAATGAACGTGGAATTTTGGTCACAGAAAGAAACACTTTAAGCAACTTTTAACTTCATATACTTGTGTTCCTCAAGGCACAGAAGGTAAAGTCTATAAAATCTTTTGCCATTAAAGCTGTGAATCCACCCATTATGTTTCTATTGCTTCTTATTACTTTCATGGTTCTATCCAAAGCTTAAATTCCTCCCTTTTGAACGATGGTAAACTCATCTCACATTATTAGTTACAGTACTGATAATGTTTGAATAACTTGTATTGAGAGGCAGCTAAAAGTCAAAGGTGAGCTGCCTTCTCTCCATTCAGAAATGTTGCTTCTGTATCTCATCAAAATTGCAATGATTAAAAATGTTGTTTCTCTGCCTTCAAGAAAAACTAGCCATCCAAGTTTCTGGATCTCGCAATTATTTCATTGCAGATATTTTTCTGTGAATAATATAACTTAAAAATACTATGTAAAATATACTTAGTTGTGGATTATATTAAAAAAACCATAAAAAGATTAATATTAACTACACAGAAATATTGTATTCAAATTTCTATAAACTATTACCTTATGTTTAAATTTAATGAAATCCAGTAATTATTTTAGAATAGGAGACTAATAAAATATATCACATAAGTCCAGTTAATGTTATTTAAAATTGGTACTGAAAAGTGTTATCACAATTACAGAAATCGTTGGATTGGATCCATTTTTTTACAATAGGTTACATAAAGTTTATTTAAATTACAAATACCAGAAACTGTAATTTCTTCCCATACTACGTTTTATGCATATACGAGGGCTATTCAGAAAGTAGATTACGTTTTTGGATAAAAAAAAAACTAAGTACAGGAAAAAAATTTTATTATATACATTTGAAAGAGGAACTAAAATACTATTTTTCGACATAATCGCCAAACAAATTTAGACATTTATCATATCGGTGAACTAGCTTTGAAATTCCCGTGTCGTAGAATTCCGCCGCCTGTGACGCCAGCCAGTCAGTCACGCCCGCGCGGAGATCTGCGTCGTCATCGAAGCGCTATGTTGCAAGCCAAGGAGTTCGCCAATGGTGCATTAGATTTAAAAACTAATGCAGTAAACTACTGTATTAGTAGTAGTATGTAGTAAAAACTACATGAAGAAGTAATGTTCATGACGAAGAGAAGAGTGGCAGACCGAGCATTGTGAGTGATGAGCTGGTTGCAAATGTCAATGAAAAATTCGTGAAAACCGCTGTTTCACAATAACCGAACTTTCACTTTGTTTCCACAAGTTTCGCGAACATTGTTGTATGAAATTGTCACCAAAAAGTTAGGATACCATAAGTTTTGTGCCAGATGGGTGCCAAAGTTCCTGACAGAACAGCACAAGGGTCAGCGATGGCTGCATCGTTGTCATTTTATATAATCAGGTTTTCGTATTCAGTCTAACTGCCTCACAACATTGTAATTTGTGTTACCACAGTAGATCAACATTCACTTAAACCTGGTATTGTTATATAGGTATTAAAAATATATTAATTATAATTGTTTCAGATCATTGCATTGAATCCCTGCTTCCTCTTAGAATAGTATTTCCTGAGAAAAAACAAAGGACAATAGAATCAAAATCACCTTTCCTGAGAATAGCTTGGTAAGTAATATTTTCTGTTCACAGTTGTATTTTTCCAATAAACTATGAATAATAGTTTTATTTATCATTAGAAGTTTTTCTTTGTTATTTTAAGGTGAAAAGAATATTGAAGCTTTTATTGCCTCTCTTAATATAAGTGTGAGTGTAAAGTGTTAAAGTCATAAGTGTAAGTGTGTGTTAGACTTGGATACCATAAGGGACGTCTAAATCCTTTCAATAGTTGCAGCTAGCTTGCACCCCCTCGCGGGGATTTATCATTGGAGCTAGAAGCCATCCTGATGGGGAGGGGGGTCACACCTAGTCTTGAAACTTTCTCAATTTGCTCTATTTACAATAATAATAATCTTTAAATATTATTAAGATTTTTTTAAGGAAGATCTATTTGTAAAAAAACTTTTTTCAAATAATATATTCCTATGGCCAAGAACACATGGAGAAGTTTTGGTATGCTTTGTGCTCAGTCTGATAGCAGTTAGATCTGTAGAATAAAACAATGTGTAACATAGCTTTTAATGAGATAAAGTAAAACCTTTAAAATGTTAAAAACCCTTTGTACAGTAATCAAAGTTTTACAAAATGGGTAAGACCATTCTCAAATGTCTAACCTCTTAATAAACAAAATGAAAAGGACGTTTGATAATGACATAAAAGGAACCATACATGATCAGTATTGAAAAATAGGCACAGTATTACTGACACATATTGATAAAAATCTAATACAGATGCCAATATTAATGCTGATCCAAATTTTCTGATGTTGAGGCATCTGTACTGGATGGTATTGGGGAAACTGTCACTATCCCATAAATATACTGTATGCGTAAAAGGCAGACAGGAGATATTGCAAACAGGCAATATTGCATCAGGAGATGAATTTTGAAGGTTAGCAGCCAATGTGATAAGATTATGAAGTGAGAAAATGTATAATATCTGTTGATAGCAAAAAGATCTTGAAGGGGATGATATATTGGAAGAAGTGTCATCCCAAAAGATGACATTTTGCAAACTTTTATTCAATAATACAGAATGTGGCCTTTGGTGTAAAACCCTACTGATATTAGTTACAACAAAAACAAACATGCACATTGCATGTTTCCACTATACCTATGTTTGTAGAAGCTGATTACATGATTGCAGAAAATTTTAAGCATTCAACCTCTTAACATTGCAAGGTACCTCAAAGTTACTTTCAGTATTTCCTCACCTGACAAACTCTTCATGTTTATATCATCCCTATGAAAGATTGGGTCATCCATCAGTAGTTTTTTGATCACACTTTTGTATTTAATTTTTCATCTAGCATTTCTGTTTGACTTTTTGCCTTACACTTTAAAATTAAAACAAAACTTGCTTTTCAATGATCATACACTCCGAAGAATTCCAGAAATGAATAAGACAGCTAAGTTATTTAGTTTAGAGTTGTGTTTAACACAAGACGAAAATGACAATTATTAATCAAATAATAGAATTTAAATTGTTGTAAAATAATGTATATGGGTAAATCATGTTGTAAACTAGGTTAGAATGTTAGGATAAATTAAACTATATTCTAATGAAATGCCGTAGTTAGGTGAATAATGTAAAGTTTTAAAGTAAGTATTGTATTTAATATCACACTGGAAAACAATAAGTTAGGGTAAAATAATAAATTTTATAGTAACAAAAACCTGATTTGTAGATGATAAAAATATTTACTAGTTACTAAACAATAGGAACCATTAAAATTAATATATCATAAGCAGTAGGAAAATAACAACTCAAGAATGGAAAGGCCTAAAAACACCACTCAAGTTTCTATCAATTTAGAGTGAAAAGCTGAAAAAAATGACTCCTTGAAATCGAAAATCGACAAACACAAATCGGAGTTAGGACAAACTGGGAAAGATTGAAATAACAGATAGCTTATTTTGGTCGAAGTCCAAAACCTGGTAAGCCAACAGACAGTGTTCTGCCTGCACTTCTGCCATACAAAATTCAAATTAACTATTTTAAAAAATTAATTCTGGAGTAAGGACAATAATCTGACAGCTAACAACCAACAGGATCTTCACAACAGGTGTGACTATGTTTCTGTCTAAGAACAGCACTTTGGAATACATGACTCAACTTAGAAGGTGAAATTTCTTTTTGGGGAAATTTCAACCTCAATGGTTGGGACAACTGCCAGAGCAGTGGATGCCAATTCCATCTTTTTGAAACGAAAAAGCAGAGCTTACGAATCTGGCCGTCAGGGAAGGTGGATGTATTTTGCAATCAGTAGACTGCATGCATGTTGTGGACTGCCGCTGGTGTGTGTGTGTGTGTGTGTGTGTGTGTGTGTGTGTGTGTGTGTGTGTGTGTGTGTGTGTGTGTGTGTGTGTGTGTGTGTGTGTGTGTGTGTGTGTGTGTGTGTGTGTGTGTGTGTGTGTGTGTGTGTGTGTGTGTGTGTGTGTGTGTGTGTGTGTGTGTGTGTGTGTGTGTGTGTGTGTGTGTGTGTGTGTGTGTGTGTGTGTAGATAGATAAATAGATAGATCTATATATGTAGTAAAAAATTAAAATTTAAAAAAAATTGAAACAAGTTCAGTTGTCATTGATATTTAAAGTAAATAATTAATATAAAAAATTGAACTAGACTGACATAAAAAATTTTCAATCCACAACTGCTAATATCAGTACATAGTTTACAAGCACATGGATTGTTACACATGATTCAAATGCCTGGCGAACTTGTTAAAATTGATTAGATAATTAAGGCATAAAATTATAGGTTAATGTAGTACTGACGTTATAAAGTATAAAAAGAACTACCATATAATTTGCAGCAAATGATTAACCAATGTTAAATTAGCATTTTAGTGATTTATTAATCAGAAAAGTGGTTTAATTTTTTATTTTTGTTTAAATTTAAGCAATAAAAACAATTGTATATGGTAGTAACTGATCAAATTAGAAACATTGATGAGACCAAAAATTAAAATTTAAAGGAATTGGGTTTAATATCAGTTTAATATTTAAACAACAATGACTATATAATTGTTTTTGTATAAAGAAATTACAAAGCATAAAAATTTAAGTTGAGTTTAATCAGAAATTAACTGGTTTTAATTCAAATGTGAAAATCTAAACAAAATTTTAATTTGAAAATAATATGTTGTTTAATATAAAATAATTAGTTTAATTTGCATTAATTAAATAAATTAATATTCTGTGTTATAATTTAAAAATCAACCCAATCCTGAAACAATCTGCTGTAAGAATCCAATGAACGCAAGATACTAATTTAGAAAATAAATGGGAAAGAAAATGTCCAAATATTATATATATTTCATCCTGCAATCGGTGTAGTTACTGACATAACCGGATCACCAGCTTCATTGTTCATTTGTCCTAAACTGAACTAGAGTAATAGAGGAATATCACTAACAACAAGCAAATACCTACTAAATTAAAATAGAATTAAATACAGTGATAGAATTTCACTTAGCTATAATCATGACTATTGTTAGCGGCTAGTATGCTATTCCTCCTTGATCTATATTTGTCAGTAGGAATAAGAAAAATGTGCCCTGGTAGGGTTTACCAAGAGTATCATTGCAACATACACACAAATATATTTTTATTAATATAAAGATTAAAAGTAAATAATCAGTTAATAACACTAAATTAAAATTTCAATCAGAACACTAAACTTTTAATTCTAAATGATAAATTCTAACAGTTAAATTCACAGTCTGTAACATTACAATTGATTGCTATAAAGAAAGTTACAGCTGATGTCAGCGGTTCCCAAATTATGGGCCATTCGATCAATTCAGGTGGGTCAGGGTTAAGACTTTTTAAGTTTGGATTTCTCTTGAATGAGAAACAATAAGAAAACTTAAGATATCTCAAAAAATATATTATATAATTCCACAAAAACTGTTTCTCTGTCAGCTGTAAAGCTACACATAAAACAGATATTTTCGAAGTAAAGTGAGCAGGGTGATAGGACAATACAGCTGTAGAGTTTTTTTTGTGATAGCAAAGTGGCACACCATGCCATGCATCTATCACCTTTTGTCTGGCCATCTGGATTTTGGGGATCCTACGGAAGGAAAGGTTGAGTTTCATGTTGCAATCTGATTTTATGTATTCAATTTATAGTTTCATAAAAATAAAACATTTTAATAAGTAAAAATATAAGTATTTGAAAATGAAGATATGTAAATTTTATGCAGCGACTGTGATTTGATTTTTCAGAAAATATATTTAAATAAATCAGTCACATTTCTTTTAAAAATACAGCTTAAAGATATTTTTTAAAACATGAAAACAGTTTTATTTTATAACTTTTATTTCAGGTTTGTATCCCATGCAGTAATTATTTTTTCTGCAATTTTGATTATAATTTTGGGATTGAATCTGGGTAGTATTAAAAGCAAAGTGTGGTTACTTAATGCTGGATTTATTATTGGCCAAGACATATTCTTGTATTTCCCCATAAAGATTCTGGTAATGGCATTTTTCTTGGGATATAATTACAGGGTGAGTAAGTAACGGTTAAGTGTAATATAATTTATTATGCAGAGTTGTTATGAAAGAAAAATGAATGAAATAAAAACAAAAGACTATGAAATAGTTCGATTTATATTAGCTTAAAAGTGTTTTCCTCCCAGTTTTAATGCACTTAAGTATGTGTTTCAAAATCTCATAGTAAATTTTCACTAAATTTTTAATGTTATGATTACATGGCTCATAAAATAATTATTTGCTTCATTAATTGTTTCTAGTAAGTTGTTTTGACCATATAATTTTTGTTATTAAACAATATTCCCACAAGAAAGATGAATGTCATCAAACTTTAATATTTTTATCATTCATTCTTTAAATTTAAGATATGTACATTTGAAAAGAGATAGTTGTTTTCTTTCATATGTCCAACTCAACATTTTTGTTTTTAATCAAGAAAAAAGTTTACTTTGTGCCATTAATATGGAGATATCCCGAAGTTATACACGTCAAAATCAAAAGTGCTAAAAGAAATTGAGCATACATGGATGTATGTTTAAAGTTTTTCTTTATTTTGAAATATTTATTTATTTTTAAATTACTATATTTAACTATATTCACGGTATATAGATGCACGGTATGGGCCATGGTGGGTGTGCGCAGTAGATTACAGCATGCATGACATTACTGGATCAAACTCTTCTCTGCTACCACCGTAAATACAATTGTATTTATGGTGACTGTTACTTTATGTAATTTCCCGTTTAACAATACGATGTTCTGTAAATGTAGTTGGAGATTCGGTGTGTTTATGTGAGTGTTGTGTTTTAAGTAAAAGGTCTTTTTTGTGTAAATAAAAGGTGTTTTAATAAAAGGTGATAATTGTGTTTTGTGGTCGAGATTTAATAAGTGTAAGAAAAGATTTAAGTAGCCTATGTTTTAAATCCTAAAAAAATACGTAATTTGTCTCTGTTTGCTATTGTATAATTGTATACGCATAACAATGACTGGTTGTGCTATTGCCAATTGCTATAATAATGATAAAAATAGTAAAGGGAAAGGAATTACATTTCACAGAATTCCAAAAGACGAAGGCCTGAGAAAAGCGTGGGTTCATGCGTGTTAACAAGCAGATCATTTTAATTTTGATAATGTTAAAGTCTGTTCACTTCATTTTAATGACGATGATTTCGAAAGGGATTTTAAATCCAAATTACTAATACGAAACCTAAAAAACAGCTGAAATCCGGTGCCATTCCACATTTTAACATTCCCACCATTCAAAATAAATGTATCGATTCTGAACGAGCTGCAAGGATTAAAAAATGTGAAAACCAAGAAACATTAAAAAAACTTATTGAAGAGTCCGATGGAAATCTACCAGGAAAATCACCTGTAAATGGAAATGACGTTGGTGCAATTGTAACATGTAATTCTGTAAATGAAACCCACCCTTCCGGAGTCAGTAATTTTAATACAAATATCGTTGTAAATAATGCCTCTGTTGAAGAAATGAAATGTTTAAGAAATGAAAATTTACTTTTTTTTCTGCTGTGTGTGTGTATTGTAACATAAGTTCTAAAAAATACATGTTTTATTTTACTGTTTACATAATAGGCATACGTCTATGTGCTATTTAATTTGTTGTTAATTTTTTATTTGAAATGAGCGTTTTCACAATCAACCACATAATTGTCACGGAAAATCCGCAGATACATAATTCATAGTGTGATATGCTTTTAACATTCAAACAAAAAATAACCCTGGAATTTTTCAAGCTATAACTTACGTAATATTGTATAAAAAAAAGTTTCCGTTTTGACAATGAGCGAATTCAGTAAGTAAAGTAATTAACAGCGTTATTATTGTTAGATATAAGGAATTATTATTGTAATTACAATAATACAGTTACTAACACTAATATTACAAATTGTTTTCTACTAAACACTACGTCTGAGCTTGAACCGATAACGCACTTCAACCGGCAAGTGGTGGGGGAACATGCGCGTGGCCCATACTGTTCATCTATATACTGTGATTATATTTACTTATTACTATATTTATTAATTATTAAAAACTTATACTGTCCTTTCAACAAATGATCAGAATATCTGCTTTGTTCATTAATGCATGTACAATCTCTTTTTTATATGTTTGTGACCACTTTATGGAGCACCTGTACTGATGTTTTTAATCTCCATTGTTATTTCATCTTTAGTTTCTGCAGTGTGTGGGGGGGGGAATGGGTGGCCTGTTGTTATAGACCTGTCTTTAAGGTAACTTCACAGGAAAACTGTTGGAACCACAAATCAGGTGAACCATAATCCCCTAAAAATCTCACATAACAAATGCATTGTTTCATTTACTGTGTGATATGTAGCTCTGTCCTGCTAGAACCAACAATAATGTTCAACATCTTCAAGAAAAGCAATAAACTGTATAATGTTGTTGTGGTACACAAGACTTCACTGCCGTTTTATAGAAAATACAGCCCCCTATTCTACGACATGATAAGGCACACTGCACTCTGAATTTCTGACAATGTTTGCAAATGGTGCTCATGTAAAACAGGGGATTTTCATTTGAACAAATTCTTTGTTTTGATTGTTCACATAGATTATAAAATACATAGGTTATAAAATGAAACAATGCCTCATCAGTAAAGAAAAAACAGATAGCAATTCCTTTATTGTCACCTAAAGATTGAAACCAAGATCATTTTATTACATTATACACTTCTGTTATCAAGTTCCTTCAGTTCTTAAACACTGCAAAAGTGATATGCTGAAAATTTTTACTTTTTTATTGTTCTCTGAGAACTTAACAAAATCTGAAATTGTGCTGACAGTTTATTCAAGCTTTTAAAAGCAAATACTCAATTAATATACTAACCTCTGTTAGTTTAGCATCACTCGAAATGGCCAGTCACCCAGTCCTCTTCTTTTCTGTAACAAATCCACTTTTCTGAAAATGGGTGATAATTCTTGCTATGGCTAAATTATTAGGTATTGCCAAATCTGGATATTTTTAACAAAACTTGTTTACAACAGTATAAGAACAGCTGATGATTGTATGTTTACTAAACAAGAAACAAAGCACTACTATAAGCATCATGTGACTACCAGGCATTGCAAATTTTTTTTTCCGGCGAAAAACCGTTAAGGTTATCACCGCCGAGGCACGATATTAATAAAATAAAATTTAGGGGTATCATTAAATAAAAATTAACAGTGAATTAAAACAATATACAATAACAATTATAGATACTATTCCTAAAACTAGTTAACAATAAAATATAACTAATAAATAAATAAATAAAACTAAACAACAGGGAAAACAAAGCAAACAATAACAAATTCAGATAAATAAATACCACAAATATACAACTTGTTGCAGGGCTGTAAAGAGGCCCTGCAATATTATTTTAAGTTAAATTTTATTTAACAAATTCAGACGATGAAAGAATTTCAGTGTCTGGTCAATGGTCGAGACACTATCTCCCAACGTCCTCTGCATACTATTCCCCAGACCACATACACGCCGTATATTTTGGAAACCATCACAGTCTAGCAATATTTGTCTTACTGTGGTTTCTCTACAAAACCCGCACCGAGGCGGGTCCCCACGTTCCATCAGAAATCCATGTGTTAGCAAGGAGTGGCCAATGCGAAGGCGGGTAACTACAACCTCTTCTCTACGACTTGCATGTGTTGACGACCCCCAAGGACGAACAGTATTTTTAATTACCCTCAATTTGTTACTGCTTGTAGCTGCCCATTCATTTTCCCACTGTAGAAGAATTAAATGTTTTATGTGACAAAGGAAGTTAGACAATATTATGTTGAGTGCATGGCGGCAGAAAGGTAGCTTCCTTTGCCGCATTATCCCCTACAGTGTTTCCAAATATTCCACAGTGGCCACGAATCCAGATAAATGTCACCTCGTAGTTCAAGTCTATAGACAGAAAACAGAACATCTTGAACAAGAGGGTTTACCGAATACATATCCTGGATTGCCTGAAGTGCACTCTTTGAATCAGAACAAACTATGTAATGCAAACTATCGAATTCAATAGTGTTTAGAGCCTTTAAGATGGCAAAGAGTTCGGCTGTAAAGACACTACAAGTTGAGGGTAATCCATACTTATACGTTTCGTCCAGTGAGTAAAATGCACACCCAACATTGTTATTCATCTTAGAACCGTCTGTAAAAATAATTTTAGCTGATTGATATGAACTAGTCAGTCGAAAAAACTCACATTGATACACAATGTTAGGAGTGTTGTCTTTCAGGTATGCACACAAGGAGAAATCAAAGGTCAGCATATTGATTTTCCATGGAGAGACAAGACAAAAGGACCTTTCAAACATTGGGGGTAGTTCAATACGTAAGTCTTCAAAACACCGGGATGTTCTAACGCCAACAGGCGCAGTAGCATGCGGTCGGGATTCATATTGTTGTAGCACCTGATTGTGGAAAATTGTATTATAAGCAGGGTGCCACGGTTTAGATGATAAATTACATACGTAACTCAGTTGTAACTGTTGTCTCCGACGAGAGAGTGATGGTTCGCCAGCATCAGCAAGAACACTCACGATGGGACTTGAACGGAAAGCACCAGAAACAAGACAGATTGCATAGTTATGAACGGGATCTAGTTTCTTTAAAATCGATGGTTTAGCAGATGAATATACAATGCTACCGTAATCAATCCGTGAACGAATTACAGCACGATAAAACATCAACATACTGGTCCTATCAGCGCCCCATCGAGAACTACTAAGAATCCTCAACTTATCGAGAATTTTGTTACATCGTAACTTTAAATCACGCATGTGAGGGCTCCAGGAGAGCCTTTCGTCAAATATTAGACCCAAAAATCAAACGGATGGAAAAGTCCGGAGCTGTATACCATCAAGATATAACTAAGGAGCTTGGATCTGTCGACGGCGACTGAAGGCAATGCACTGAGTTTTAGCAGCAGAGAATTTAAAGCCAGTAGATCTCATCCATGTCTGTAACCTATTTATTACCAGCTGAAGAGTTCTTTCAGCTGTTTCCATATTTCTGGTGCTTACATAAATAGCAAAATCGTCCACGAAGAGCGAACATCGGACAGCGGACTGTACATTAGCGATAATTCCATTGATTGCGATAGCAAACAAGGTAACACTAAGTACACTCCCCTGTGGAACACCATTCTCTAAGTGGAATCGATCTGAAACTGTAGCTCCAAGATGTATCCTAAAGTACCTATTAGACAGGAAATTTGTAATAAAAGCAAGAATTCTACCTTGTATACCCCATGATTTTAAAATGTTCAGTATTCCTCTTCTCTAGGCCATGTCGTATGCCTTCTCTAGGTCAAAGAATACTGCAACAAGTATTTGACGCAAGAGGAAGGCATTTTGAATTGCAGATTCTAACAAAACCAACTGATCGATCGAAGATCGCCCTTGTCTGAAACCGCACTGTTCTTTGGATAGTAATTTATTAGTTTCTAAATACCAAACAAGGCGACGATTTATCATTTTTTCTACCAGCTTGCATAGCACGCTGGTAAGAGAAATAGGACGATAGCTACTTGGATTAGTTTTCTCTTTGCCTGATTTAAGAACGGGAATTACTGTTGCTTCCAACCAATCGCTAGGGAATGTACGCTCCTCGTACATATGATTGTATATTTCGAGAAGAAATAGCTTACCTGACGGTGGAAGATTTTTAATCATGGAGTAAACAAAGTTGTCAGAACCTGGAGCTGAATCCTTGGTGGATAGCAATGCAGATTCTAGCTCACGTAGAGTAAACAGACTGTTCAGAGGAGAATAATCAGAAGTACAAACAGTGAAAGGCAATTTTTCTGATGCGCTTTTGTATTTACAAAAGGTAGTGTTATAGGCTGCAGAAGAGGAAAAACTTGCTAAGGATGACCCTAAAAGGTTTACAATGTCGGAACCGTCAGAAACCAGTAATCCGTTCACCTGTAGAAGTCCCATCAATCCTACAGATGGAGGAGGACCAGAAATGGAATGTAATTTCTTCCACACAACAGATGTAGGTGTTGTTCTACATATTGTTCCAATGTATCGGGTCCAAGAATCCTTTCTGCTTTGCCTAAATATTCTACGAGCTTTTGCACGAAGGACTTTATATTGTTCTAGGTTTTCACTTGTCGGGTTTCTGTTGAATATCCTCAGAGCTTTAGGCTGCAGATTGTAAGTTTGAATGGTACGGTTATTTAAACGGCAACGGCTTGTAGAGGTGTTTCTACATTAACAAAAACCGACTCGACAGAGTTATAAGCCAAAATGGCGACACCACCTTTTGCTCTGTCCTCCGTGACAAAATCGGATCTAGCAATGGAATAACCCTTAAAACTGAAAGTGTGAGATTCATTGAGGTGCGTTTCTTGAAGACATATTATCAAAGGTGACGCATCTCTTACAAGAACTTTCAAATCCTTAATATGACTTCTTATCCCATTGATATTCCATTGTATCACGTTATGATTGATTGGATTCGCAGACATTGAAATATAATGACTAGTATACGGTAGGATTTAATTTAGCTTCGTCAGTTGTACATACATCCGGTTTATCCATATCCACGGACATCAAATCACTACTGTGACTGATGTCCGAGTCAGATGATTTTTTTAATTTAATTTGTGGAGGTTTACCAGTGGGACCTCCTTTAAGACTTTTTTCTATTTTTTTAACAGATTTGTTTCCTGCAATGTTAGATTTTTTATTTTTTAAACTAACTGACGGAGGAGCAGTATTCGATTTCTTCTTCAGAAAGTATTCCAGGCCAGGAAAGATCTTTTTGTCAACAGGCTTAAGTACCTGTGACTTTGACAGAAGAGGTTTTCTTGATATAGTCATATTTGTAGTCTGGCTTACATCGGTTGTGTCAGGAGTAAGAGGTGCCTTAACATTAGATGATGTTAATTTTTTTGAAGCAGATGATAGTGGAGTCGGAGTAGAGATATGGTACATGATGGTACAGAAACTTGATCAGATGTAGAAGCAGGAGTAAAGCCTTTAAAAAGTAGGGCCATCAGTTGTGCTACCTGTTCTATCAGAACCTGGATGGTCTTGGTGAGCTCACTACAACTGGTGCAGGATGGCTTCTTGCTGGTAGAAACAACCGTGGCAAAAGATTTGCCTTCAACCGGAGACTTTGACAGCTTGTACAACTTTCTGGCTTCAGAAAAGGAAATTTTATCCGTAGTCATGATAGTTAATATTGCTTTTTCTTCTTTATATTTTGGACAGTTCAAAAATCGAGCAGGATGATCACCCTCGCAATTTGGGCAGTTTGGATCATCCTTACAGTCCTTACTATCATGACCTTGGACACCACAATTTCCACATACTACAGCTTTCTGACACTCATATGTCCAAAACCCTGACATTTGAAACAATGACGAGGGCTCAGAACATACGGACGTACAGCAAGCCGCTGGTAGCCTGCATAAATAAAATCGGGAATATTTGGTTTCCCAAATGTGAGATTAAAGGAGGTAGTTGGTATTTTTCCTCCTTTGTCCATTCGCATTTTCCGAGTTACATCTGTGACGTACTCGGATGCAAGCTCACATTTTATTTCATCTAAATCGACGTGGAGCAAGTCCCGACATGTTACCACACCTTTAGCAGAATTTAAGGTTCGGTGGGGCTCCACTGACACCTTAACTCTATCGAAAAACGAATCCATTTTCAGCAGCGACAAATTTTGTCGCTGTTGCTTTGCACTAGTAAGGTCCCGTTTTGCAACTTCTTAATTGAAGCTACGAGACCTGCTCTTCCAACAATCGCCTTATGTATGAGGAAAGGGGACACTTTTGACAAGTCGGCTCCTTCCACCGAGTTTTTAAAAATTAAAAATTTTGGAGACGGCAGTTGTAGAGTTACAGCTTGCGTCTCCTCATTTCCTGTATTTTTCTCACTTCCATTGCTAACTACAGACCCGTTCAAAGTCGAACGAGGCCTCTTTAACACTCCTTTGGCTTTTTTGGTTAAGTTATCCATACTTTAGTTTGCCGAGCGATTCATGAATGAAGATTTTTCGAACAACTGGCACAGGGTGCACCCAAACGACCACCAGCAGCCCAGGATACCTCCAAATATCCTGGAGCTGAAATACATGTCTTTCAGCACTCCAGAATATTTTAGGAATGGGTTCCGGTTCAACGTTACGGTTCCCCAAACCCAAATACCACTGGCAGCCGCCCTCTATGTACTCACATAATGCAACCATTTGTTTCGATAGACTCAGCTATGGGCTCCGACACCCATAACTCAACATTCATGTGCTTGCCAAGCACCTATAGGATGCTCGGTTCCAGAACCTGTCCCATCAGAGGTCCTCGGCAGTGCTAGGCACACATCAGGTTCCACATACTTGGCCCCGCCAAAGGAAACCAAGCAGAATCGCCACTCCCAGATGTAACAGAACAAGAACAGAAAATCCCTAAATGTACGTGTGAGTGTGAAGTGTTTACATCGTAAGTGTAGTGTTGTGAGTGTAAGTGTGTGTTAGACTCGGGTGCCGCAAGGTTCGTCTAGGTCCTCTCACTAGGTGCAGCTAGTCTGCACCCCCCTGCAGGTGTTGTGTTTGTGTGTGAGAGAGTGAGTGTGTGTGTATGTGTGTGTTGTGTGTATATGGAGTAAATGAGTGAGAGTAGAATGAGCTAGAGGTATGGTGGGGTCGCTAAGCCCATCAGCTGCTCACTTCAGCTGCCTCCGCCGGAAGGCATTGCAATAACATCTAATTTTATTGTTGTTAATATTTATGATGCTATCTTGCAGAAGGTGATAAAACTGTTTCAGCTTACTGCTGTTTACAAACTTTTCTATTTTGGTGTGCGCATCTGTTTGATCTATCTGTATTTTATACTGTAGTAATGGCACAATATCATTTAAAACATTAAAAACTTGTGTTTATATAAATGAAAACACTATGCCCTTTTTTTATCCCTTACCCAAATTTGTTTGTCCAATTAGGCTTAAAATTATATAAATTATCTTAAACTGCAAATATAGTATAAATTTCATAAAAATTAATTGGATTTCCAAAAAATAATTCGAAAATGCGTATGTATTTTCATCAAAACTGTTGATCCTATTGGAATTGTAAGAAGAGCCATTCAGAATGCAAAATTTAGACAAATTAAAACTTTAAAACAGAAAAACTGTTTAAGTGGTAGCTTATCTTACTTAAAAAGTACTGAATTAATTGAGATTTATACATCATAGGCTGGAGAAAAGAACACTATATTTGTTTTAGTCCAGTGAATTTATTTATCAATCCTTTTAGTCAGAAATTGTAGAACACATATTTCAAAAATAACACTTTCCTCTCATTTCCCTGTATTAATTTTATTTTACGAATCAGTATTTAAAATAAAAACAGATGAAAATTATTCAGGCAACAGTGAAGCGAATTTCACTGCATAGTGCTGCTATCTAGCAGATACATTTCATAACATTTTCAGACATATATTTATTAAAAAAAATGTATTTAGTATGGAGTAATAAACTATTATAGATATGCTGGTGGCTGGAGCTTTCCATTAGCTGTAGTGCTAGTAAAAGTCGCTTATTCACAAATCAAATTAAAATTATCTAATTTTTATTATGCTATTCAGTATTTTGTCTCATTCTAGAAAGTTTTTTTCAGAGATTATTTGCAGCATCGACTTACGTAATTAACATTAAAGATGCAAAGCGTAAAGAACTGTTAAAGGATAAAAAACACCTACAAGAGTTAGTGGCATTAAGATCTCAGCCTATGTATCATCCTCTTTCCCGAGCAGAACTGCAAGTAAGATTTAAATATTGAATTTTAAATACAGGTATCTAAAATATTGACAAATGTTGTAACTTTCATTATGACTGACTAAATCTTATTTGTAAAATGTACAATGTAATCTAAGTAGCATTCTCATTTCATTCATATTCCTCCACTGTCTATTGGTCGGTCAGTCATCATTAACTGAAACAATATTTTAAAACTAATAAACTTGAGTGGCCATATCTAAACTTTGAACATGAAAATTATGCACAGTAGTTTTAT
The DNA here is from genome assembly GCA_022606455.1 of Callitettix versicolor. Taxonomy (NCBI): domain Eukaryota; kingdom Metazoa; phylum Arthropoda; class Insecta; order Hemiptera; family Cercopidae; genus Callitettix; species Callitettix versicolor. The sequence goes on from CM040189.1 coordinate 69,035,780, forward strand.
TTAAAACTATTTTATTATAAAACTATATTTGTTATAAAACTAATATATATAATAACAAAATGTTTCCTTTTCTTGTAGGTTTTTCGTACTAAAAGGAAGTGGTTAAGCAACTGGGTATTGTTTTTAGAGTTTGTCATAATATTATTATTTTTTTTAACTTTGCTAATATTAACTGGACAAAAGTATAGCGCAAAATTTTTTCATCAGAATGACCAAATTCGTAAAAGTCTAATCAGACGTTCACAAAGAGGAGCATTTACATTTGATGATGTCATCAACTTGGAAAGGTAAGATTCAGTATAAATTTTGTATTTAAATTATATTGATTGTGCATTTTTCTAAAAAGCTTATATCTAATGGCACAAGACTAAATAAAATTAAAATGGAAGGAAAACCAATCTTTTGTGTCATACAAATTGCAGAGCATGCACACACATTGTAGTTTCATATTCAAGAAACGTTTGTGGGTAGATTAGTGCATGTCAGAAATTTCAAATGAAATAATCACAGCATGCAGTTATCTCGCTGACAGGACAGAAGCAAATTTCCAAAAACATTTTCCATATCATTTCTTTTTATTGGATTTTTTATTTTATTGATTAAAATATATTAATTTATTATATTATTAATATATTAATTAATTTATATTTTATAATTATATATTAAATTTTAAATGTACATTGAAAATGTGAAAATGAACCTAAATTGCTATAAAAAAATTAAGATTTTGTTGCATTATTTGACAAAACAAGTGTCAATAACAGATTTTGAAAATTCAAAAACCAAATTAATGCAGTTTTAACATTAATTTAATGATAAAATCAGTTCTTCAAAAAAAATTTAAACAAAAATTGAGAATTAAGTCTTTAAATTCTACTACTCTTTAAAACTGTTGAACAAATGTTGTTGCTTTTTCAAACTATTAACATAATCAATTTGTGTGACAATCCTCAAAAAGTGATCTAGAGTTCAGGATCAGTCACAGTTTAAGGGCTCTGGTTTGGGTTTCAAAAATGTTCACCAATAGATCACTGTTTTCAATGGAAATTCACTTGAAGTATTAAAACCTAAGAAACTTTGGACTCAGTTGGCCATATTAAATCTATTCTATATGACTAACATTAATTATTTATATAGATTACTCAGCTCTTTGTTAAGATAAAATCATAATTGGTATTTCATTTTAAAGATCTTGCAGATGAGAATGTAGCCTGTTTTTTACATTTATGTGTGTGTGTGTGTGTGTGTGTGTGTGTGTGTGTGTGTGTGTGTGTGTGTTTGTGTGTCTTGTTTATCTCAATTTTCAAGCATCTATCTGCTAAAAATAACATTTTTATAGTTGGTGCTTAATAGTCAATAGCAATAAAAAACAAATGTCAAATTATCGTCATTAAAAGAATATATTTATCACTAAGTTTGTTCAAATATAAAGATTTCATATCATTTGTGTGTGTGTGTGTGTGTGTGTATGTATGTATGTATGTGTTTGTGTGTCGTATGACAGTACATTATATATTTGAATTAATTCAATTAATTATACATTTGAAAACATTAAAACTTTATCTAGATAAAATAATTAGTGAACAGATAGAAATTAAAATATTTCATCTTGTGGTATAACTGCATTAATAAATAGTAAGATAACATTATTTTTTGAATGATTTCCAGATTTAAGGACTATATGGCAAACACAATGTTTCCCAAAGTTTACAGTCATTTATGGTACAATAACATGATGCACTCAGACTATGGTAAGCTAGTATTATGCAGATTATTCTGAAAATGACATAAACGTGTAGGGAAATAAGGCTATGAGTTAGTTAAAAGTGGGCTCAATTATGCTATTCACACAACTGAATACAATTCTGAATTTTCTTAAAAACCATTTAATACCATGATGGTAGTTTTTGCCAAGGCGAGTAGCTCTTCCTTTGTGGATGCCCACCCATTGAGCAGAAGTCTCCACTGAATCCCCTATTTGTTTACAATCTGGAAATTGTGTTTAGAGATTATTTGATAGATTCTATTTCTTGGCAAAAACTTTTTCATAAAAATCTTAAATTCTTGTTATATAGATTGTATTCATTCTGTATTAGTTCCACTGACCCTTTTTCAGTCCTTCCAGTTAAAAATTCATCCAGTTTCTTTCCACTTTCTCTCCAGATCTTTGTTCCATCACACAGATCTTATTGTACAGTTATCTAGATATGATTCCATTAAATTTTCTGTATACTGGAAGCTCAGTATCATTTATATCCCTGACTCTTCTATATAGAGAGTTTAAACAATCAGACTATCTCCTGGTTATTACCTGAAGTCCCATTCTGATCTTTTAGGAATATGATTTTTCTCTTTTTTATATATAAAATTAATCTTAGACACCAATATGGCAGTGATTAGAAGTTGAAATTTCATCGAAATCCTGCCAGTCATTAATACAAAGTGTGGCTATTAAATTACGAGTCTAATGCTGCTATAGAAGTAATGGTGTAAAGATGTATTGGGTTATAATTTATTATAAAATGCATAACTTAATATACAATATGTATACAAATTCAGTTCTGAAGTAAACATTATGTCTGAATTAACAAGGTGTTTAATTTGCCTTTTCTATGCAAACAGCATTTTTGCAATGTTTTAGTAGCTGTTGCCACAGAAGGCTCTCACGGACCACTTGCGGCATAATGACCATCACTTGGGAACCACTGCAATAGCAAAATATGTTTTTGCAGGTACCACTGCCTATGTTATTGCATTACTGTTATCTGTAACTTTATTTTACATTGATATTTTAACAGTAACAGCTATTAACACAATGGTGGAATGTGTTATGCAAAGTATAACTGTTTATTTTATTACATTGCTGTTATTTGTAGCCTTGTTACACTTCCATATTTCATCAATAGTTAACAGAGTCAACGCAACAGTGAAATGTGTTTTGCAGATACCACTGCCTATTTTATTGCATTGCTTTGTCACACTTCAATATTTTAATCACTGTTAGTAACGTAGTGTATTTTCACCTTAATAAAAAAAGTCACTCCATTATTTAAAATATTTGTGAAGAAAATTACCACTTCATACCCTATTTCTCATCACTGAACATAAATAAGTCAAAGACTTATTGAATTACAGACTCTCAGACTATTACTATCAAGGTTCTATCAATTCAAAATATTGATATATTATTACTGAAAAGAGTTGGAAAAGAATTAGTAGAGTACTGATTTAACACATGACTATAGTATAATGGAAACAGAGGAGAAGGTTTGTCCACTTGGATAAGGAGATGTGTAGACTGTTGATATAGGGAAGATAACAAATTCATAGTGCTTGTTCTGAAAGGGCTTGTGTAATCTTATTCCGTATTTCTTACTTATATTTAATTAAATATACATTAAACATCAATAAATAGTGTACAATGCTGCACACAGGTTTGAATCTAGCTGTTAATATTAACTATTTCTATGCTAATTTCAGCCTTCATTTATTCAGCATGTATAACTGAAATTTTTATAAAAGATCTTTATAAAGTAAGTGATTGTTTTGAATTCAGATAGCTCAAAATTTGGTCACGCTGGCTGGTTTACCGACGAAGCACATAAATTGGTTGGAGTTCCAAGGATTCGACAAATCAGAGTTAAAAGAGGTAAATTTTAATAAGCCCACACAATACACACTTTTATGCTTATAACAAATATGTTTCATGCATTTAATCAAAAAATGTTCACTTCTTACAGATAGTAAGATATTAACTTCATTGTTTATTAGCAAATTTTAATTGAAAATGAGCAATTTGAGCAGTCATCATTAGATCCTTAAATATAAAGTACACTACCAATTAGCTTAAAGTTTATAAATAAAAAATACAATTTCAATCCACTATAGCGCTTTATTACTCACTACTGTTTTCGACCTTTACAGTTCATTTAAAAGTGAACTATTAACCTAAAATTGTACAAAACTAACTATACCAACAGGTTAAAGGAGACAGAGAAGAAGGAGTGGGGTAGGAACTGGTAATACTTGAGCAGATGTAAAACAGATGTTAAGGACTTTCAAGGGTTGGCTCAGGGGAGGGACATTAATTCAAGCACAATATATCTAACAGAAAAACAGCTAAGGTCAGATCTAAAATAACAAAATAATGAGTACAAGTATTATTAAATAAATGTCACTTATGCCATTAGGCAGACTATTAAACAATTTTGGCCCAAGGAGGAAAACACTTTCCTAAAGTATATTTTAAAGGGTTTCAGCACTAAAAAATTTCTTTACTTCTTGTATTAATTCAACATTCTTTACATATACTTTAGCGCAATACTATGCTAAAGTTTTGTCCACTCATGTTGCCTTTATCACCAGTTTTTTCTGATTCTTTTGACTATGTTAACATGCAAATCTTTATTGTCATAGACATGCACTTAAAACTGATATGCGTTTAATCTGTGTTTAAGTCATCAAGCAAGAGATTATCACAAGTTCTCCTTGATCGGAATTCAGTTAAATGGTTTCTAGTAACTTTCTGTCTTGTGTACATGTGACAGCTTCTTTCGTTGATTTTTTGTAATCAGTTCCAGTACTGCCAGACTTGACACCAATACTCATGTTAGTGGCTAATAGTTTTATTAGTAAAGTTTAGCACATTTGAGACAAAGTCTACTGGTGATTTCAGTTTTTAATGACCCATGTATTTATTAATGCTTACTAAATAATGTTAAATAAGTAGTAAGTAGTTTCAAGTAATGTTTTTATTAGTAAAAATTTGGCAAGTGAACAAGATCATGAGCTTATTGGACAGTTCTTATGCAAGTCCTTTGATTATAATTGATTGATGAAATGTGCAAAAATATAGTAAAATAAATACCAATCTAAGCGCTAAATTTTTCTTGGCCAAAATGCTCAAGTTCAAGAATAATTTTTCTTATGAAATTAACTTTGTAATTCCTATGTAGCAAATCTAGTCTCAGTAGTGATTTCTATTGTTGATTTGACATTTATAAGCAAGACTTATTTCTTATTTATATTCAATTAACCTTTTAAAGAGTGTAATATAAGTACCACAATGAGTATGGGCATCATAAGACATCATTACATATTAATATAGTATGAATGAGTAAGGACGTCATAAGACATCATTACATATTAAAATAGCATGAATGAGTAAGGACATCATAAGACATCATTACATATTAATATAGCATGAATGAGTAAGGACGTCATAAGACATCATTACATATTAATATTGCATGAATGAGTAAGGACGTCATAAGACATCATTACATATTAATATAGCCTGAATGAGTAAGGACGTCATAAGACATCATTACATATTAAAATAGCATGAATGAGTAAGGACATCATAAGACATCATTACATATTAATATAGCATGAATGAGTAAGGACGTCATAAGACATCATTACATATTAAAATAGCATGAATGAGTAAGGATGTCATAAGACATCATTACATATTAATATAGCATGAATGAGTAAGGATGTCATAAGACATCATTACATATTAATATAGTCTGAATGAGTAAGGACATCATAAGACATCATTACATATTAAAATAGCATGAATGAGTAAGGACATCATAAGACATCATTACATATTAATATAGCGTGAATGAGTAAGGATGTCATAAGACATCATTACATTATAATATATCATGAATGAGTAAGGATGTCATATGACATCTTCGTTATTTTTTATATTTATACGCTGCAATTATTGCACAAACGGAATAAAATAAGATAATATGAAATTATTTTATAAACCAATCTCACATTGGTATATTTTCCTGCTAAATATAATGAAAGTAAAACACTCATTAGTGGATGACAATTGGGCGTTGCCGGAAAATTGGATGGTCTTGCAGTCAGTATAGTTTGACTTCTGAAATATTGGCGGCTTGGTTATTATCCTATTGGAGATATTTGAAGTAAGATGTGTGTTGGTAGAGAGTTTATTTCAATATTGTGCTGGTTATTTTTTTTTAATTTTTATTATTTAACTGGTTGTTTTTTGTTGTAGTTTTGTTATTATTGCTTTCTGTTCCAATTTACATTTACTCGATGATATTGTTCTTTTAAATGCATATCACATGTTCAATTTATGTACTGGTAAAAAAAATCGTTAATGGATAATCGTCTCAAGCTGATTAGGCAAATTGTAGAAGTGCATTACATGCCTAAAAACATCAGGTTCCTCGACACACAGTCTCACACACATGAGCACCGATAAACATCAGTTGCGGCTCACAGGGCGTCATTTCATCCAACCTCTACCAACAAGTTGTGAACGGAAAAGAAAAATTTGAAGGAAGTGTTATGTTTCTTACAACATGAAAACAAATGAGTAAAAAAGAAAAGACACTTCCTATGAATGTTCACAGTGTAACTTTGTACTGTGTGTATAGCCTACATCCATGTTTTGAGGATTTTCACACAAAGAAAATATACTAAGACAAATTATTTTTCATTTTTATGTATTTTTACAATAAAATTAATGTGGTTTGATTAATTAAAAAAAATTTTTTTTTAGTTCTTTATGACAATTTTGATGTTAGTATGCTACTCACTCTGACTTCAGCTTTAAAAATAACATATGGCGTCTTTACTCACCAAAGGGTTAATATTCCCCTTCATTTTTTTGTTTTATAACATTGAGCTTACAGTGCTTACAATTTTAATGGTACTCTTACTTGTTTCATTAAACATTTAAAAAGTACCACATGATTCTTACATCTGGTCAACTCTTTTCATATAATCTACTCATATGTAGAATATTTTAGAATGGGAACAAATTATATTTAAAAAAATGTTATTTTGTTAAAAAATAAAAATATACGTTTTGCTATTAAAAATTTTAAAATGAATCTGTTAAACTTAATTATAGTCAATACTATTGTCACAAACTGAAGCACCATTTCTCCATGGAAACAATTTTTTAAAAAAATAGTCAGTTTTTATAGTGAAATTTAATAATTAAAGACCTTGTAATACTAAGAATAATTAATATGAGTTTTGAATTACATAATATTTCATAGGTAATTTTCACTAAAGAAATAACACATGCAAACACTGAAGCAATGTTTTTGAGTAGCATAATTTTTGATCATTTATTCTTTTTACATTCACATATTATAATGTAAATATTTCTAGAATTTAATATACAAAACAAACATTTTAGCTGCTTTGTGTAGAAATATTTTAGAGGATAGAAAACTGATTTGCTGGAAATTTAAATTTATGTTTATTGGTACTGTAGATAGGGTAATTATTAAAATATAATTCTGAAACTAGGCATACATGTTGATAAATATATTTTCAAAATGTGTGCTGATTTTCAGGTTGATACCTTACCCATTAGCTAGACATTAGATGAAAGCAGAGCCACTCAGTGCGCTCTTCACGATTATGTACCCTTCATATGGTTATAGTTTTCACACTTTTCAAAATAATAAGCTTGAAAGTGTTTTACATGTTTATGACACAGTTTCCCATATATCTAGTTAATACTAAAGTTGTACTAGTGTGTATGTGTATATATATATATATATATATATATATATATATATATATATATATATATATATATATATAGTGTATGTGTGTGTGTGTATTTAAAACTGGAGGTGCTAGAAATTAGTCATTGTTTTTACTTTCTTGGTATTTTTCATTAAATACTGTTTTTGCGGCTGTATATTTCACTATTTTTAAGATATAATTTTTAAACTTGGTACAGAAGGTAAGAGGCTTGTAAACTTCTAAACTGAGTTCCAAAATGGTATCTAAAATTTGTCAAATCTTCAGCTGAAAAACCTGTGAACTTGATGGAAACACCAGAAGGGGAAAACAATTTACATTCTTAAAGCAGTTATAGCTTTAAAAGTATATGAATAAAAAAGTTCATACTCACTGGACATATTTAAAATTTTATCAGCATAAATAGTCTTAAGTCAATACCTTTAAAGTTGTGAAAACTAGGGCCTCATGAAGGGCACATAAAGTATTGAGCAAACCAAGTGGTGATGCACTACCAATGTGTCTACTTCACCCAATTTTTGAAACATCAACCCACAACACAGCATGCACTTTGAAAATGTATTTATCAACGTGTATGTTATAATTTAGATAGATATTTAAAAAAAAGAATTTTTTTTTAAAAACATTACATAAAAAGTATGTAGGCCAAAACTGAACACACTATCTTATCTATGTCCAAAGCCATAATGTTTTTTGTCAAAATACAAAATGTCAACTATATGGACAAATGTTTAAAGAAACATCTTTTTTAAATTTGTTATGTAAGATATTTTCTCAAGACATTTGATGCACTTTTTCAGTAACATTCTGTATATGAATTATATTGGTAACCATATAATATGTTATTACAAATTTTTATTTACAGATATTTGTTCTATTCCTAAAGTAATTAAGAAACAGAATGTTGAAGTGGGTTGTATAGCACTTTTAAATGACTGGACTGAAGAAAAAGATAATTTCAAATTTTTCTGGCAGGAGTTAAGCGCAAATGAAGAAATTATCAATTCTCCTTGGACTTACGTTTCAGAAGATGAATCTGGAACTACTGCCATGCATGGTAAATTTAATTTCCTTAAATTAACAGAAGCAAAGAAATATTTAACTATAAATAGCATACATGTCCTACAGGCACTAGCTGAATTTGGCTTGGGACATGCTAGTATAAGCTATCTTTCACTCAGAACTGAAAATTTTAATAACTGTGTTTCATCACAAGTACCAGTAATATTTCCATAAGTACATATAGTAAACCATTTTACATATATTAAATGTGTTTCCACTTGGTTGAAAGTTTTAGGCCTTATTCAAAAACTTTTACAAAATACATATTTACTACAGAAGACTCATTACCTGTGGGTGATTGACTTCCATCATAGATTATCTTAGGGGTATCTTAAAAACAATATATGTTTTTAATAAGTAATAAGTAGAATAATAATAGGTGATTTTTGCTGAAAATCCTGAAATTCAAACTCAGTCTATATATTTCATGCTATCATACTAAAGTTGTTGAATCATTACAAGTAGATGTACTACTTAATTATATTTTAATATACTTTACCCTAGACAGTACATAACCATATGTATATCCTTATTCAGGAAAGGTGAGAAAAGGACATTGATTTCATTCAGAATGTAGATTATTCAAAATTGTAACTAAAATTGTTTATATATATATATATATATATATATATATATATATATATATATATATATATATATATATATATATATATCGAGGGTGTAGTTTTTATAGTTTGTTTCCCCTTCTTAATTTTTTTTCTTATTAATTATTATTTGTACAAATTGTTACCCACCCAGTACCAAAAATAATCGAAAGACTGCTTTTCTTTGTTAAAGTAATATACCATTTAGGATCTGATAAGAATGACTATTTATGAACTACGTTTGTTTTTGTGTTATAAAGTTATAAAATGGATCATTTAGATGGTACTAATAGGATACATTAATAAATAACACTTTGGAAGACAACCAAATGAAGATCATGGTTACAATCCTGAGTCAGAAAATGTAATCAGTAGTGAAGTAGTAATTCCTCACATCATATCTAAAGAGATATGCAATGCAACCAAATTAGATATAAAACCCAGAAAAGCTCATGTATATGATCTAATCAATAGAGAATTTCTAAAACAACTACCAAAGAAGGCCAAGATCACTAACTTACTACCAAAGATCAAGCTTATTAATCTGTTTAATGCTGCTATTCGTTTAAGTCACTTTCTACATATATAGAAGCTAGCTGAAATAATACAAGGTTCTGAAACCCGGTTAGTATCCTTATGAAGTAGCCTCATACAGGCCTATTTCCTTGCTTCTTATTATCTTCAAATTATTTGAGAAATTATTACTAAAGAGATTGAGTCCATATATTAATAAAAATTCTCTTGATTCTAGTACACCAGTTTTGGTTTCGAAACAGCCATTCAATTACTGATGACATTCATAGAATATCTGATATGTAACAGAAAAATGTCTTGAAAATGAGAAAGTTTGTTTAGTTGTTTTTCTTGATGTGGTGCTGACCATTGATAAGTTTGGCATGATGGATTGATTTTCAAGATACACAAAATTTTCCACAGTGCTACAGTCAAATATTGGAGTCTTATCAGTTTGAATTATTCTTTGGCATTAAGGAGGAAGACGTACATTCTAACCTGAGAGAGGTGAAAGCAGAATTTCCTCATTGGAGTGTTTCTGGAAACTCTAATTTATCTTTTGTAAATAAGAGACATTCTAATTACATCCATTAATATTAATGCTACTTCTGTGACTAGTACTACAAAGTATCAATATTGCAATGGTACTGCAGAGGTGCTATCTATTGGTGAGACAAATGAGCAATATCTACAAGAAGCAATGAATGACAGTTTCTTGGACGAAGAAGTAGCATTTAAAACTTAATGAATTAAAGTCAGTTCATGTTGATTTTATCAACAAACATATAGCAAAGCATTTGGATATTACCATTACTGGTTTGGTTGTCTAACTCAAATACTGCAAAATGACGCTGGATGTGAAACTTACATTGGAAGGAACATGTAAAAAATAAAGAAGAACTTAACAGTAGAGTTCTGGCAAAAGAAAGGTATTCTGGCTTCTAGACCAAAAATCACAATACTGTGTAAAGGGTTAAAAATTAATCCTGTTAGCAAAACGTACTTATAGTCTTATGTAGCTTGAGACCAGGCAGTAAATACTTCTAAGGTCATTTGGTGAATGTAGCCAAAGGCGAGGCAGTAAACAAGTCAGTTTACAATGGCTCCCATCCATTACACTAGGAAAAACCTGTCACCTCGAGCTCTGGGACCCGATTGAATAAGAACGGGTTTCTGTGCACATGCAGCACTCATGAGTACAAAAGCAGGCCTTTGTGGCTACAAATGGGTCATTCTCTCATTGACTACACTCAGTAACTTTGGTCAGTCTCTCATTGACCACATTTGGTAAAACTGATTAGTCTCTCATTAACCAAACTCGATAACTTTGGTCAGTCTCTCATCAACTTTATTCGATAATAGTAGTCACATTCAAGGACATTGGCCAGTCTATGGCAAACCACTGCACAAAAGACGTACACTGCCAGGAAGCAGGTGACATATAGGGAGGTAAGAATTAGAAGTATTTAAAAATCTTAGAAATTGGGTATTCTAAATTCTTAAAGTATTTAGGATTCCAAGAGCATGAGAATAGTGAACACCTAAAACTTCCTTACACTCGAGAATACTGAGCACCTAAAACTTTCTTAGGCTCAAGAATATTGAGTACTAAAACTTCCTTATGTTCACGAATATTGAGCACCTAAAACTTCCAAATACTTCAGAATATTGATTACCTAAATCCTTGCTTCAATAAATTACGCAGCTATTTTAATTATAATATGGAAAACCCTTTTTGGAAATAATGATTTTACATGGGTGAGTAAAATCATGAAATACTGATTTTTTTTCAATAAGCCCAATTATGACTGAGGCAAAAGCCTTCCCATAATGTTAAAGCCTAGATGAAGCCTCTAATGCAGACAGCTATCCAACATCAGTGTAACAGCATACAAATTAATTCTATACAAATGAATTTTATACAGTTTGGACCTAAAAAAAATCTAGATTGGGGTTTGTACAAAACATAGCAATTACAAAGCAACATGTACAAATTATACACAGATTTTAAAACAAAATTTGGTGAATTACAACAAATGCTAAATGGTTTATCAGAAATAGTGATCTCCACTGAAATTTACAAATCTCAACAGACAAAGACGAAATTATTTGGTTTGCTCGAAGCTAAGAACGACAGCTTCAACATCATAACAATGAGATGCAGCACACCTACTTGGCAATGTTGGACTAATATGAAGGCTTAAGCTGAAGATAAATCCATTTGAACTTATGAGGTTTGTCCAATAAATACGAGAACTAAGGTCATAAAAACTTTATTTTACAAAATATCATCTACATTGATTTTGTCCCCTTCAAAATACTCTCCATTCACTGCTATGCACTTATCCCATCTTCTTTTCCACTCTTCAAAGCACCTTTGGAAGTCCTCGGAAGTCAGGCTTTTCAGTCTCCTCGTCGTTTCTTGTTTTATTGTGTCCACATCTTCCCAATGCTGTCCCCTTATCACATTTTTGCATTTAGGGAATAGAAAAAAGTCTCAGGGGGCGAGGTCCGGTGAATAAGGGGGATGATCAAGGATAGTGATTGAATTTTTAGCCAGAAACTGGCGAACAATCAAAGCCGAATGTGCGGGTGCATTGTCTTGATGAAGAATCCATCCATCGTTTTGAGTCAAATGTGGTCGCACACGACGCACTCGATCTCTCAAACGCTTGAGAACGTTAAGGTAGAAATCAGAATTTACCGTTTATTCCTCAGGAAGGAATTCATGATAAACAACTCCTTTTATATCAAAGAAAACCAGGAGCATGACTTTGATTTTTGATCGGCTTTTCCTTGATTTTTTTTGTTCGAACTTCACCTGTTGCTTTCCACTCCATGCTTTGCGATTTCGATTTGGGGTCATACTCGAAAAACCACGATTCATCACCAGTGATAACCCTATTTAAGAATCCAACATCATTTTCCATGGAATTTTTCCAGTCAGTAACACATTCGACTCTTCTCAACTTTTGATGCGGAGTCAGCAGTTTTAGCACGATTTTCGCACAAACCTTTCTTAAGCCCAAATGCTCGGTTAAGATTGTGTGCACTGTTGATTTTCATAAATTTAGTTCTTCAGCTATCATTCGGACAGTTTTTCGGTGATCAGTAAGGACAAGATGCCGCACACGATCAATGTTTTCATGCACACAAGAGGTTGAAGGTCGTCCAATTCTTGCATCATCCGTGGCGTCTTCTCGACCTTCTTTAAAGCGCTTAATCCGCTTGAAAATGGCTGTTTTCTTCATAGCATTATCACCATAAACAACTCTCAACATTTCAGCAATTTCTTGGTAATTTTTACCAAGCTTTACCAAAAACTTGATGTTAATTCGTTGTTCAGTGAATTGGTCAATTTCCATATCGACGAACAAAAAAATAATGCAAAACTAAAAATAACTCTACTCGCAAGATCTGCACAGCGTAACATTCTGCCAAGCACTGTCGGCTCATTGGGTCCCAGACAACACATGAGGCCAGTGGCCGTGGCTTAACTCTCAGTAATGGCCACCATATTCGACCAGTTCGCGTATTTATTGGACAAACCTCGTACAATGAAGAAGTTATTAGGGATTCCAATGAGCTACTCCCTGAATAGGTTATTAATTGTGAATGTAAAATTAATTGTTAGTTCCTAAATCCATAAAAAAAAATGGAAAAATGCATTGCATTATTAACAAAAATACACTGATTGATAAAATTAGTAAAATCTAAAAAAGATAAATGGTAAATGTTTCTTCTTACAGTCTTCTCTTTGTGCTTTTTTACAATTCTATTTTTAACTGTTACTATTGAATAACTCAACATTTACAAAATAAAATTTTGGAACAATTTTAATATAATTTTTGAATTTCATTCATTACTGATGTCACAATATTTTATTAATGTACATCAAAAGCAGAAGTTAAGATTTTTACAAACAATGATTAATATTTTTAAAAATTCATCACTGTTTACTTCTTGTGCATAAATTCACTTAATTTATAAAATGATTTTTTTAATAAATTTTTGAAACTTTTTTGTAAATAAACTGTTCCTAAATATCCTAATCTTTTCAGATACTTTATTAACCTGCTATATAATATTGTAATAAGACTTTCTTGGCTTCTGTATAGTTTTCTATAAATCAGATGAACAAAATGGATGGTATATTGGGTGGTAACAATACTGGTTAAATGCAGTTTAAACAAATAATTGTATTATTTGTCCAGGTTACACTGGAAGAAAGTATCATGGTGGAGGCTATATTGTCTATTTAGGACGCACCTTGAAAGAGACTAATTATACCTTAGCAGAACTTAAGTATTCAAATTGGTTGGACGCAAATTCTCGGTTCATAGTTGTTGAATTTCAGTTCTATACTGTTAACACGGATGCATTCACCATTGTAGCATTCATTGTGGAAAATATACCTGGAGGAATATTCATAAGGCGATCTCTGGTAGGTTAATTTATTACCTTATAAGGTGTGTTCAGAAAATAATAAGAATTTTAATTCTTTGAACAAAATATGTATTTATTCTTCTACATTGATGTTGTCACCTTCAAAATAGTCCCCACTGGAGTTTATGCACTTGTGCCAGCGTTTCTTCCCATCCTTGAAAACACTTCTCAAACTCGATCTTTGAAGTGGCCTTTAGTTCTTTCAGCGATGCGCTTTTAATGCCATCTACAGCTGTAAAACGACGGCCCTTTTAAGACGGTTCTCTTTATTTTTGGAAATAGGAAAAAGTCACACAGAGCCATGTTTGGCGAATATGGAGGTGGAGGCTTGGGCATCGTTACAGTAGTGTGTTTGGCCAAAAATTCACGAACAAGCAATGAAGTATGAGCTGGTGAATTATCTTATTGATCGTTTCACCTGGTGGCAGGAATTCATGATGCACTATGCACATTAATATCGAAGAACACAGTGAACATAAACTTTACTTTCGACCGCACTTTTCAAGCCTCTTTTGGTCCTGGCGAGCCAGAATGCCTCCACTGAGGTAAATTGAGTCTTAGTTTCGAAGTCATATCCGTAAACCCATGTTTCGTCACTTGTTATAATATGTTTCAGTAATTCTGCATCGTCGTTGGTTTCATTTAGTGACTCCTGAGCAACTTCCATTCGCCGCTGTTTTTGTTCAAAATTCAACAATTTTGAACAAATTTTGCTGCCATGCTTTTCATACACAAAACATTGGAAACAATGTCATGACATGATCCATTCGATATGCCAACATCATCAGCGACCTCTCTAATTGTGATTCAGTGATTGTTCATGACCATTTCTTTAACTTTTTCTACGTTTTTATTGGTTGTTGATGTGCTGGGGCATCCAGGGCGTTTGTCATCTTCAACGTCTTCACGGCCTTCTTGGAAACACTTATACCACTCGTAAACTCTTGCTTTATTCATAGCAGACTCACCATAGGCATTTATTAACATTTCACACACTTTGTTACACTTTATTCCATTTTTTACGCAAAATTTGATACAAATTCTTTGATTCATTTCTTTTAACAAACGAAAATCGCCGAGCTCATAAAAACATGTCTAACCTTAGTGGATGTCACAGACAAATTCAACAATGAAAACAGCTGAAAGTTTTATCATACTTCAAGGGCATGTATACTAATATAATAAAAAAAAATGTTTGACAATCTGACTCTCCAAGCCGATTTAAAATTTAAAAATTCTCGTTACTTTCTGAACACACCTCGTACATTTAGTAGATAAACAAGATCTGGTTCTAAAAGAATTTTAAAACAAATGTATTATTTTATGTTACAGGTGCTGTCTTTGCAAGCAAAAGTTCAAAATGCAAGGCCCTGGGTGTTGGTGTATCTAGTATTCACCCTATTCTTTTTAATTACAAATATTTATAACCTAAATCAACAAGGTTGTTTAATGTACTTTTCTACATTTTGGAACTATTTTGAAATGCTTATGTTCATTCTCAGTATTATAAATTTTGTTTTATATGCTACATACATGACAATTGTTAGTGACAGCATCCAAGACTATCAAATTACTGGGAGAGACACGTTCTTTAGTTACATGCTATTGATATTTCATTATCGCTCATTACTTGTTTATTTGGTTTTACTGTATATATGCTTTATCATTCGCTTGTTGCGAACATATAGATTAGGTCGAAGAGTTCAAATATTTTATTACATGTTTCAATTTTCTGCCCGATCTGTGATTTTCATCACATTAGTATTTATTCTGTTCTTGTTAATCCAGTCAGTTGTCTTGGCAAACATATTAAACCAGCCTTTTACTGCTGATTGGTCAATGTTTTTTATGTATAAGACTGGATTTAGACATCTTCTTGAATATGCATCTTACCCACATAAAAAAATGGTAGTATTTCTTTACTGTTTTTCAACTGTTTTTTTCAACATTGTCTTTGCCATCTTTTATAGTTATTATTACAAGATTGCCAAACATCATAATATTTTAAAGCCAAAACTTTTAAATTATGTTGAATTTTTAAAAGATCAGTTCTTTTCTAGTAAATGCTGTAGAAAACAAAGGCAACCACAATCAACTCAAAGACTTCGAGGTGGCTTGAATTCAGTTAATCACAACGTACCAATATCTTATGAAATGATAATGGTTACAAAGATGAAGGAATATATTACAGAACGCATTAGCCAGAATCAGATTAAAAAATATAAACAACCTTTTAAAGAATTTAATTCTAACTTATTTCCTAGTTTTTGTCAGAATAATATAAAAGATGTTTTAGATTTTGATAGAGAGCCAAATCAGTATTTTAAGCTCAAGGTACCATTGCTGGATTCTAAATTATCATGTGTAATATCCACAATTGATAATATCTTAGATTAAAATTCAGTTGAAGTTAATCAAACTTAAAAGCTATATAATAATTAATTATAATTTAGTTTAATATTGAAATACTCACTAGTATTTCACTATTACGGAAATTAGTATATTTCACTGAAATTACTTACTCTTTTTAGAGATCAGTGTTCATACAAAAAGTTATTATATTAAATTTAAACTTGTTTTGTAAGGGATAATTTACCAGTTTTATACAAATATTTAAATTATATTGTTGCCAAATTAAAGGATATTAACGTTCCAGATATGATGTTTCTCATTTTTGTGTACTAGTTTTGTATTTTTCTTCTTTAATAATCAAATCATGGATAGTATTTGTCTTGCTCATGTGTTACTAAATATTTTCCTAAGAGCAACAGTATTAAGTAATATTATAAATAAATATTTTAATTAACTTATTAAAAGTCCCCTACCACATTAGTAACAAATTAAACACCAAAATATTTTTTTTGCTGTTATTTGTTTATATTTAACTCTTATGAATATTTTAGTAACAAGATTTTGATCCTAAGAAGAATTTAACTGTCTAAGAAACTATACTTAATAATAAAGTAATTACCCATCCTGTCACGCTGCTCCCAACTAATATTATCCAAAACACATAGTTAGGAAGCAGGAAAAAATTTAAAATAAATTCATGTTCCAACTTGAATTTTTTAAATTTACCCAAGATGCTAATCATACTAAGGTGTTGCGAAACATTTTCAAATAATGTAATTTTAACATAGTCTATGAAACCTACAGTCAACACGAAATGAAGAATTTCTTTGGAATTCTTAAAAATAAATTTACAGATTTGTAAATTTGTAGAAGTCTGGGATTTATTATATTATATAATAAGTATCCTTGGTTTATCTTTTGTTATTATTACACTCTTTATTTTTATATAATGTGTATATAGAAACAACACATGACGTTTTAAATAAGGCCTTTGTGGTTAAAAATGAATTTAAAATTTAAACTTCTGTTGATGTAATTTTTGAAATAAAGGCAGAGAGAGAGAGAGAGAGAGAGAGAGATTTACAAGAACCCTTTCTTTGAATACTTACTAAATTTTTAAGTTAAAACAATGTACAAAATTGCATCTCTCCATCTTGTGGATCTGGAAATACAGAGGTAAAATGTAAAGATTGTTTTTAGCATATTTTAACCTTTTATTATGGAAATTTTGGTAAACCCCTTTTTCATGAATATCCAAAGTCTAAGACAGACGTATTTACGAAATTTCAGCTCTCTATGATTTTTGGTTCAGAAAATACAAAGTTAAAATGCAAAGTTTGATTTTATCGAATTTTGACAATTTAGGACTAGAAATTTTTGAAAACATTTTTTTCGTTCACCTTTAAAGAGAACCCTGTTATTTTCTAATGCATTCATGCAACTTATTATCAAGCTGGAACTATTAACGTTGGCACCTACTACTGGAAAGTAATTGTGTTGTCCACTTCTAATTAGATGAGTGATGTATACTTAAACCACCTTTTTTATAGCCAAAACTTTTAAATTATGTTGAATTTTTAAAAGATCAGTTCTTTTCTAGTAAATGCTGTAGAAAACAAAGGCAACCACAATCAACTCAAAGACTTCGAGGTGGCTTGAATTCAGTTAATCACAATATCTTATGAAATGATAATGGTTACAAAGATGAATTTACACTTTAATGTGTAATTAAGAGTCTGTAGACCTTGTCAGCCATATTGAATCTATTTTAAAAAACTAATGCTAATTAGCTCTGCCATTATTAGTTAGGAAAAAATTATGTATATCTCATTTTCAAAGTTGTAAATATCTCATATATATGCTGATTGACTCAAAGGCCCTCTCTCCTGCACCAGTTACTGATACATCCCAAATAGAAATTACGTAGTCTCCCCCCAAGTGAGTTAGGGAACTTACCTTGGATTATGATGATGTCATCTGCATATCCTTGTGCATATGCCCCAACTCCATTGAGATCCTCTAGGAGACGATCCACCACCAGGGCTCACAGAAGATGTGAAAGAAACTCCCCTGCGGACAGCCCCGGGCTACATCGATCTTCAGTGTCACCCGGTCCAGGCAGGATTTCACTTGTCTACAGTGCAACATGGAGTCTATCCATCTGCAAACAACAGGGTCAACCCCACAACTTCGAACTGCATTATTTTGCATCATGAGAAACGTTATCAAAGGTACCGCAATAACAAAGAAGAAGCACATTGCCGTCTCTTTCCTAGCAAGGGCATCCTCGACCATGCCTAACAACTGGTGTAAGGTCAATTCACAGGACTTCCTCGGCTGATATGCATGTTGATTTCGATGAAGTGGATTTCCAGATAGAACCCACTTCTGTACATATCTATCTATCAGCCTTTCCAAAGTTTTAAAAATAAACGAGGCTGATTGGCTTAAAGCTTTTGGATGAGTGTGATTTGGACGACTATGCTTTGGAATGAATACGACTCTACTAATCCTCCAGGCCCTCAGTACATAATCATATGCCACGTTAGCCCGGAAGACATCACACATTCGGACAAAAAGAGAGTCTGGTGCCCTCTGCAACAAGGCAGGGAAAATACCATCCACTCCAGATGATTTAAATTGGTTGAATTGCTGTACAGCCCCTTCAATATTAGAAACTATCACAATGTGTATACCCAACTTTCAGCCTTCCAAAGTCGCCCTTGGCCGAAAGCTGTTCTTAAAACTGGAGTCCACCATCGGCATTGTTCCTCTTAATACAGTCAGGAAAGTGAGTCTCTAAAAGAAGATCCAACGTTTCTTTAACTGTTCTCGTATACTGTCCTGAGGGCATCAAAAGAATGCCTACAGGATTCACAGGACGGGCGGACATAACTCATTGCAGTCTTGCTGCACTTCCCAGATTGTCCATCTCTTGGATGAATCAAGAAGTCTGTTTGGCCTTCCTAATAGCTTACCCATAACTGGTTAGAGCTAAGTGATATGCCCTCCACTCACGGCTAAGTTTTGCTACATTAAAAAGATGTTGAGTCTGCATTCGCATGCGCTCAAGATCTTTATCCACCATTTTGCCCTACCTTTCACTCTCTTGGTGCTCATTGTGCAACTATCCTGATACCAGTCCATTATTTCATCTTTAATTTATATATATATTCCAGATCTGCAAAAGTTCTTACCTTGTCTAGCGACTCCATCCAGCTAGCAAGGTTGTTATGGTACTGAATCCAGTCAATCCTAACTGGATTCTTAAAGGACTCTACAACCCGGTCTGCATCCAACTGAAATTGAACGTACCTGTGATCTGATAGGGAGGGTTCCTCTGAAACATACCTCTCTTTTTCTAGTTTTAAAAGTAGGTTTATTTCCCACATTTAATACATATAAATTATTTGATATAAGGAAACAGAGTAATGACTCACCTCTTTGGTTAGTATCCCTGCTTCCCTATTCTACCTGGTGATGTGAGTTGGTGTCACAGCCTATCAAAAGCCGTTTGGCTCACTATGTTCCACAGTGAGCTCTCTTGACAGTGGTAGAGCATGAGCATCATATAGCATGTACAGATAGCTCATAAGTAGGCCCTCCATTCCATCCCAGCTCACCTGAACTGTTGTGATGTTCCTAGAACATAAATCTATTATTGGTAAACTGTATTTCCCGACCCACTAGGATACAAATTCTCACATTATTCAAGGAATTACAATAGATTAACTTACCTCTTGAATCTCTAGCCCAGCTATCCGACCTCGGTGAATCCATGGCTCCTGGATGAGGGCTATGTCAATACTGTTTTTTTAAAGAAATATTGACAGAAGGCTGTCGAAGCACCCTGACCATCTCCAGGCTTCCCACCCTCTTTCTTGCCGGGAATGACCAGGGGTACCCCTCACAGTCCGATTTATTAGTGGAAGCTATGGGTTCCAAAACCCCAGCTTCACTAACTCTCAGTGTGCGAATGCTGGAGGCCGAAAGTGATGTTCCATTCGCCTCCCCCCAGAGGCAAAATAGTCAACTATACGTACGGGTCTGAGTCAGCTGGAGTTGACAGCTGAGATCTCAAGACTGACCTTGGCTGACATTTCTCTAGGTTTTGTTGTTTTTGTAGGTTCTTGCTTCATAACAAAAATCTCACCAAAACCAGCTAGGGAAAGTTGGTCCATCTGAACACAGCTCTGCATATCCAGGCAAATACTTTGGGAGGATGGCTGGTATCCCAGAGGGCTTCGCCCATTAATGACACATCACCAGTGCCATTCATCTCTTCCGCACAAATAGCTCCAATCTTGAGATTAGGGATTTTTTTTGGGGGGGAGGATTTACTCCCCTTTCCTAAATGTGTGAGTGTAAAGTGTTAAAGTCATAAGTGTAGTGTTGTAAGTGTGTGTGTCAAAATCAGGTACAGGTGCAAAAATCCTCTCAATAGGTGCAGCTAGTCTGCACCCCCTGCGGGTAAAAAAGGGTTCGAACTCCACCACGAATGTCCAGAACCAGTGAGCAGAATTAGTAAAACAGTCAATAGAATAAAACTTTTAAAATTTGATTGATAAATAGACCCTCAATAACAGGAGATTTAATTCTACAAGTGAGCCCATGGGACCTTTTTCAGTTAATGGGAAAAAGAAAGGAATGTTGTACAACAAGAAGTTGAACTGTGTTATAGCACCTCTTTATAAATTATGAAATGTAGTTGAAATATATAGGACCTATGTATGTAGCAATCATTACTTTCTTTGTTGGCACAAGAACAAAAAGGAGAGGATGTAATAACTTTCTTTTTATGAAATCGCTATCTGTATTTGAACATTAAAAAAACATGATTTCTGTAAATAAAGTAATTCAAATAATACCACTAGCAAGTATTTAATTGCTATAATACACAAATTTTTAATTCAGTACTTCTATTTTAAGATTACTATATACACTTTTTAAGTAAAATTGCTGCAAAACCATGTAGGCCTATTGTTTATTTCTTGTCAAAATGAACTTCTTTTAACAGTAGATGTTATATTTATAATACTTGTAAGACCTGTTAATAAAACAATATCATTTTTTTTTTTTTTTTTTTTAACGTCGGACTATTGTGCACACTTGGGCTAATGCAGACGATGGGATGATGTATAGCCTATGAAAATGCCAAGCCCTCGCCGGGAATCGAATCCGGGTCCTCGGGGTGAAAGCCTAGTACTCTATCCACTAGACCACCGAGACGGCTCAATGTCATTTAATACAACAGGCCTTTGTTCAAAATTTATATTTATTTAATACTTAATACTTTGTTAATTATTAAAAACTATAACCTATATAATTAATGACTGATTTCTGACATTGTAGACTATCTTATTAAAATATTTGAATTTTTGCAGTGTAGTTTTTTTTCGAAAAATCGAAAACAACCAACACTGCATATTTACTTTATTTAATAACACTTACATATAGAATTGGCCTAGGTTGTCTCACCCATTCTACTTTCAAAACGTTTTGATCAATAATTATTACATGAACGAAAATGAAAAAAGGTTAGGCTGTTTGTATTTTTTTTTTTTTTTTTTTTTTTTTTTTTTTAACGTCCGACTATTGTGCACACTTGGGCTAATGCAGACGATTATCTGTAATTGAATGTCAGTTCTTACTGTTTATTAAGAGCAGAGTTTGTTATGTAATAACATACACATATTAAAACGGGTCTAGATCGTCTCACCTATTCTACTTTCAAAACTGACTTGGTCAATAATTATTTGTCTTATATAAAACAATAATTTAACTAATAATTTCAACTTTGTTTTTTTTTACAATCGGCTGATTTGGCACACAATCGAGATGGTAACGATATTACAGAACTGCTACTTTTTCATAGAATCAAATTTCACATAGTTATCTGATAGTGACAATGGGATGATATATAGCGTATAAAAATGCCAAGCCCAGGCCGGGAATCGAACCCGGGTTCTCGGGATGAAAGCCTAGTACGCTATCAACTAGGCCATCAAGGCGAACCTCAACTGTTACTAACTGTGAACTGAAATCTCCAAAATCTGTTCAACCAATCCATGCCAATTTCTTTTATTTCCGCTAAGATAGCGTCGCTTTGCCCTGCGCATGCGTAATGAGATCACTTATGTGTAGTTTGGTCTTACCTATCTACACACTAACTGTGAACTGTGAAATTTTTCACAGCTCACACCTTTGTCAGTGTGGAGTTACTGAAACGACATAAATATTGATATTGTTAACTGCGCGCGCACAGTTGTTTCCCGCCAGATTTAGCTTGTTGGTATTATTTATTTAGTACAGCGAATGTGTTTTGCACAAGTAGTGTTGTGTAGAAGAAATATTGTATATAAGAATTGTGTAGAAAAAAAACCTGATTTTGTTTGTTTTTTCTGATTTATATTAAGCCTATATGAAGAAGCAATAGCTACAAAACAGATCAGCCAAGACATTATTTCACAGTTCGCAGTTTAATTTAACCCATTGGAAACTGGATTTTACTAACATGCTATTGGCCTTCAGTACTGAATTTCTTCAGTAGTTTACACTAAGATTATGTGCAATAATAAAAGCAAGTAACCTACCAATTTTATCCTACATAATGTTGTAATTGTTAACACATATTTAGCCAACACTTTTAACACTATATTAACATTTTTTATGTTTAAATATTTACACTATGTACATTTTGTTTCCTTTTCAAAAATTTGTCCGACTGATAAATTTCAAAACAATTTTCCAAATGCAAAGGAACACTACATTTTTTGCACTGGTAAATTGTTTCAGACCTTTTTCCTTTTGCAGTACATACTCTACACTTTCTAGATGGCCTTGCTTTGCTTGTTGGGTGGATTTTCCCTATTAAAAGTCACCAGAATTTTAGTTATATTTGGATTAGAAGTCCACTGCCAATCATTTACTTGTAGGTTATGTGTAATATTGTCTGCAATTAGGCCTATTTTCACAGATCTCATCATCACTGTTATCACTATCACTACTGTCATTTTCAACAATAACTTCTTGCTCTTCATTATCACTAATCTCACAACTACCTTCATTTAAAATATCCCCAGCAAACTCACTAAATGCACTCGAAGAAATAAACAATTCCTCATGAGAAGCCATGTTTCTACAACTGTCAAATTCGTACACAACTTCACAAATAAACTGCCGGAAATTAACGAGTAACAACGGAAATAAACGAAGGAAAAATATCTCATAGATTGAAAATAGATTTATATTTCTATATTCGACTTTTAGGCTAGAAACATACGGCAAAGAGATCAGTGAAGTAGAGGACGGACATTGCCCGTCTTTAGTACTTAAGCCATTGAGAGAGAAGGACGGGCAATATACGTCTTTCGTTACCAATGGGTTAACAGATATTGAAAAGTAGTAGTATCAGTTTTAACATATAACAATATTTCACAGATAGAATCTCAAGTTTTTCACAATCTCAATAGAATATTTCACAATCTCAAGTACACAATCGAATATTTGTCACGTGTGCCTGTCTGTGCTGCATTATCACTGGGACACTTTATACTGCTTCTGTTTTTTTTTTTTTTTTTTGTGTTTAACGTCCGACTATTGTGCACACTTGGGCTGGAAATTTGTTTATAAACACGGTTTTATTTTTATTGTAAAGAGTTTTTCTGGTGTTTTGACGAACATGTAGGTAGTTACCCCATATATGTAACTTCTAAAATAAAGACTCTTATTTTTGGTACAAAAACGATGGGAATGTACGTGGTAATGTACGAAAGATGGATCAATGCACCAACCCAATTTACAATCTATCATGACGTTTTGTCTTTAAAAACTTTTACTTCAGTAGAAATCTACCAAGTAAGGAACCTGAGAAAAGTAAACAACCTGAACAAATTTTTAGTTTCTTGAAAGGACTTGAAGCATTCATAAAGCATTAAAATATCATTGGCTTAAATCAAGGAAACCTGATTTTTTTTAAATAGATTGTGTTACCAGAAAATTGGCGCAATAGACCATCTTCTGAAAAGCGAGACAATGGAGCGGAACCGACTGGTGATCTTTGGACCTGTAGGATCTCCTATACGTTGGAAAGATAACAAAATCCAAAGACTTACTAAGGTCATAAAAATAAATAGGATCGTCTACAGACTGGTTAAGTGCTTGACAAACCCAAAAGCTTAAAACACTTTTAAGCATTTTCATAACATAACCTTAAAATGTGAAAAGCATTTATAATTTATTTAATAAACCGAAAGGCAAGTCAATATTTTTTAATTTTTAAAAACAGGGAACAATTTTGACGTGGTGCACTTGTACAGAAAAAAAAACTTAAAAATACTGTATGTATTCATAATAGCCCTAGTATTTTTTCTATGGTCTAGTTGGTCCAGTAATAACGCAAGTATTTTAGTTATAATAATAATAAAGGCATTGGTCATAGTTAAGATCAATTATTTTGATATTCTATAAACAGTAAAAAAAAAACAAGCAAAGCATCAATATTGAAAATATAAAATATGCTACCTATGTCGTAAACGCAATGGATTAATGGATTGCAATTTTTTGAATTTTATTTTGACTCTAATTTTCTTGCAGTCTGCTAATAGTAAAGATTTTAATTACGAATTCAAATTTTGTCAGTCTGATGAAACTCTATGTGGAATATGTGGAGTTTGTACGGGTTTATCTTTAGATGGAAAACAGACATGTGAAAAAAAATATTTTTTATCACCAGGGATTTCACCAGCTCCAATTATATTTACAGAATCATGTGAAAAGGAAAATTTGTGTAACACTGGAAAATATTGTAATTCTGCCAACAGTAATTGTTATGATAATTTTGGATCAGTATATTGTTTATGTAACAAAACAAATGTTTATGGCCAAACTTGTGACTATAATTTGGGTAAGCATATTTAATTACATAGCATGTTGTATTATTGATCCATTTTATTAATAATAATAATAATAAAATTAATGTGTCAATACTGCTCAGAATTATATCTTAATTATAGTGTAGGCCTAATAGGATCATTTATACACTCCTATGCCTTATTTTGAAAATAATATTAGAAGTATTAGGCTATTTAGCACTGTTATTAGATCCCTAATTGGGTTTTACTTATTATTATTTACTTTATATTTATGCTCTACATGTTATGTTATTAGTTATAGTACTTATTACAGGTTAGGCATAAATTATAACAAGAGGTAAAATAAAATATGACTGCTTGTCAACTTTATTGAGCAGTTAATTATGAAATCATGCCTATGTTATCCTTATCATAGGTAATTATATAAGGAAACTTCTTCCTACATGCTTTCAAAATACAGAAGATGATTAGGCCTATATATTCAATATTATGCTTAAAACTATTTTTGTAAAAACAGAAATTAGTAAGGTTTACTATTTGCTATATCAAAACAGAAACAGAAAAAACACCCCTAATCCCATTAAAAGCCATAATTTTAAAAGAAATTGGGTAACAGTTTACTTATATATATATATATATATATATATATATATATATATATATATATATAGTAATTATTAATTACATTTAAATGAATTTGAAACACAGATTTGTATTGTTATGGTGACACTTTTCAAATTGTTAAAACAATTAGCTTTTTCGTTTTTCTAAAAAAGGATTTTTCATGTTAGGTTTTGATTTGAATTGTTTCCTTTTTTGTTAAAAATGTTTAAAAAAATCACATTCCAGTAATTATATAAATCACAATATTTTTAAAGTTCCAACAGTATTTAAATTAAAATGGAGGCACTATTTTCTTTATTATTTAATATCAATGACTATTTAAAAAGCATTTTGAATCTGTAGCCTATTTTGAATTAAGTTGAATGGACCTAGGCCTGTGTACAGTATATCTTAGAAGAAAAACTACAAAATATTTGAAACATAGATAATAGTTAATGAATACAAAAACTTGTCAGAAAAAGGATTTCATTTTATAAAAGAAATGTGACAAATATTACGGAATTCTTAGTGGTCACACTTATCAAAAAACTAAATTAATATTTACAAATTTAATCTGAATTAATGTCCATTGCATCTTCGTGCAAACAGTTTCAGCAAACGGGTCATCTGGCTGTGATTCTTGAAACATTCTTCTTTCATTATTTGCAGAAAATTTTGGTTCTGTTATTTTTATGTGGTCCGCAAAAATAACAAATAGGTGTAGTGTTGGTACTTGAGCCTGTTGATTATCCAATAACTTATATTTGCCCAAAAAAATGTAAAGATCTTTTAGAAGATTGTCGTTCTAGCTTTCAACTGTCTACTCATGAAACTGAGTGCCAATTTTTTCAAAAAGTTTTGTCTTCGCTCACTGTAATCCAGATGGTTAAATTATATTTGCATTTTTTCAGAAATGTCTAAATGCTGATAAAAAAGGGCCATTGTCCAACATCAGTTGTTTTGAGATGTCGAGTAACTGGCACACATTTGATCGACAGTATCAAATGTTAATCAATCGTTATAATCAAAATTTACAATAGACTTTTTGGGAAGTTCGTCAATAGAATAGGAACACAGTAAAAAATACTAAACTAAAACACTACACACAAAACTATCTGAAGGGTAAGAATGACTGTATGCACAAATATAGTGAGAATAACACTACAAAAGCAGTTGCACGGTTGAGCACCGCGGCAACTACCTCACATTCATGTCTTATTTTCAGATGGACTGAAGATAAAGTAGTATTTTTTTATACAGTTCGTGTCACTCAAGGTGGTCTTGACAAATACCCAAATCCCTGACAAATACTCAAAAATTTCTCCATTGATACCTACAGTAATATATGAAAATAAAAGTAAGTGATTGCGGCCAATTTGCCCTGGCGCGCCCACTTAAGGGTTAATATGAATTTTTTTCAACTACTTTGGCCATGATAGTTTTCTTTGTTTGACTTTCCTTTTGTTACCAGCAATAGCTAACAACAAACCAGCAACAGCTGTTGCATCATATTTTGGCGCTATGTGGTGATTCTACAGTACTGACTAAATCCAACCTGAATAAATTCTTGATGAAAGCCTAGGTGACTAGTCAACCCAATATATTAGTTTTGCTTCAAAACTTGGTAGAAAATCCAAATACTTGCCTCAAAGATTGCCTCCTTAATGCATGTGTCCGGGTTTTCAATTGGGTGTGTAACAACTTTAAATCGTTTTTGCCTCCTCTCCATAACAAATCCTTAAAAGGAATTTGTTAGACATTCTTATATTGTAATTAACTTAACACACTCTTGTTTTGTACTTTTGTAATATTAATTTTGGAATTAATTCAACCCATGAGAGCTTGTATAACTAAAACTCAAGCTGTAGCATGCAAGTGAGTGCGCTGCTCACCCATTGTAACATACCTTTATATGTTAAGTTAGGCTGAAAAAACTTTAATAATAATCCTTTTTATACTTAATATCCTTTATATAAATTAAATTTTGTTGTCTTAAATAATTAATTTGTTATAAATAAAAAAAATAATTTGCGTTTATTAGTATTATAAGATTAGAACACTTGATACTTGCAAAGCAAATAAAAGCCAAACAAAAATAAAATCAGATTTTTCTATAGTTTTTCCTTTCACTTTTAACAATAACTTAATCTTCATAATCATCACTTTCATTCATTCTTTTCTTTTTACCATGATGGCTTGTGCAAATTGTTATTGTGTGTTCCCTGCAAATTGGCACTGCTCAATGTATACACCATACTTTGGTTTTCCTGTTTTTTTTCCTTGGACAGTAGTCTGCTTGAAAGATAATTTCTCAAAAGTTGCTTTGCTTTAGGTAATAACGACGGGAAACTGTTATACCAGTGTTATGTTTGTAGACAATTTGAATGTTGATTCTCACAATGTCTAATAGAGTGTAAAGGATTCTAATAGACCATCCGTTGCATAATCTTCCTACCAAATATAAGCTTTCTTTTGTTTAATGACATCAACCCCTCCTTTGATCCCATTGTAGTATGTTAATATTTCTGGCTTAGTGTTTTCTCCTGAGGTTGGATCAATTTTGTCACCTTCATGCATTGTCAATAATAAAAGAATGTATTTCCTTGGTTTTGGCACATAACTCACTAAACAACATTTATCAGTATATAGAAACATACTGTTTTTTCAGGCATAATTTTTGTCTATGACAAACTCTGTAAGTTCCTTTTTATTTGCTGACTGAGCCAACAAATGTAATTTGATGATTCATGAAAAGATCTTTGGTAAGATTAACAGATGTGAACCAATTATCACATGTTATGTTGCTCCCTCTTTTGTCAGTGGATTCTACCATTCTTTTTACTACTTCACTTGGCTGTCATCAGTTGCGCTTTGTTTACCTGCATATATTTCCATTTTTATTGTAAAAAACGTTTTAGAGTCAACAAGATAAAAAATATTTATATAATATTTTGTTGGCTTGCTTGGTATATACTGTTTAAAAAGGACATCTCCCAAAAAATCACTCAACCATTTCATCTATTGTGCAGTTAACTTCAGGTTTGTAGGAATTTCTACATCGCTGCACAAATCCATTAAACAGTTCTGTTAATGGGGCTAGTTTGTCAGACCTTCTTTTTTCCTCTCTGATCTCCAAATCATCAAATCTCAGAGTCCGTATTAAAATTTTGAACCTATTTGTAGACATAGCCACTCTAAAACAATCTGGAGTAGTAAGGTCTTTTTTCCATAAGTCCTGTATGTTTACATGGATGATTTAAAAACACCACTACGTACAATAAGGCAAACAAAGCTAAAATGTCATCCACATTTGTTTCTTTATAGTCTCTTTGTCTGGTATAGTTTGGTCTAATTTTAGCTAGGTATTTATTCGTACAAAAAACAATGGACTTTATAGTTTTGTTCGGAAAGAACACCTTCCAAGCTTCCAGGCCTTCTTTGCTTCTCCCACCGCATTAGCCCATTCACATACTATATATGTCATCTAGTGCAAACCCTAGCATTTGAAGTAGAATATGCAAAAACCATTTTGTAAGTCATAAAAAATTTTTTTAAAATTATTTTTACTAAATTCTAAGCACAAATCTACCTACTGTTCTTACCCCTTGTCATGATCACTGTACTTGTCTTCAATTATCATCCAAACGATTTTCATCTCCATCACTTTCAGGACCTAGGAAGGCAACATATTCACCATCCGAACTTTCAGACTACACATTTCAATAACAGCATCCTGTTCATTTTTCATCGTAAAATAGTAATTTACAAGAGTAAAAACAAGTTAAAGCCCAGTAAAAGTAAGTCAAAATAAATATTATATGTATAAATAACTTTATATAAAACTACACTAGCAAGTATATAAAAAAATATTTGGTACATAACCGCACAAAAACTCCTCTCTTGTGACACACAACTGAGCGCATTGCTCACCATAATAAATAACAAAAAAAGTTGGGATGGTTTTAGGGAAAGTGGGAGAGGGTTCAAGAAAACAATGCTAGGTTAACTCTCCACTCATAGGCGTGTTCTTATGGGTTAATTAGAGGCTATTTCTTTCCAGCCTATTTGTACAATGTTTAACATTAAATTAGACCTTAGTATACAATTTCTCTTATTTTAATCTTTTTTTAGATGGAGTGCGTCAATATGATTATGTTGGGAGAGTCTTGATTATGTACTCTCCTCAGGCACAAATAGGGCATTCAACACGATTTATGATTGCAATGGATTATACAGGTCCAGGAATGGAATTACATGTTGATTTAGGGCTGGGTGTAACATACATTCAAGACATAGATGCTATGATTATTGGTACTTCAAAAATAAATTGTATTCTTTGGGATGTCACCTCAAAGAAATTTTGTAACTACCTGTTAGCAAGTAAGTAATTGGTTGTATTATTTTTACTTTAGCTTCTTGAAAATCAAACACAGTTAAAAATGAAATACATAATCAATTTTTAAAATAGCCAAATTTCATATACAATAGTATTACACAAAGCATTCTGATTAAATTTTGTACCAAAAAGAAGGACCTACTTTATTGGAACTACATCTATGGAGTAATTAGTTTCTTCAGAACACTCGGGAACTCACACATCTCAGTCTTTCCATGTAAGACTTAAAACCGACAAAGGTTTGTAAATAAAATTCCAGGAGTTGTATAAAATGTTGACCCACATTTTATACAGTAATATGCTAAGCATTCTAATCAGTTTTGTACCAAAAATATGGGTTTGCATTATTGAACTTACATATATGGGTATCAGCATGTTTGTCAAAATACCAAGAAACTCTCATGCCTCATACTTTTCCATTTGAAGGCTTTGCAGTAAAATAAAACCAACTTAAAACCTATAACAGGTTTGTAATCAAAATTTCAGGAGCAGTGTCCCTTGAGTGTTCAGCACAATGCAGGCGTATGTGACAAATAATTAATTGTGTACCAAAATAGCTGATTGCTAAAAAAACATTTTGAAAGAACTGTTTAAATTATTACTGTATCCAAGACTTTAATAATTATTGACCAAATTAGTTTTGAAAGTAGAATTGGTAAGACAGTGTAGACCAGATCTAATATACACATGTTATTAAAAAACTATGCTTTTAGTAAACAGTAAATATTGATATTTAATTACTGATAGCGGTTTCATAAACAATACAAGACAGCCTAACTGTTTTTCCTTTTCATTAATGTAATAATTTTTGAGTTAAGACAATCTAGGCCAGTTTTAATATGTAAATGTTATTAAATGAAAGATTTCACGAACAGAAGCTGTTAAAATGCAGACAATAGATGAAAACTTTGTTGATCTTTTAAGAAATGTGAGAATTGCATTAAGGGTGAACATCCTAGACAGAGACATTTCAGCTGCCCACAGAGTTCCATCATTCAAAAAAGAAAGAATACCAGTTCTTATCATGCAGTTTCTCAGAAGATCCTCAAGAAACATGTGACTCAGCAAATATTCAAGGAAATATTTGAAATCACCGCTGACCAGGTCAACTCTTCATTTTAACAGCAAAAAATGTACATCAATGAACGTTTGTCATTAGATAACAAGGTATTTATATCTAAGGAAAAAAATAAAATAAAATGTAGGGAAGTGGTGTTCAGTTCTGCTTAGTATCAAGATAATAAATTTTTTGGAAGGAAACTCAAGAGAAAAATGTAAAGGAATCAACAAATTTGAAGAAAGGAACAAATGTGAAGAAATATAAGTATATTTATTTTTATTTTTGGCTATTTAAATAGGTTTATTTTAGTTTTAGTTATTTTACTGTAGGGCATGAATTATGATGAGTTGAATCTAATACTAATATAGACATAAATCATTTCTTCAAACCCCAAAATAATAAAGAACGCTTAAGTTTTATCTACACAAGTATAAGAAGTGTTAGGAAAAATTTTAACAGCCTCCTTTCAGAATAATTAAATATTATGCAATATTGAGTCAACTTTATAATTGTTAGTGAAATATGAATAAGTTCTAACAAAACAAATTTCCATAATTATCCAGGATGCAGTTTTGTATGCTCAGTGTAATAATAATTATAGAGCAGGAGGTGTTATATATCTATATAACATATATATCTATATAATATATAACATATATTGAGCTATCTAGCTCAAGAGACTGTAGTAGAATTTATGTTAATATGACAATTGATGTTTTACTACTAAATATTAGAATTAATAAAACATACTTTAACTTTTCTGTTTGTACACAATACAAATGTTCCCTCAAAACCACTTTTCATTAGAACTTAATTAATGAACTTAGAAATTAATGATATGCACAATGTAATTTATATCAGCAACATAAACATAAATTTGATGAGCGATAGTTTAACCACACACAAAAATACATAAGTTTAATTAATAATAATGTTTTTTTTTCTTTTGATTAGTACATCCCTACCAATGTAACTGTAATATATTGATCATATGTTTGTTTGATGAAGAGAAATTCAATTTCTAAAAAGGGATGTTTTTAATTATGGTATCACTGATCATTGTAATTAGGGTTCAAGTATGAAGTTTTTTCAATGCCAACTAAGAAATGTTTTAGGTAAATGTGTTAATGCTAATAACAGAAGGGTGAATAAAAATAGTAAGTGGCTAAAAGTAAAATAGTTGAGTTATCCAAGGGGATAACTCTGCATATCTTAAATTAAATAAATTGTTTAAAATTCTGAAAATAAGACCATCCGATAAGATTTTTGAAAGGTATTTTAATACATTTTGCAATATTTTATAAATTGAAATTGTTTCACAAAAATGTATTACTCAAAATTATTACAACGATAAAATGATAAGCATCTCAACAATGGCAAATTGTAAATGATACAAGGATGGTATAAGGGACAATTAAATTAAGGAGATTAAGTTGGTTAACGGAAATATTATGACTGACACTAATAATTACTGACGAGATAAATGGTTATCTTATCTCAGTAAAATAAACCACTCTGTACAGATGTGGCTTACAACCTGTTAAACCTTACAGAACTCCAAATACTTCTACAATAATATCTCAGATACAAAATTACCTTCACTCATTTCAGGTTTTGACAAATTTAATATGGATTTATTAAAGAATACAGTTGAGGAAATTGCACCAGTCTTAGCTTATATAATAAACCTTAGTTTTACGTAAAGGATCTTTTCCAGAAAACTTAAAATTAAGTTTAGTGGTACCAGTATTTAAAAAAAGAGGTTCTATTAAATTAAGTAATCTGAAACCAAACAGTTTATTATCAATTTTTTCAAAATTAAAAAAAATTATGCTCTTCATACTAGAGAAATATTTAATTAATTAAAAGCTAAGTAATTGCCAGTAATTTGGATTTATGAAAGTAAATCACCTGAAGTTGTAGTGCTCAGTTTAACAGAGCAAATATGCACTAGCCTAAATTCAAAAAGAAAAGCAATGGTT
Organism: Callitettix versicolor; assembly: GCA_022606455.1. Taxonomy (NCBI): domain Eukaryota; kingdom Metazoa; phylum Arthropoda; class Insecta; order Hemiptera; family Cercopidae; genus Callitettix; species Callitettix versicolor. The sequence continues at coordinate 69,069,223 of CM040189.1, forward strand.
CTCAAGTCTGAGTTTAAGGAAGAAAACAAGTAAAAATCAAAAATACTTTTAGTATTTCCTGTAGAGTCGAAACTGCAATACATCAAGATTCAGTGATATTGTCTGTGTTATTCCTAATATTTCTTAATGAATTACAAAATATTGTCGAAGTATTTATGCTTTTGTGGATCATATTTTGTTATTTTATTATAAAGGAATGAAAAGCTACTAGGTGATTGAATTATTCTTTATTTGCAATTACTATGTAATTGTTGTTTAACAAATATAATGCATGTTAGTGTCAGTAAATCATAGTTTATTAGCTTTGATTGTAAAATAACAAATTTAATTTCTACTATTATTATTACAAATAATAACTAAAAAAAAACAAAAAATAACAAATGATAAACACTAACAAAGATTAAAATTTCATTAATTAATTCAAGTTAACAAAATTTATTATTATTATTTCCAGTAGCTGAAATAGCAACACACTTAAATATGGTTATTCCTTTTGATTCAATGATTTTCTGACATTATGATTCTCTTATCGAAATAAAACAAAACAGTAACATAATATATTATGAAATCAATTAAATTTTTCTATAAACAATAACATTTGATTAATTATATATATTTACTTAGAACACAAATCATTTAATATTACAAGGATAATATTTAATTTTCTATTATACTATTTAATTTAAGGTTAATTCAAAATAAAATTTGATTGATCAATGTTCACTGATTTAATTTGAAATAAATTTGTAATACACGTTTTAAATTAATGGAAAAGAAATTCACAGCCCCTACGCTATTGAGATAAAATTAAAAATAAATACATTAACCACTAATTTTAAACTATCCTTAAAATAATATTATAATCCTTCTTACAACTAAATAGTGTTCAAATTTTCACAAGTAATTAAAGTCTATCACACAGTTATTTATGAATATTATGAGTTTTTATAATATCTCTTAATACATATTTCTAATATTTCTAATCTCAGAAAAATTAACATTTGAATCTATTAATAATTTGAACCTTTCACAATAATTAATCTGTTCTTAAATTGTCTATTTAATTATTAAAAAAAAAATCTCGAGGAGGATTAACGAGCTGGCCTCATTCAAGTTTATTTCAAAATGAAAATGATTGTACAATACAAATTAAATTGTTTATTTCAACGGTTTGTATGTTATCATTTTTGATATGATTGTATTATATTCCTTCAACATTATTTAAAAAGCAAACAAATTATCATTTGAAACTGATACAATATAAATGGTTAGATCTCACCCATATTTCCACAAAAAAAGAAAATTATATTTCTCTTGATACACTTACTATATTAATTTATGTATCTCTATGTATTTCACTGCTAATATTTATTTCTATTGATCACTAACTTCACTATTGCACTGTGATCTTCAAGAACCACTCTCCAACCCACACCGAACACTGTCTGTTTATACTCTCTCTGACAATGCTATCTTGCAATCTTATAGTTTTGAAAAACTCTAGTTACTTGGGTGTTCAAATTTGTAAATTTTAGAACAAAGAATATCATTGTTAGTGTAAACTTTGCACATAAATTTGTTGATACTAGTATCCTTAACGGCATGATGACTTTAACTAATTTATTCTGTATTTATTTAATTTGAAATTTGTAGAATTTGTTCCATAACCTCACTTTTTTGCATAGCACTAAATTGATTCACGCTATTTGGGTGTGATGCACGAACTGGCTTCTTCTAGCTACAGTTATGGCGTCTCAATATGTCTGCCTTGTCGATTGAATTGTAGCCAGTGTCTGTGATGTTTTTGATTTGGACATTTTCTGCTGTTGAAAATATGGTTTTTAATTCCTAAAATGAAGGTTTAGTGATATAATTTAGTGTTCCTCCTGGAATAAGTAATGATTTCATAAAATGAAATATGTTTGAACTAGGCAATGACGTCACTGCTACTGTTCGTTTTTCTTAGCTTGGCTTGGGTTCATGCAGTGTTTATAATCTATTTGTGGTTTTAAATATGAATTGTTACATTATTTTTATCAGCTTTTCCTGTGATATACCATGCTGAAAACTGTAATTTCATAAATTGTACCTGTCAATCATTTGGACAATTAATAAACAACTTTAAATACTTTAGAGTAATAGTGAGCAAAACACTCACTTTTGAACAACATATTTCAAGGCTGCATAGTAAGTTGAGATCTTTAATTAGAAAATTCTGCTTTCTACCAAAAGAGTTAAACTTTATTACTTTAATACTTGCTAAAGTAAAATACTGAATAAGAGATTCGTTTATTTCCTGTTCTTGTTTTAAAGATTTTTTTGGAGGACATAAAAATCATTTAATCAGATATCCACTCTTAACAACATTGGATAAAGCAGGTGCATGGTGCTCCAAAAGGCAGTTGGACTTTTCCAAAAGCAATTTCTTCCTATTCACCTTTCTCAGCACAATAGCAGGGCTGAGCTGAGTGTGCATACTTTGACTACACCAGCATGTTGGGCAGGCAGTCATCAGTTCCTTTGAGTTACATTAGCATATTGAGCTCATAATCTGCTAATTGATTTTGACACCAGTCCCAAACAACATCGATATGCTGAGTTGGTAGTGTTCTGGTCCTGAGATGCAGTATTAGTGTGTTGAGCTAAAACCATATACCATGGACTGAGCAGATATTCTTCAAATTCTTTGTGTTATAACTCAATCAGCTCATCTCTTGTCTTTATCATAGTTCCAGTGTGTTGAGCTGACAGTAATCCTGTGACTCTATAACAACATGTCAAACAGTTTTTTTTCTTTTTTGTACTCTTAGTACACCAGCAAGTTGATATGATTGGAATTACCATTGACATAGACCCTGTCTGGTTTATAGCATTTTTTTTCAAGAGTTCAATTGCAAAGGGTGGTGTCAGATCTGGTGTAGGTAGCCAAACAGTAAGCCATCTCAGTGTTCAGTGACAAACAGTGTCCAATGATCTCAGTCTAAAACTGAGTGTTTAGCTTAACCTATAGTAAAACTCCAGAACACTAGAATTAATCATGGATAGTAGCTGTGCTGCTGATGTGATAGGAGCGAATTCTCAAAGGTATTTTTCTTTATCTAACCCTATCAAGTTCTGCTTTCACAATCATAATTGGCATGAAGATCTATGCAGCATATATTAAGATTTTAAACTTTAAAATTTTATATGATAAAATTTTATTATGTACTAATAAAAATACTACTACTACTACTGTGTGTGTGTGTGTGTGTGTGTGTGTGTGTGTGTGTTTTGCAATCCCAAAAAAAGGTGGAAAAAATCTTTTATAAACTACCTGGGGTAGGGTATGCACTACCCCAGAGTGTGGGACTCAAATTAAGTTCAAACTCAAGCTGAAACTCAAGTTAAGATATATTGTTACCTACTAAAAAAACCACCAAAAGCATTCCTCTACTGTAAACCCCCCCTCCCCACGGAACCACCACCAAGCATTACTTCGTGAGAAGGTGGCCTGTCTGACCGCCTACTCTTCTACAGTGTTGGCTCTCCTTTCTCGATCTTCAGCCCTCAAACTCTTCATGACCACTGCAGTGAATCCCGCAATGGCCCTCCAGTTGGCCTCTGAAGCTATCATTGTCGCAACCAGACTTTCTGGTGCAATGCTGCTTCGCAGATATGTTTGTAGCCTCATCCTTTCCTTGTCGAGTCTCCGACACCGAAAAAACATATACTCCGCATCTACCTCCACTGCTGGAAGACAGAAGGGACAAGCCGAGTCTGTTTCCAGCCTGAAACAGAGCAAGTAAGTTCAGAAGCAACCGAGCCCAGTGAGAATCTGTGTGAGATAGAAATCTACCTCCCCATGATCCCTGTTGCACCAGTCCTGGATGTTACCTATGAGTTGGTATGTCCATCGTCCATTTGTTGATTCGTTTGTGTTTAGACAAGTAGATCTTGTAGTTTAGACAAGACTGCACAGACGATAAAATTTTAATTTGTCAAAAGAACTTTAACTGGAGAATTCAACACTAACCAACACAGGAATAAAGTGTGGTGAGACTCCATGGATTGTACATGATTGCTTCTGATCAGCATGACAGTTTTGTGTAATGATTGTATTATATTTTTATATTGTATTGTTTATTCCTATAGTGAACTGTTGGACTAGCAAAAGTATTTTATTTGATTCAATTACCTCTACAAGTTTAACTAATAAATCGGCACAATATTAAGTGAATGCGTTAATATATAAATATGTTATATGATAACTATTATGTTGCAGATTTTGAGTCTTCATTCTTGTTTGAGGTTGAATATCCAATGAATCGACAGACTGATAATAAAGATGCAATAACAGACATTTTAAACAAGCAATTTCAATTTGGGAGAAGATATGATATATCAGTAAAAGTTTATAACTATAATAACATCAGTGGCTTTATACCATTAACATTTTCTTGGATTTATACAAAAATACTTTGGACAGAAAATTTTGGAGGACAAGAATGTACACCTAAAGTTAATATTGATGACACTTACTGGTAAGCTTGTTAGTCTCTTTTATTTAATTGTTAACTACTTGGTTCCAATTTTCTTCGTTTTATTATTATTACTATAAACCAAAAAGGATTTTATATAATTGGAACTAAACCTATGGTTGTGTAGTCTTATCGATTTTTATGGATGAGGTTCCATTATAGGTTTATAATAAAATTACATTCTCATGCTATGCAAATTATATAACTTATTACGAAAAGTATATGGTGAATACGATAAAGTAATATTGAGTCTGTGAAATGAATCACTGACTTTGATGGTGTGTGTGTGTGTGTGTGTGTGTGTGTGTGTGTGTGTGTGTGTGTGTGTGTGTGTGTGTGTGTGTGTGTGTGTGTGTGTGTGTGTGTGTGTGTGTGTGTGTGTGTGTGTGTGTGTGTGTGTGTGTGTGTGTGTGTGTGTGTGTGTGTGTGTGTGTGTGTGTGTGTGTGTGTGTGTGTGTGTGTGTGTGTGTGTGTGTGTGTGTGTGTGTGTGTGTGTGTGTGTGTGTGTGTGTGTGTGTGTGTGTGTGTGTGTGTGTGTGTGTGTGTGTGTGTGTGTGTGTGTGTGTGTGTGTGTGTGTGTGTGTGTGTGTGTGTGTGTGTGTGTGTGTGTGTGTGTGTGTGTGTGTGTGTGTGTGTGTGTGTGTGTGTGTGTGTGTGTGTGTGTGTGTGTGTGTGTGTGTGTGTGTGTGTGTGTGTGTGTGTGTGTGTGTGTGTGTGTGTGTGTGTGTGTGTGTGTGTGTGTGTGTGTGTGTGTGTGTGTGTGTGTGTGTGTGTGTGTGTGTGTGTGTGTGTGTGTGTGTGTGTGTGTGTGTGTGTGTGTGTGTGTGGTGTGTGTGTGTGTGTGTGTGTGTGTGTGTGTGTGTGTGTGTGTGCATGCAGTGTGTGTGTGTGCATGCGTGCGTGCATGCGTGTGTGTGTGATGTTTGAAACCAATGAGTAGTTTTCCTACTTTTTTGTTTGGTTTATGAATTTTGAAAGGTGGCTTAAAGGCTATAATGCTGTAAAAAAAGATGAAGAAAACGGCTACTTCATTGGCTATATACTCACATCATTTTGAAAAAATGTGTAAAACTCAACTATTATTCGCTGCATGTTTTTTGAACAATACTGTTTCATTTTACAATCTATCTGCTTTGTTATTTTTTTCAATTCATACAAAAGTGACAGATGTGTATATATCTACCACACTTCATGCTAATTAGATACAATTTTTTATGGAGAATTGTGACTACTGTTTCCTTATAGCCAATGCTAATATTATTTGTATGTTATAAAATACAAGCTTCAGTGCGGACAGTGCATGATTAATTTTTTTATTTTCTATCATTCTGATCACTCTAGTCATCAGCAGATTAAAAGTGGCTGTCCTTATCCATAATTCTGTTAGGCTTGGATCTGACATCATAGTAGCCATTCAGCATGCTGAAACCATTCAACCTGTTGAAAACTACCAACTGTTTAATGGCTTCTTTTTGTTTGTTTAATTGTCTCAGATTTGTTGCGTCAATAGTACCTAAACCTTCTGTTAAGTTACAGATTCCCTTGGCATTAAACATATTTTCGATTAGCAGTTTAGTAAAAATTTTTTTTTTTCTTCTAAATTAACCACGTCTTTACATATGCTGCATGTCCAAGATGATTATCTTGTAAATGCCACCATAGCCATTGCTAATGCTTATTATGTGTTTGTCCACGTGAGGCATTGTAATAGCATCAATTTTAGCTGTTGGTTTACAAACCACTGAATCACCCACATCAAATTTTCCTCCATCATTTTTCACAAGCATATTATCTTTCACGTACTGGATATTAACTACATCTTCGTCCAGCTGTGAGTGCTATATCATTTCCCAAATCAATAATAAAAGGTCCATTCTTTTCTATTTGTTCTACTATGTTGTCCAAATCCTATAGTTTTTCTTCCTCTTGCTTTACAAGGTCTATGCATTGCCATAGTCTTTTTTTGTAATCTTTTCAATGATTTTATAGAAATATGCAAATGTTTTAAACACTATAATGAATGCCACATTTTGAATCATTACAACAAACAGTGTATCATAAATTTTCTTGTATCAATATTGCAGCTCGACTGATGGAAATCGACGTATAATATATCGTTCACAGTCAAGGATTATTAATTCTGTAGTAAGCCCAGGTGAAGATGATTGTTCAGTTCCAATTTTACGAAGATGGGATATTTGGAATAGTAAGTAGGCTACATATTAAACTTTTAGATTCATTTTATTTTTAACAAATTGCTTTATCCTTGCAATAGAATTTGGTTATAAAAGTATTGATTCTTATAAATACTTATAAATGTAAACACGTGTAAGAACTGTAACACTTGTTTAAATATAAAACTTTACATAGTTATTTTATTAAATTTTTTATAAAATTTACAATTCAAATTAAATTTTATAATTGTACATAGATTATACATAAATTGTGACGATAAGTGTATCTGCAGCTTATCTGGTTATGCTTATTTTTAAAATTGTGTATACTTGTTCATCCGTGACTTGTTCACTTGTTCAATTACTCTAGACTGTCTTGTATCCTGCTTAGAGAAATAACTAGAATGGTTTTGTGCTTATCTAACTGACTTTTTGCTCAGAGTGGCCCGTTTGTGAGTTTGGAATTAGGTTGAATGCTACAAAAGAGCCAAATAAAACTTAAGGGTCGCTATATTCTCAAACATAAAAAAAGTAGATACAAACACTGATTCTTTAAGAATCTTCTGGAAAAATCAACATTTCATGACTAAACTCGCCATTTACTTTAATTTAGGCACGGTGGTCGATGTTGATAAAGCATCTGTACTGACAGATCTCCCAACTATTTTACATCTCTGAACTGCTAATGTTAAGGTTGTTTTTTGGGTTTGAGGTTCAATTGCTCCTGTTGCTTTACCCTTATTCGAACTTCCCACAAAAAAAATGTCGCTTCCTTTGCAAGAAGTAACTGTGAAACCAATGAAACAAAACCTACTGGTTGAGAAATATTCTAAAAAAAATCCAGTTTAGGAAGATTTTGATAAATATGTCTAAATTTGCCACAAAACTAAATAATAAATTAATTAGTTTAGTGGCTGGTAAGTAGTTTGGCTTTTATAATAATTTAAATATTTATTATTCACACCTACCAATATGTAATAAACATATAAGATGTCACTGTTATACAGTTAACACTTGTCACAAAACTAAATACTAAATAATGAAGTTGGACTGGGTATATATATATATATATTTCAAAATCGCTACACTGAGTTCAATCGTAATTTTTCCATTCATGACTTAAATATCCAATATATATATATAAATTTCTTAATCATATTATATTTCTGAAAGTTTGTGTGTTTATTTGGTTGTTTGTTATTCAATCACACATTAACTACTGGACCAATTGAGGTGAAATTTGGTATGACCATTGTTCAGGAATCCTAAAATGAACATAGGCCTATTTCCGTTTAAAAAAACTTTATTACATTACACCCAGTTCAACTTATTTAATTAGAATTTAGTTTTGTGGCATGTGTTAACTATACACAGTGACATTTTATACATTTATTATGTATTGGTAGGTGTGAATAATAAATGTTTAAGTTATTTTAAAACCATCATACTACTTACCCAGTCCAACTTCATTATTTAGTATTTAGTTTTGTGACAAGTGTTAACTGTATAACAGTGACATCTTATACGTTTATTACATATTGGTTGGTGTGAATAATAAAAATAAATATATATATATATATATATATATATATATATATATATATATATATATATATATAGAGAGAGAGAGAGAGAGAGAGAGAGAGAGAGAGAGAGAGAGTTTTTAAACCCAATTTAAAAAAAAAAATTGAATCTAAGTTTTTTAAATAAATACTTTATGTTATTCATGTGATGAAAAAATGTTGAATTGGTTTTTTTATGTTGAAGTATGTGTTTATTTACATTAGAATAATGTGTTTAGTAAACTATTTCCAGAAATATTATATTATTAATATATTAAGTTTTTTTCAGATGTTACTAATTTCCGTGAAAGTAATCCAAAATATATTTCTACTCTTTATGAAGACAACGTGAAGAATTTGGTTATTAATGCTTTTTCTTACCTTCAAGGTAGATATCTTGTAAAGCTTCATGGTAGAATGAAGAACAAGAACTACCAATTGCATAACTTCAAATATGTAAGCATCTTATTACTAGTGTTTCATTTACTTTTATTTTTTCTCACTAACTTTATTTCCTAATTCTTAGAATAGGCATCCAACATAAAAAAAATGCCAATAACCTAATGTCCATTAAATTCCAGTGATATAAGTGCCTATATCTTGTGAAATTTGGCATGATTTAAGGTGGTATACAAGAGCAGAAATGCACCTTGAGTCCTGCTCTAATGCACCAAAGGCTTATTCTTAGTGTGACTGCGAGAGTCTTTGATGCAGATATAGAGTTAAACTGCTTTACACGCTTTATTTACACTGGTAAGATCTGAACTAAGTTGGTGTTTTGTTGTTAAGTTGTTGCTATTCACCGCATACTTTTTAATTATAAGGAATATACAGTCGACCTCGGATATAATGTAGTTGAAGGGACGAAACGTAAATGAGATAGCGTTGTAACCGAGTTTACACTACCGAGTTTGTGAACAGCGGAAATTGTATTTAGTGAAATAAAAGCATACTTTGTACTGTATATATAATTAATGGGTTTTTAATTACAAGTGATTACACATATTACATATTAAAAAATATATTTTAGTTAAAACTAATGGAAGATAAGTACTGTTCAGTCTAGTATGTATACATGCAACACAGTGCATATACTGTTGTGAGAGTGTGATTGTGATGTCCCCACCACTAAGGCATACAGAGTCTGTGTGTGTGTGTGTGTGTGTGTGTGTGTGTGTGTGTGTGTGTGTGTGTGTGTGTGTGTGTGTGTGTGTGTGTGTGTGTGTGTGTGTGTGTGTGTGTGTGTGTGTGTGTGTGTGTGTGTGTGTGTGTGTGTGTGTGTGTGTGTGTGTGTGTGTGTGTGTGTGTGTGTGTGTGTGTGTGTGTGTGTGTGTGTGTGTGTGTGTGTGTGTGTGTGTGTGTGTGTGTGTGTGTGTGTGTGTGTGTGTGTGTGTGTGTGTGTGTGTGAGAGAGAGAGAGAGAGAGAGAGAGAGAGAGAGAGAACGCTTTTATGAGAATGACACAGTTTACATTGTTTGTTTAGCCTGTAATAAAATTCTAAGAAAGGGTCCATTTCTATTCTCAACCTTTATTCTAAAATTGTATTTTAAGTGAGAGTTACTATAGGTCAGCAGCTTAGAAAACTACTAAGAGCACCAGTGAGACAGAGAGAAAAATGTACAAGTGAGAGGTCACCACTTTGTTACCATAGCTCCTCCCTTTTCCTTCACTATCATTGATTAGTAACAGTTTCTATACTCAGACTGGCAGACTCTGTGTCCCTTAGCTGTTGGAGGGAGCTGGAGGGATATTCTCGCGCAGACCATTTATAAGTGGCTGGACTATAACAGCGGCATGACAGCATTGTATCTGAGTTCATAAAGTGTTGTAAAAGAAGCCTAAAATACAAGTACACTTATTATAGATTATTGGGGACATTATGCAAATAGCGCTATAACTAAGTTAGCGTTCTAACTGAGGCATTATAACTAAGGTCGACTGTATTTTAAAGTTCTACATGACAGTATATGATTATAAAAATTTTGCTGTTAAATGTTTTTAAAACATTTCATTTTAAAACTTTTTCTGCAATGTTCCTACTTTTCTGGGACCTAGGTGCTAGGTAGGATCCTGTTGAGAAATTTGAGGGAAAAATGTGGTTACTGCCAAGTTCAGTAACATAACAACTATAGTCATGGTTGTTTAAATTGGCTTTTTAATTTTGCCTATATGGCAGTTGTCTTTTGAAGTGGCTATATGAACATGCCAGTGTAATAGTTTTGAAGTATTTTGAGCAATACATTTGGCTTGTTGATTTCTTGCAAGAAATGCTAGAGCTCCTCCCCCCAAGAAAACTGAAGTTGAGATGTGAACTCACTTTGTTCAAAGTTCTCTTCCATCTTGGTTAGATTCTGGATAAAAATGCTATGAACTTAGGAGTTTTGTATGAGAGCGGTCAATATAAACAACAACATTCATAATGTACTATACCACTGATGTATTTATCTATCTCCACTAAAGAAGAAGAAGGATTAATATGTTTATATATGTTCTAACCTAAATATTGGCTCTCTGTTTCCGGGAACTTAATTGTTTCTATTGAATAGTCATTTCATTATTAGAAAACATAGTCTGCAAATGACGGTACCATCATTGCAAAGTGCTAAGGATATCCACTCATCCATGACGAAATACTAAGATCAAAGTGCTTGGTACTTCAAATGTATATTGATTGTCAAGCTGAGAAGCTCTTTTTTTTTGTAGCCAATATAAAAAAAATTCTTTTGTGCAATCAATGCCTAAGTTGAAGTTCTGTTGAACAATTTTCATTAATGTCAAGGGACAGGTAAGTTGAGAGTTCAGAGATATTTGGACTCATGAATGACACATATGAGTACAAATCTTTCCAGGTAGTTTGGGTAAGGTCATAGTAAGGTAAACCATTTATTTTATTTGAGCTCTCAGCAGTTTGGCACGTCTATCCATACTTGTTCTTCATAAAGAGCAAGACTTACGAAAGAGACACTAGATGACAGGATTAACTTTTGGAAGTTAATCCTTGCCACAGAATATAAGAAAACAAAACAGGTTTGTTAATATATGTCTTATATGGTTGATAAGAAGGAAAGCTAATAGAACAGGAACAATGAAAATTGACTCAATCTAGTAAACTATCACATAGATTATCTCTTAGTTTCATTTCTGAGAGTTAGCTCATCCTGGTTGCAACCAAATTTTGAGAAACTTTAAAAAAGACAGTTACAGTTTCATTCACTTTGCACTCCTTCATGCTTTTTCAATTATTAATTAAGGTTTGTATCAAAATATCAAGAGCGAATTAAAAATTTATAAAAAAGTTCTGTACGTATTTATTTTTTAAAAATAAATTTTGTTGGTCTGCCAATGGAGTTTTCTTCTTCATCTGGCCCTTTCCTTCCAAAGTTTGCCCATCATTAAAAGTAAATAATATAATCAGAAAAAAATAATATGTATTCAGATTCATTGAAATAAGAACTTAAGTTGAAATCTTTAATTATAAAAATCACTTTTTTAAAAAGGATCAAAATCCTTATGGTTTATACAGATGCAAAAGTAATGTGTCATTAGTATTTTAAGTATAATTGAAAAATAGACGAAGGTATGTCAATGTCAATGACAGGACATTGCCTTTGATTGAAAGTGAACCGTTATTGTTTGAAAAAAGTGTAATAATCTGTCATATTGTTTCACAGAAAAATATGAAACATTTAATCCCATATCTGAATCAGCGACTCTCCCATATGTCACATCAAAATCCTCATAATCATACAACACCAAGTAGAACAAACAATATTCAAAATAACTCAAAAATATGTAGTGCATAACAATAACTGAACAACAAAAGGCCAGTTTTAGTCTACATCTAACCAGTATAAAGTTAGTTTAAGTAATGCTATTCATACTAACTGCATAGCATTTGACATTCACTGTGTCATATAATTTCCTAGGTTCCTTTAACTAAACTGAAGCTCTTAATCAAATTCCAGAGAAATATGTAAATTTTATCATATAATAAATGGATTTGTGCTATGCAGAGCTTTTAAACACCAACTCATTTTAATAACTAAGGCTATTTATAATACATGCACATGTCTACTTGTGCACCGTTGTCTAGATAGAGTTATTAAAAAAATTTAAAAAATTGAAACAGGTAAATAAATACCATAAAATAAAAGGGTGGTGCAACAGTCAATTCTTTCAGCACTCCAATTGTCAAGAAATCAATTCCAAATTAAATTACATAAATAAAACATTTCCTAATTTGACATCATTTAAGGTGGTGAATTAATAAATTAAATACTTAATTTTGTTCATAAAAAAAAGAAAATAATAATTTGGATATACTAACACAACTATAAAATTTAAATTAAATAAAAGGTGCTTTTTAAATTTTTGTTTATATGTATATGGAGTTAACTTCATTTAAAATTAAAGTAGGCTGTTAGGAAATTAGAAAATTGTAAATGAATAACAAAATATGGTATGGGAATGCAGTCTGAAATATAACGTATGAATTGCACATAGTGTTTCGCCAAACCAAATTTTATCATGTGCATTTTAATCATGTAATTGTATTTTCAATGATTTGTTTAACTTTGTGACTACCTTGACAGAGAGATTTGACATTTTTTTATTACTGCCTGAAGATGAAACAGTAAGGTTTCGAAACTGTGGTAGTCTTTACGAAGTGAGTAAAAAAAATCATAATCCTAATTATTTAAATATGTGGTCCAGTGTAAATAATTACATAAATATGTTGCAATAAGGAAACAAAATAGGTATGAAAAACTTAAAAAGGAGGAATTACTTATTAAATATTTTGGTCTTTTTTGTTATTATTAAAAATGTTTTCAGTCTTCCTTTAAAAAGAAAAAAACCTTGTCTCCTTTGCTTTAAATGGATTGTTCATTGTGTTTAAGCTGTTTTTAAAGTAAGGAAAACTTGAAGTGCCTAAAAGCTGAGTAGCGTTTTTGTTAAATATTGAAAGCAAGACATTCTGTGAATACTGTTGTCTGGATTCGTACTAATTGTGAAACCACAATGACAGACCATTGGAGGGGGGTGTTCTGTTGACATTTAGGCAATTGGGGAGGAGGACTTTTCTCAGAATTAAACACTTTGATAATCATATATTTTTTCCATAACAACATTTCTATTAATTATACCAAAATTATGTTCTTATATATTAAATAAAAGGATTTTGAGTTAGTTTGTGTCACTTAATTTCATAAGCTATTTATAATCTTATGTTAATATAGTATATTACAATTATAATTAATCTTTTTTTAGCCACTTTTATGTATATGTTTGATAATCTGAGGGATTTAATAATCTGAACTATCTCCAGTCCCAATTAGCTCTAATTCCACTACATGTAAGCTTGTGTATCTAAGGTATAAGGAGTATATTAGATTTATTAGAAATACAGATGGAAGTAATGTAACATAGGAGAGTAATCAGTAGACATTATGTTGAAATAAGTACAAAATAAGTATAATGAAACGACTATTATACTGAGGGATGAGTAACTTAGAGAGGGTTAAGGTAACATAGAAGGGGGTTAAGAATTAAAAGATAAGCAGATAAATTTTTCGATGAGTTGAAGAGTAGCTATCAGAGAGATTAGAGCATTGAAAAATTAAAAAATTAAATCGATCCTGTAATGAAATTAAATAAAATTAAAAGTAAAGTATACAGCTAAATAAAATTTATAATTATAAAAACAAAATGAAAAAGAAAAGTAATTATTTTTAAAACAGAGAAGTTTTCATTTATAAAAAAAGTTGCGCTTGAATCTATAAATACAAAATTATAAATATATTTTGTGTGCTGTATTGTGTTTCATGTAAACTGTGATTTATATATGAAAATGTGCTAGAGGACATGTATAAAAATGTAAGTTAAAGATTCTTTTTAAAGAATAAGTTTATCAACTAATTTTATTTCTAGAACTTTTTATCTTATAAACTAAGTAAATATAGAAACTGTGGAGTTTTTGTCACTTCCAGTTTTTGGTTTCCTAGAGGCATTGTCAGCGTGGAATACCTTTCAGCTTAAGTGAGTTTGCCCAAATTATTAAAGTTAGAATACATAAGCAAGCAACTAAATCATACATTTCTGTTCATCCCATACAAAGTTTATGTGTGTGCGTGCATGTGTGTGTGCGTGTGCGTGCATGTGTATGTTAGCACTCTATCATTCTAAAAAATTATGATGGCTGCTGTAATACATTATTTATCAATAGAAATTTGCATTTGCTAATAAAATACGTTTCATCAAAATTAGACTGTATTGTTATGTTTTTGCATGACTATATTAAGCTAATCAGGCCCAGCTTATTATTTATTTATTATGTAATAAACTTTTCATGAGTGCAACTTTGGCGAAATTCTAGTTGCTTTTAGCTAGTAATGTATATTGAATAGAAATTTCTTTGTGTGACTTATTGCAGTAAATTGATTATTACAGTGTACATTTGAAATTGGTATTGAACCTTTACAACCTATAATAAAAGGTGGTTCAAATAGACAACACTTTTACAAGCAAAACATAAAACTGGATGCATCTCAGTCTTATGATCCCAATGAAAAACCAGACTCACAGCCTGAGCTCATTTTTACATGGTCATGTCAGTTAAATGAAACAATGTGCAACCAGTTTATCACAACAGGTATCTATATATATTCACTCATATATATATATATATATATATATATATATATATATATATATATATATATATATATATATATATAATATATATATATAAATATATAAATATATATATATATATATATATATATATATATATATATATATATGTATGTGTGTGTGTGTGTGTGTGTATGTGTGTTACATATAAAATTTTAAAACAGAGTTTAAAAAAATAATAAAAGAGAGAAGAAAGTTTAAGCACAATCTTGAACTACAACCTGCAAAAGAATTAGCATATAAAAAATTCTTTAATTTGTGTTTAAGTAATACATTCTAAAAATACATATAAATTCTTTATTTAATAATTTTATACACACACACACACATATATATATATATATATATATATATATATATATATATATATATACACACACACACACACACACACACTACTATATATATATAGTGAGTAGCTCCAACTTGCTGAAAATTTATGAGCAATCAAACTATTCTTTTTCATTGCAAAACAGACGTTTTCAAAATTGACTGTTAGATTTGCAAGCCAAAGACAAAGAAAAGGACTTCTCTAAGAATCTCTATATGTTCCTTTCATGTCTTTGAATAGATAATTAGTCCTCTACTTGGGTTTATGTTAACCTGAATTTCACATCTGAAAATACCTGGTGGCTTGTGAGCGTTTGGGCACCTGTGCTCAAACAGGAAGGTAAGCGAGTAAACTTGTAAAGAAGCCATGGAGTGCAAAAGCCTGTGAGGTAATGGGGATATGATAAATAAGGTATGTAATAGCATTCCAAACTGAGATCGAAAGCAGTGAAACACAATTCATTTTACAAATGCATGCAACAGTCTGGAATCGTGAAACATGGGACAATGCTCCAATAGTATCAATTATTGCACAGTACTGTTTAACTGATTTAATATTTTTTACTGGGCTGTGAATCTTTACTTTTGCACTGTGATCCACCTCATGAACCATCTTTCATTTATAGAGTGCTGCTACAACGCATATGACTTCTATGAGGTCTGGAATGGCAATGATTTAATGGCGGATAGTGCCTTACTCAGTTTTGTGTCTAGTGGTGGCACAAACAGCATACCACAATAATTATGGAAATAAGATAATTATGCAATAAGAATAATTATTTCAAATATGAATTATGCAAATATGATTTGTTGGCCTCTATTACCTTACTTTGGTAAGCATCCTGTAATTAACCACAATCATTTTTTTTTTTTTACCAGGCTTGCATTCAAAATGTTGGGTGACAAGTACACTGATTTATTAGGGGTGGTCTCACATTTTAAAAAAACCCATTTCAGAAGATCTAGCTGATAGGCATAGATTTTGAAAGGGATAATTTTTTTAGCTACAGGTTGTAGGAGTCAATCCTAGTTCTTTAATAAGAACTTTAGGATATTCAGAAATGATCTGAAGCATGAGTAAGTGAATCAGATTATTCTGTTGCTATGTATTTTTATGAAACATTAATTTTCAACAGCATTTGTAGTCTATTATTATGTTTGTTATATCTAGAGAAAGTACGCAAAATAAGTGGACCATTTGGTTTGAACAAAACTTACAAGTTTGAACTCATTCTCTCTACTACGGATAACACAAAACTACCAGGAAGAACAACACAAATCATTACTATAACAGACAAAATATCCTCAGGTTTATATATCAAGTGAGTAGGCTAACTCTCTCCTTTAATAAATGTAGTGAATTATGAGTATATTATTTTATAAATTTTTTAAACAGCTTTTATAGCTATTTGTTTGATATAATTTTTAATTATTTTATATTTACAAAATAATCACATCATACAGATATGCCTCATTTAAGTGATAGAAAGAAATTCCCCAAAAGTAAAAATATCTCAAACTTTTTTTTAATAATAGACTTTTTGAAATCCTGATTTTATCAAAATTAAATTTCAAGTTATATTAAAAATATGAAAATAAATTTGACTATTCTTAGTTTCATTTCATGTTTTCAATAGGCATGAATGTTATTGCTTCATGCCAGTTAAACTAATGTAGACAAGAAGAATTTAGTATATGGAAAAATCAACAGTAGTAAATAAATTGAAACTTGAATGTAGGTTCAAGTTCTAGAAATTTGCCAGCTACTTTACCGACTGATGTGCTCGTCAAATTTACGCAAATTTTATTGCTGGTTATGATGCTGAAATCAAATTTTTCAAAACTTATATTACAAAAAAGTTGTTTTTTTAAAATTTGTTATGACCCACATTTTGAAACTGTTGAACATACATATATTGTTGGGTATTGACAATAGTCCAAGCTACTACCAAAATAATGATTAGTCAAGTTTGAAGCAAATCAGTTAAAAATTTCGAAAGATATAGAGTAATAATATACATATTTTATAAATACAGTATCTGAAATATATATATATGTGTGTGTGTGTGTGTGTGTGTGTGTGTGTGTGTGTGTGTGTGTGTGTGTGTGTGTGTGTGTGTGTGTGTGTGTGTGTGTGTGTGTGTGTGTGTGTGTGTGTGTGTGTGTGTGTGTGTGTGTGTGTGTGTGTGTGTGTGTGTGTGTGTGTGTGTGTGTGTGTGTGTGTGTGTGTGTGTGTGTGTGTGTGTGTGTGTGTGTGTGTGTGTGTGTGTGTGTGTGTGTGTGTGTGTGTGTGTGTGTGTGTGTGTGTATATATATATATATATATATGTAACACTTTGGTTTTATTTTACTTCTCAAATGATAATATTTTACTGATATTAAAAAAGGTATTTTTTTAAAGAATAAATTAATCTGATACAAGAAGACATTCATTTTATAAAATAAAATACATTTAATAAACAAAATAACAAAATACCTAATCAACATAAAACATAATAAATTTCATAATGTAACCCTCAGAATTCATAAACCTGTGGTGAGATTAAATACAGGTAAAAAAACAGACTCATGGAAAAATTGTCTGACACTTAATAAATACTTTGTCAGACAAGTGGAACAGTTAACAAAAACTGTTATAAATATGAATTATTTTTATCAAATATTGTACTAATAGCTGGTCTGAAACTAGCAAAATTATTTTGATATATTGAATAAATGTTGTACATCATCTAAATTTGAAAACCGCATATTCATTGACTTTAAAAACTTGGTCAATGAAAAACTTTGTCTTATCTTATTTGGAATTTTAAGGTGCTAAAAATGAATAAAACAAGCAGCTATATTAGGCTTTGGGATTGAAAAACAAATATGATTTCTTAGATGTGATTTATATTTATTAGACTGTACTGGTTTGTTTCTATTCAATTTAAAAAAAAACTTTAATACTTTGTAATCATATAAGAACTTGAGAGGCAATAATTTCAAAAATCTAAATATTGGCATTGAATTCTGATTCCTATTGTTATGAATGATCATGGTATTTTACTAAAGTTATTTTATTTTAAGAAATTAAAAAATTTCTTCTGAAGAGGTATTACTGGTGTCAGGATAGAGGAATATTTTCTACCCTCTAAGAAAATTATTGTCATCTTAAAAGTAAAAGGGGACATTGTGTTTTTAGAAGGCCAAAAACTCTTAGACTCTGGTTTAATTTTCTTTTAAGACAATGTATATGTGTTTTCCAGGCCCAACCAGAGTCAACAGTTATACCTAAGTATTTTACCTATTTTACCTGTTCAATATCTGTACATACCTGCCAATAATCATTTGTTTACATATACATTAATAACATTTATATTTGATGGCAAATAAGATCTTGGGTCTCTGCTGATGGAAACATGTATAAATATAGTTTTTTTTATACTTAAAATTAAGAAATGTGTAGAAAACCACCATCAAATGGCACATAAGTTCAACTCTGTGGCCATGTGCACATCATTCCATGAATCGTGGTTATATCAAAGTGCTTTATCATCGACAAAATGAATTTAGGTTTCCATTAAGATTCTCTTTGCATATACCATTTACATAATTAGAAAAAGTGTAGTTCCTAGCACCGAGCCATAAGGAACACCATAAAAACCATCCCTTCATCATGCACACAGCCTTTAAACCTTACAGCCTGTTTTCTTTCTATAAAGTTAATGTTAAACCAATCATTTACAATTCATCTCATTACACAATCAATCAAAATTTCAAATAAAACTTTGATCAACCATTATCATATGTTTAACCAATGTCTAAAAAAGTTCCACTAAATTTTTCGCCTGATTTAAACCATTAATAACTTCTGAAGTAAATTTGAAAGGAGTATCATCTGCAGTCATACCAGTTCTAAATCTAAATTGATTTTTATATACAAAATTTTGCTTTTCCGAAAACTCCTAAGAATCTATCTTTCACACATTAAAAAAAAAATTGGTAACAGTGAAATTGGTCCGTAATTTTTTATATTAAAATGGTTACCTTTTTTATAGGTTGGTACCATTAACACATGTTTAAGTTTATCTGGAATTATACTATGAAGCACATCCAGAAAGTAAATACCACTTTGTTCTACCGTCACTGCCAGCACTAGTCTTCCTGGTTTACTACCTCTTCACTGATGCTATTACAATTGATTTGTGTAATATTTCCAGTGTTGTCTGTGTACATTTAAAATGTTTAAGACAATTCATGAACCTGTCAACTGTGCGATTCCTTCTATCATTCAGTTTTCCTTAAGCCAGCTGAAATTCATTAAAATCAAGATATTTATGGTGAAAATGCAATGAGTGGAATGGTAAAAAAATGGATTAGGAAGTTTAATGAAGAATGAACCTTTGTCGACAGTGTAGCACAGAGTGGACAGCCTTCAGTTATAAATGATGATTTCATAAGGAAAGTTGATGAGAAAATTTGTGAGACTAGATTGTTCACAATTGCAATGCTTTCTAATGAGTTTCCACAAGTTTAATGATCTCTTTAACTATATGGATCAGGTTTTCTTGCAGTTCATACTTGAAGCTCCTGTTATGAAAGGAATTATGCACAATTGGCAGTTAATTTAAAAGAAGACTACAGACTGTTTAAATAAATAATCAATTTAGTTCTTTCAAACAAATGAACAAAGGAATGCCACAGAACTCTTAGCCGTTAATTGTAACTTTTGTAAATGACTTGTTATCTTCTGACTTTAAGAGGAAAACCATGCCTTTGCAGACAATGTTGTTATTTACTACACAGCTAGATCTTGGGAATAAATTGAAAAAGGTATAAATGATGATATGAAAACTCTCCAGAAATGTTGTGTAATAAACAGCATGATTATAAATGTGTCTTAAACTAAAATTATGAATTTCATCCTGAAAGGCCACAATTAAAAATTAAAAAATCAAACAAAAATTAAATTTCATGAAACATATGTTGCACCATTCACTTTTTGTCCCTATCTATCCGTCAATCAAACAGATATTATAATATATTTAGGATTACAATTAGGTAGCATAAAAAATTTTCTCCAGGAAACCCCACTTAAAGGCAATCAATAATAAGCTTCAATATAAGATAGATAAAATGTTATTACTTAAGAAAATTTTTGTGACATTAATCAATTGAAAAAATTGTCTTACACTTTATTCAATTCAGGTTATAGTATTGTACTGAATGTTGGAGAAAACCTGCTCTTTCAGCATTAAAACCTTTTATAGTTGTTCAAAAATATTTTATACCACTACGCTTTTTAACCCCTAAGTGTGCATGCTAGCGGCAAATTGGCCGCAATCTTTTATTTTCGCATCTTACGGTAGGTATCGATGGAGAAATTTTTTCAGGGCTATGAGTATTTGTCAAGACAACCTTGAGGGACATGAACTGTATAAAAATAATACTACCTTATCTTCAGTCCATCTGGAAATAAGGCATGAATGCGAGATAGTTACGTCTGCGGCCAAGTTGTCAGGGCACGTCCAATCGTGTAACTGCTTCTGTAGTGTTTTTCTCACTATATTTGTGCACACAGTCACTTTTACCCTTCTTTTTTTGTTTTGTTTTGTGTTTAGTGTTATAGTTTAATATTTTTTACTGTGTTTCTAGTCTATTGACAAAGATTCCAAAAAGTCTATTTTAAATTTGGATTATAACGCTACAAAATGTGGCGTTGATACTGTCGATCGAATGACGTTAGCTGCTCGACATCCCGAAGCATGAGACGTTGAACAGTAGCCCTTTTTTATCGGCATTTTGACATTGCCGGAATAAATGCAAATATAATTTACAAATTCAACCATCTGGATTACAGTGAGCGAAGACAAAACTTTTTGAAAAAATTGGCACTTAGTTTATGAGTGGACACTTGAAAGCTAGAGCATCAATCGTAACTCTTCCAAAAGTTCTTCGAGTTCTTTTTGGGAAAACATAAGTTATTGGAAAATCAATAGGCTCAAGTACCAATATGTAGACCTATTTGTCATATTTTTGGACCACACAAAAATAGCAGAACCAAAATTGTTTGCAAAGAAAGTAATAAGAATGTTTTAAGAATCACAGCCAGATGACCGCTGTTTGCACAAACTGCTTTGTACGAAGCTGAAGTAATGAACGTTGATTCAGGTTAAATTTGTAAATATTAATTTTAAAATTTTTGTTTATAAATTTAGTTTTTTATAAGTGTGACCACTAAGAATTCTGTAATATTTGTCATGTTTCTTGTATAAAATAAAATCCTTTTTCAGACAATTTTTTTTGTTTTTGTTTTTTTGTTATTTTAAGGCGAAAAGCACATTGAGGCTATTATCGCCTCCCTAAATGTAAGTGTAATTTTAAAATGTTAAAGTCGTAAGTGTAGTGTAAGTATAAGTGTTTGTTAGACTCGGTTACCATGAGGGATGTCTAAATCCTCTCAATAGGTGCAGCTAGTCTACACCCCCCCTGCGGGGACTTTTCCAGACAAGTGTTAGTATTCATTAGCTATTATCTATGTTATAAATATTTAATCTTTTTTATATAAATATACCTATTAAAAACTGAAAATTAAAATAAATCAGTTAGAAACAAAGTATAATAAAAATAATGCAATGTGTCCACTTAAAATTAGTTTACATGGGTACAAAATCGTATTTAGGCATTGCGGCCAAATTGCCACGGAGCACCCGGTTGTGTGATACACCTAGGTGTGCCCAGTGAAGGGTTAAAAATAAATGGGTTGCATTTTTTCCACTCTTTTTGGATTTGAAAATTTTACCTTTACATTATTTGTTTATTTTTAAAGACTTAAAATTGTTTTATAATAAAAGTAGGAACACTAGTCAAAAACATAACTATTATAATAAAAGAATAACTCAGCTTAATGTTAAACTGTCAAAACAGAAAAGTGTTATTCACTATTCCTAAAGTATATAACAAGTTACCTATTGACATCAAGAAAATTGGCAATATAAATATTTTTACTGGGATAAAGTTTTGTTAAGAGAAATTAGAAGAGTTACTTAGGGTAGTGGTTATG
The DNA here is from genome assembly GCA_022606455.1 of Callitettix versicolor. Lineage (NCBI taxonomy): Eukaryota > Metazoa > Arthropoda > Insecta > Hemiptera > Cercopidae > Callitettix > Callitettix versicolor. The sequence goes on from CM040189.1 coordinate 69,091,538, forward strand.
AAGAACATAGTACATTTTAATAGTAATTTAACTTCAAATTTAATAATATGGGACATACAACCACAGCGAATATTGTATTCTGAAGTAATGTTTTTTTAATGTAGGTTTAAATATTAATAATTTTCATAATGAAAAATATGAGTATTCTTTCTTCAGTTTTTTTTAAAAATGTGACAACTGTGAAAGATTGTTAGGATATTTCCAAATCCTAAAGATAATAATCCTCCCACACAGAATCACAAGTAGATGATTGAATTAGTGTTTTAAAAAAATGTTATTTTTAGTATGCTAGTAAGTGTCCATTAATTGTCCATTACTTGTCCATTTAATTTAAAATTGACCTCATTAGTCAACAATATTTTACAGTAAAATTGCAAATCAAGTTTCAGTATAAATTTACAATACTGAATATGTTAATCCAAATTGTGTTCAAATAGCTCATGTTGTAAACATGGAATATACATTAGGGCCAGCTTGGTTAAGATAGCTAGAAACTGGTTTTTAAACTTGAGCACCTCAAGATCATAGGTTTGAGATTGTAGTTACTGTTGTAAGCTTTGTGGCTCTTTGAATTAAACTAACACAACACCAAACACCACACAACAAAATGAAATGAGTTGCATTGACATGTTATTTTCACTCATATATTTGTTCCTAGTTCAAATTCCTTTTACTCAAGCCAGCTCAGGAATGAACTAACTCCCAAATAGTCCCAAACTACATATAGCACTTTTCTCTTAATATCAATCCCTCTTCCTCATTATTTTACTACATAGAGGAAGGATGTTAAGCAGGGGAAATTATTCCTAAATTTGTCTTTATAACATTCTTTGCTTTGCACTAATCTTAATTAGATACAGGTCTGAAATAATTGCTGCTCAAGGCTTGTTGATTTTTTAACACAAAAATTGATTTCTAAACTTTTAAACACGGTTAAACGTAATAATTATTCATATTTCTCTGTTGCAACTGTTATTGGACAACCATAACAGTTGCATCCATTATTGCTTCATGCCATTCAAATTTAATTCTTACATTGTACACTGTTTGTCTAGCTGTTTCAGTTTTTCTATGTCTCAATTAAGCCTAATTGTTTACTACTTTTTTTCATTTATATGCCTATGTAAGATAAAAGTGACATGGGTATTATTATGACATAATAATATAAGAATAGATGAGTCTATCAGAATAATAGATTATATTCTAGTCTTTATCTCGTTTCAATACCAGAAAAGTTTGAACAGTTTTAAACAAAATGCTACTATGAAAATAAAAATACAGTATTGGTATTATGATTTAAAAAATGAGTTTATTATAAATAATAATAATAATATTAATATAAACACAATGTAATCATTTATACATTACTAAAAACCAAATTTTTTTTTCAAAAAGTTCACAAGCATAAGAATTTCAAAATTAACCAAATAAAATTAATAACTCCTAAATATTCGATTAATTTATTCCTTTTTCAGGTTAACGTTGTCAGTGCTCTTCTTTATTTAAGTATTTGTAGAAAAACACTTTAAACTGTTTGTCTGTTTATCTCAGATGTTGGAAGAACTGTGCTATACGTGGATATAATTCTACAATATACGAAATTGTATACTTGGAAGCTGTACCTGGAAAAGCAAGTACAGTTACAGCAGGAAAAGAAAGTTACACATGGTCTTATAGTGTGAACAAAGGCAATGACTTAGACGTAGCTCCAATTCGTCAACCTGACACTCCAGATTATATTCTGATTGTTGAACTAGAAAAGTTGACTGAACTTACTGAATATTCATTTACAGTTTCTGGTCAGTATGTTTTTCAGTTGAAAAGTCAAAGGAGTAGATATTTGTATATTGAAAGTCTGTAGATGGTAGTAGAACAACAATGTATATTTTCTTTTTCCATACAGTCATGCTTTATATTTGCTTAAATGTACAAGATATTTACTATAAAATAATTTTCTCTAATTGCCTCTTATAGGGATTGTTTCCGTACTGTTTTTGAGTACTTAATGTTACATCATCAATGCATTAATAATTGCACAGTTTATTTATTTCTAAATGATATATTAACTTATAAACTCTGATCCTAAGAAGACTGTGGTCACATAACCTTATTTATAGAACACACCTGAATTAAATTTTGAAACTGAAATTCACTATTCTTTTAAAAAAATAACACTATAAATAACATTATTAACATGCTTAAAATAATGATGTTAATGGATATGTGTCGGTTACTCTACTATAAAAGTAAGCAATTATTTTTTTTTATTTTCATGAAACGAAACATAAATACTGTAAAACACAATGAGTGAAACCCCTGTATCACCACTTTCAAATATCAACTCTTCTAATCAGTTTGTAAATGAAAGAAACAGTTTTATTGGTTTATTTCATATTTTATTATAAATGTAATAGATATAAAATTATATTGAAAAACTGTAAAATAATTATTTCAGAACATGCCAATATATTAACACAAAATAAATCATATATATATATATATATATATATATATATATATATATATATATATATATGTGTGTGTATGTATATATTATATATATATATATATATATATATATATATATATATATATATATATATATATATATATCGAGGCTATTCAGAAAGTAGATTCGTTTTTTTGGAAAAAAAAAAAACTAAGTACAGGAAAACAATTTTATTATATACATTTGAAAGAGGAACTAAAATACTATTTTTCGACATAATCGCCAAACAAATTTAGACATTTGTCATATCGGTGAACTAGCTTTGAAATTCCCGTGTCGTAGAATTCCGCCGCCTGTGACGCCAGCCAGTCAGTCACGCCCAGCGAGATCTGCGTCGTCATCAGCGCTGTGTTGCAAGCCAAGTCTTCATCTTCGGGAATAAGTGGAAATCACTAGGTGCCAGGTCCGGACTGTAGGGTGGATGAGGGAAAATCTCCCACTTGAAGGCCGTCAAGACGTCTTTTGTTCGATTTGCCGTGTGAGGGCGGGCATTGTCGTGCAAAAACAACACTTTTGCACTCGGTTTTCCTCTCCGCTTGTTCTGGATAGCTCGTCTTAAGTTTCGTAATGTTTGGCAATACCTTTCTGAGTTTATGGTTGCTCCACGTTCTAGGAAGTCAACCAGAAGAACACCTTTCCTGTCCCTCACGGGCGTGACTGACTGGCTGGCGTCACAGGCGGCGGAATTCTACGACACGGGAATTTCAAAGCTAGTTCACCGATATGACAAATGTCTAAATTTGTTTGGCGATTATGTCGAAAAATAGTATTTTAGTTCCTCTTTCAAATGTATATAATAAAATTTTTTTCCTGTACTTAGTTTTTTTTTTATCCAAAAACGTAATCTACTTTCTGAATAGCCCTCGTATATACATTATTATGTAATATACATATTATATATATATATATATATATATATATATATATATATATATACATCAAGTTTATTTGAACTTTTCAAAATCATTCTTTACTAAAATATTACAGAAATTTATCAATGATAACTATTAGATAAAATTAATAAATTATGATTTCTAAAATATGGAGACAAATAATCAAAATCTTTAAAAGTCTTCATTATTTACAGTCTTCATTATTCATTTGTATTGTGTGTTTAAAACTATTTATCTATCTCAAACACTGAATATTTGTTATAAATAATGAGAACACAGTTTTGTCATGTATTTATGATACAACCCCTTTATTAAAATGCAGAATATTCTATGCATAATAAACTTTAAATAAATAAAATAATCTGATTTAAGAACAATTATTAGCATCCATTGACTATATTATTATATTTTCATGGTAATTGTTACATTTTGTTTTAATTTAATGTTTTTTTTTAAAGTTATGAACATTTGTTGATGCATTATTTCTAGCAGCTAGACTACAAATCCAGAAAATATTTTTTTTCCATATTTTATTAACATCTGTGTGTTAATGTAAGTTATTCTAATTTGTAAATTTAGATATTTTTGCTTACAAATTATAAAAATCCAATAAATTATTTGTCTAAAAAATTATTTAAATTCGTCAAGTGATTAACTTATAAGTGAATGAACATTATTTCAAAAATTTTTTTACATACACAATTTTGAATAAACTGTGATTTCTTGTCAAAACAAAGAGAGGATTTAAGATATTGAATTGTTAATACAGGACTTGATGGTAGTGATGCTTCTTTTGACATTTATACCAGCCAGAACCCACTTAGTGGGGAGTGTCATATTGAACCTAAGGAAGGAATAATGGGAGAAACAATGTTCACAATCAGTTGTAGTGGATTTACCAGCTTTCAAAAGGATCAAATATTATTTTATGAATTTTATGATACTAAACCTACTTTAAAAAATGAAGGTAGTGTGAATCTTTATTTATTTATTAGTGTTATTAGTGTGTTATCTGTGCTCTTTGAAATGATAAAAAACATCTATAAATTAATATGATAATACTTTAAAAAGAACTCGTCTGCATTAGCCCAAGTGTGCACAATAGTCAGATGTTAAACACCAAAAAAAAAAAAAAAAAAAAAAACTTTAAAAAGAATTTTCTAGTGAAGTTCCATTTTTCTTTTATTAGTCAAATTAATATTGCTTATATTAGTCATGTTCAACTCTTCAGATATTTGTTTTATTAGTCTTATATATAAACAGTATAAAAATATAGCTAAAGATAGTCTAAAAGAGCTAAAAAAATTTCTCCAGTACCGAGAGATGATACATGAACCTCCGCTGCATCTTTCAGATTAAAATACGAGGATTATCCAAGGGCAACATTTTGTTTCAATATATTGTTTATATTATTACATTATTTTTTTTATTGAATGTATAAACAAAGAAATTATTGGCCTAAATTTATTTTGTACAAAATATTCAATTCTCGAAATTAAACTATTACTTCAAAAATATGTTCATTTATTTTCCTAACTTTCTTGTAACTTAGATGTTACATTACTTTTGAAAAAGTAACATGTTTTCAGAAAAAGATATCCATATATGAACACAAAAAAGTGACTATCAGGCTTATAAGGTAAATTAAGTATAACTGTACATAATAATATATGGTCTAATAATCAAAAACATCATTGGGAAATGACAAATAATATGTAGGGTGAATAAATTATATAAAAATTAAATAATAAAAGCCTAATACATAAAAATAGCAAACAACACTAACAGGCAAATCAATGTTGAAGTAAGGCATATGTGGCCACTTCTTATTCAAAATGAACTTAAATTTGAAAATAAACAGTTTTAAATTTAGAAAGGCTGATTTTTTTAATGGTTTAAAAAGAGTCCATTACTAGATCCAAGGATAGAAGACTGAGAGAAAGGGAATGATTGGTGTTAATAACCTTGAATAGATATTCAACACTTCATCTAGTGTTGGCATATACAAATAGTAATCAATTATTTATCACCTTTTTCTGTTATGTTATTTGTAACTATTATGCTTGGGCATTGCACACTTAACTAGTAATCATATTACTGATAGTTAATGTATTTATAGTAGAAGAGATGAGATATGAACTTATAAGTCAGACATAGCTGCCAGAACACAATTGCTATCCTTGTCATTCTTTACACTGTCAGTTACTTATCAATGCTTCAACTGCTGATGTACTAACTTTCTTACTTTTCTAAAAAATGTTGGCTCAGCAATGAAAAAAATATTGCATTTTAGACATAGTTCAATTAATTGCACAACATACTGTAGAAATTTAATTTATACGAGGGTTGATCAAATATAAACGAGACTGACTTTCTAAAAACTTTTCCGTTGGACATTGAACTCTAAAGGGTGGGGTTTCAGGTAGCCTGGGAGGTTTGGGACGGGCGTAGACGGGCAACATTTCGGTTCGGATCCTTCAGTATAAAACTATACAAAGAGTGAGAGTGAAGTGCACGTTTCCGTGGAGCAGAGAATTATTATTAAGTTTTTGGCTAAGGAGGGGGTCAATCCGACTGAAATCTTTCGTAGATTGACGGCTCAATACGGGGACAGGACCCTGTCAAGAGCTCGCGTTTTTGCTTGGCACAAGGAATTCGCCGAAGGACGGGAAGCAGTAGAAAACCTGAAGGCCAAATCACGATCGTCGGCCGGGAAGGTAATGGCCTCTGTATTTTTCGACAATCAAGGCGCCTTTCACGTCGATTTCCTCCATCAACGACGCACAATAAATGCACAATATTTCGATGTTTTAGAGGCCGCAAAACAGTCTTTTCGTAGGAAAAGGAAATCTAAACCGGCGAGAAACGTCATTCTTCTTCACGATAATGCCCGACCACATTCGCGAACGCTACGAGGCTTAAACTCGATCAAATTGGCTGGGAACCAATGGAACATCCCCATACAGTCCAGACTTATCACCCTGCGACTATCACCTGTTTGGGCCACTCAAAGAGGCGCTTGAGGCCAGCGCCAAGACGATTCTGCGGTGGAGACCTTCGTGCTCCAATGGCTCAATGAACGCCGAGAACTTTTTACGAAGATGGAATTAAAAACTTCCAATCCGATGGGAAAAATGTGTTTAATGTAAGGGAGACTATGTAGAAAAATAAGTTGTATCAAGAATAATTTGTAAGTAAGCAATAAATTTTTAAAAAAATCAGTCTCGTTTATATTTGATCAACCCTCGTAGTTCTTATTGGCATAATAAATCAAATTTTGCTCAGTTTACAGAATTATACTTACTAATTAATTAGTAATTATTGAGCAACGCTAAAGTGAATGACTCTAAATGAGCTACTTTTTACATTGAATGATATAAGAAACATAAAGGAATTAACTCCTTTGGAACTAATCTTTGGCTTGATTATTTCAACTTCTTTACCAAATATAAAAAAAAATTACACAAAACAATATTATGAATTTTAAAACAAATTGAAATGTGTTTTCTTAATTTTGCTAATAATTAGTAGCCTTAAAATATCACAAATAAATCTAGGACTGTTCAATACCAATATAAACTAATTTAGCACACTATACATCAAACAACAAAATAAAATATGCTTTGTGCACACATATATTTTCACTCAATCAGTTCTTTTTCAAATTAGTTCTGTTACCTCTAGAGTTTTAATAACTCCGAAGTTATAACTAACTTTCATAATTCCCAAACAGTAAATCTGAATCAAAGCCGGGCTGTTGGTCGGACTTGTATGAGTTCCTGCTGCGTTGGAACTCAAGCTTTCATACAGTTTACTGTAATTTATTTGGATTTGGATTTGGATTATAAATAGCTAACTTAGACTTCACCTTCTGTAATATTTATTTAAACAATATTTTCAAGTTAAATTGATTGTTTTGAAAAAAATTATTATTTCTCTTTTAACAAGGCTACTTTAACAAATAAATTAAAAAAATATATAAATTTCTTTCTTTCTCTCTCTCTCTCTCTCTCTCTCTCTCTCTCTCTCTCTCTCTCTCTCTCTCTCTATATATATATATATATATATATATATATATATATATATATATATATATATATATATATATATATATATATATATATATATATATATATATATATATATATATATAATTGAGTGTGGGACTCAAATTAAGTTCAACTCAAGTTAAAATATATTGTTACCCACTAAAAAATCCACCAAAAGCTTTCCTCATTTATAAACCCCCTGGAAACACCGCCAGGCATTGGCCACGAGCATTGGCTCGCCTTTCTCAATCCTCAGCTCTTAACCACTTCATGACCACTGCAGCGAATCCTGCAATGGCTCTCCAGTTGAGCTCTGAAGCCATCATTGTTGCAACCAGACTTTCCGGTGTAATTCTGAATAGCAGATATGTTTACAGCTTCATCCTTTCCTTGTCGAATCTCCAACACTGGAAAAACACATGCTCCACATCTTCTTCCACTACTGGAAGACAGAGGGGACAAGTCGAGTCTGAAGCAACCGTGCCCAGTGAGAATCTGTGTGAGATAAGAAATCCACCTCCCCATGATCCCTGTTGCACCAACCCTGGATGTTACCTATGAGTTGTTATGTCCATCGTCCATTTGTTGATTGGTCCCACTGTTGCTGCCATGTCTCCAGGGTCCGATTACGCTCCTCTGTAATTGCCATTGTGTGACTATACTACGGCTCATCACTTTGATTGCGCCAGTAGAGCCTCGCTATTTCATCAGCCATCAGCACCATTTGGGGTTCACCCGCCACTACGCATGCAGCATCATAGGAAACTGTTCGGTAACCACTCATGACACGCAGCAATGCACGGCGGTGCACCGCATTAACCTTGCGCGCATAACTCGCGACCATCATAGCCTGGCTCCAAATCGGCGCTCCATAAAGGAGCACTGAGCTTACTACCCCAGCCAGGAGTATGTGTGTGTGTGTGTGTGTGTGTGTGTGTGTGTGTGTGTGTGTGTGTGTGTGTGTGTGTGTGTGTGTGTGTGTGTGTGTGTGTGTGTGTGTGTGTGTGTGTGTGTGTGTTTACAGTGTTTGTAAAAACATGTGATTGCTCTTCATTTTGTGTTTTGTTTGTGAATTACTATAATAAAATTACTTTAATAAAATTACTTTAATAAAATTATTAATAAAGTAACCTTGCTAAAAGTGAAATGATATTTTTTTTCAAAACAACCAAATTAACTTATTGGAAAATATTTTAAAATAATAAAAATAAAAATTACTAATAATAAAATAAAACAAAAATAAAATTAATAAAAAAATTAATAATGAAATAAAATTAAAAATTAACCACTTCACTTTAGTAGTAGTTGAAACGTTTACAGACATGTTTAAAAACAAGTCACAAGTCATTATGCATGACATAAAATTTTCCAAAATTAGTTATTTCTGTGATTGTTTTGTAACATGACTAATTTTTGAGTTATTTTACTTCAAAACTTTTAGATGATTGCAATTTTGAAATAAGCAAAATAAATTCAAAAAAACCTTTTTAGTTAAAGTAAAAAATTGACCACATTTTCACATTTTGGTTGATGTCGGTTCAGTAGTTTTTAAAAATAAAATGTTTAACTAAAAAGTTTAAACTAAAATTTAATTTAACTAATTTAAATTTAAATTTTTAACTATTTTTTACATCAAAAATTTATTTGTTATATTTTTTTTAGTAGATATACAGATGGATAGGCAGAAGAGAAAGCTAAGCTTGTTTGACTAAAACACTATTAGATAAAAAGTACACTAATTTTTTTATCTTCCTTATGAATAACAAATAACAACTAATGCTGCTGACTAGCTGAACCTATTGAGAGGATTTAGATGTCCCTCACGGTACCCAAGTCTAACACACACTTACACTTACAGCACTACACTTACAACTTTAACACATTACACTCACACTTACTTAGGGAGGTGATAATAGCTTCAATATGCTTTTCATCTTAAAATAACAACAACAACAAATTCTTTTTCCAAGTAATGTGTTTTTGAACACAGGATAAAATTTTAAATTCTGTAATGAATGATCAGAATGTTTTTTGCCAAATTTTACCAAACTACATTTTTAAAATAACTTTGAAGTTTAGATTTTATCTTTGTAGCCTAGTTGGCTGAAAGCAAGAGTTGTACATAATTACTAAGTAAATGGAATTATTAACTGGCAAGAGTGCAGGCTCAAACATTAAAGCAGCAAAGAACATTTGAGAGATTGAATCTACTCCAGAACTGTCATAAATCCATAGTGAATTACTACATTGAATGAATGGCATATCCAATTACTAGTTGTTACTGATTTGCTCTCACTCAGTCAATATTTTTTATATGCTAGTAACTGACCATTAATAACACCAGCCTCTCGTATTTTGCCTGTACTTTCTGTGCACTGCCCCTTGATGCACTATCCATTTCATGTCTCAAGTCTCCAATTATACAAGGCATCCTATTTCAATCTAATTAACTTACACCTCTATTTACAGTGTAGTTCCCAACCGATATTAAGCAACATTAAAATATACATTTATTACAAAACATGATTTTTTTTACAGGAGTATTTATTGGATCTAATAGCAATGGTGTTTTGAGAAAATTACTGTTGGTTGAAGGAAAAGTTGAAATTTACATTTATGACACCCTTCGGATGTTTGTGACTACCTCTGTATACGCAAGTGTAATAATAATAATGACAATATGTTATAAATTTAATTTAAATCTCACAACAACTTATTAGTGTTGTAGATTTGGTATGGATATAAGTTGTAAAAAAAGACTATGACAAATACATTGTAACTGTACATGCTATGATAAATATGCTTTCCCTTTAATAATCATATGATTATTAATCATTGATATTAATAGAAGTTTGTGAGTCACTGGGGACGTTCATGAGATAGGCCTGGACTGTCTTAAAATATTTTCTGTTTGATGAACGGAAATGCTCTTCACCTCTCCTATTGTTAAATATACATGGCCTGCTCAATGTCTTGTACACTCATTTTTCAGAGATAATAAGATGTCATTTTTTGTAATGAGATTATTATTAATAATAATCATTTGCTGTAAATCCATGTTAGAGATAATCCAAAATAGCACAAACACAGGAACACCCTTCATGTGACAAAATATGTAATGCTCTTTACTGTACAAGTGAGCAATCAGCACTAACAAGTACTGTCACTGGCTTTGAGCTCTATGTGAAACATTACACTGCCTCTCCTTACATGCATGTCTAATTAAGTTTACATTGCATTAAATGGCAAGCAATCAACAGCAGTCAAATAAACCCATCTCTGACACAATTTTATTTTTGCTGCATCGCACTACTGATGTGTGCACATGGTACACTTTATTTTCTAAGATAATGCATGAATATATAGTGTTCTTTTGAAAATATAAGATAAATTTTATTATTATTAATATATTTTCTAGTTTGTTATAAAATTATTGGAAAGACCCAGCCTCTGTTGCTTTCGCTGATGAGCCACCACTGTTTGGTAGGCTATCTTTATTCATTAAAGGTAATATTAACTGCCTTCAATAAAATCTCCCCCTAGCAGCATTGTAGGAAATATTTAGTTTTTGCTGTTATAAAGAGATTTCCAGTATAGAAAGAGCTCAGTCAAAATTTGTATAAAATGTATTTTTTATTTGTAAAATGTGTTATACACTATTTTTAATTTAAAATATCAGTGCCTATTAGACATAGGCTAGTGTAATTAACATAACAAAAATTACAAAGTAAACATTTTTAAGATACATTAAAGTCTCTGTTAACAGACAAGTTGAGATACACTGTTTGAGATTAAATAAATAAATAAAACATACTGTATATAGGGTACTAAAGTATTCAACTATGTACCTGCCTCAGTTTTTTGCCATAATAGCACATTCTATTCACAAGACACCAGGTTAAATAGTGTAGAATAACAATAAGCTATTTACTAAGCTACCAAAGTAAATAATGCTATTCTTTGGAAAAACTACTGGTTGGTATACCCACTTGAGGGATGACAAATATGACTATCTCAACCAAACAAAAAATATATCTGAGCTAAGCAATGACTGAGCCAAATCTCGGTCTCATTGTTTGAGGAAAGCTCGTTTACCCACCATGAACATGAAGCAGGACAGGGAATGCCCTATTTACAATGTAATTTTCCAAACTTAACAAACAAATTTATTGTCAAGTAGCATTATCATTATATATCACTTTCATTTGGTTTCCCTATTAATTTATGTGTCACAATACCCGAACATTTACATCTAACTATTTAGATGCCAATACACTGTATAGTAAAATTATAAATAAATAATGCACTACTTGTAAAATGTACTAGTCACAAAATACTTGATCCAGTTGATGCATACGTACTGCTTTTATCACTCGAATGATGTATTGCATTCTGAGAAATAGGGTAGAAGAGTAGGAAATGTGCACATGTTTCACCTCTATGAGAGAAATTCCTGTAATTTTGTTGGACTCAGTAAAGATATTCACAATACTTATTTCCACTATAGGAATGGGAAGGGATCAACACATTATACTGTTATAGAGAGATTTCCGTTATAAAGAGATCTACAATAGAGAGATTTAACTGTATCTCCAGTCTGTATGTCACTTATCACTATATCTCCAGTTATCCAATATCACAGCAAGCTAAAATTTAGTACTTTTATGCCTTATACCCTAAATAGAAATGGTAAATCATTTGTATAGGTGTTGTCCTTCTATACAGGGTGCAAATATGGTTACAGCCTGCAAAAGTCATATACATCATCACTTTCCCCTCGCCAACATAGATAACTAAAAATTAGTATGAATACGTAAAAATAGGTTAAATATACTGTCTAAAATACCAAGAACTTTACAGAAGATGTTGACAAATGAAACAAGAGTAAAAATAATACTTATAGTATTTTTTTAAATATTAGAAAATATTAATTGTGTTTTCAGATAAGTCGTACATTATTTCCTCAAGCAGAAATATTAAAAATAGTTCAAAATTTGGAAAGTCTTGTGAAGGCTGGAGATAACCAAGGTATTTATTTATTTGTGAAGTAGAATGTTATTGTTTTATAATCTTTACAAAATGAAAATTTTCTTTTGAATAATATAATAATAATTTGTGTTTGTGTGTGTGTGTGTGTGTGTGTTGTAAAATGTTTCTTCTAGAAAAAAAAATCTTGGATAGTTCTCTAGATAGATTTATTAATTCTGGCCATTTGGTTTTTCAGGTGTTATGAGAAAGTTGGCACTTGTGGCCGAAACAGCAAATTATGTTCAAAATAAAAGTGACATCTTATTCAGGTGCCTTAATTATATAAATCAGGTAAGTTTATTTTGTTGAATTTACAGATACACATAAGCTCTCATTAAAACGTCTTTTAAAGTATTACATGTAAGCTAAAATGTTTACTATGTAGGAATACATATTCAGTGGAGAATGGCCAAATAAAGCAGATATACATGCATTCATATTTTTATGTACACTTTAAAATTTTTCTAAAAAGGCTTCATCATATTACTTACATCACTGTAAATGCAGTCTGTACTTATTATTGCGCCTAACGGAAGTATGCTGGATTTGTGTAAAAAAAGGACTGCTAGCTTATAGTTGGTCAGTGAAAGCCAACTGTGATAGTAATGTCAACAGAATGTATATAGCGCTTTGTGTCATTGTAACAACAGAGTAACCTCTTCCCTGAACTAATTAGAGACAACACAACTTCATGGAACCGCAACATGTCATGATAAGCTGTGACAAGAAACTGCTGAATAGCAACAAAATGGTGACACTGCAACATTTACATCCTGTTCTCTTCTCTATTTTCCACCTGCATATATAATATAACAGGATTATACATAGGATAATATAACATTCCATTTGGTTATTGTACAGAAATATCAGATACAATTTAATTTGGCATTAAATCATGTTCTTTTGTCTATAAATATATGTTAATTATGTTAATATATTTTCAAAGTCTGTATTCCAACAAATTTACTGAAAACACAATTTTCACATGGTTTTCTACTATTAGCTTATGTGAAGGTTCATAAATTTGTCAATTTTTACTCTACGTATAACATTGCTGTTCAAGTATGTTATAGTGTAGACATTTGTTAACCCTTTGCTAGCACTAATGCTCCAAAGCGCTCGAAATGTAAATGTCCCCTGCCTGCCTAAACAATCTAAAACGCTCGTGTGGCAGCCTCCGTAAATCTATTGCGTAGTAACAAGGAAAAAGAAGATATTTATTTTCTGACACAATCGAATTGCTTAGCATGCACATGTATAAATATGAATCATACAAAAATAATAATTTATGACACACACAGGTGTCATTGAGAGCTGACAACACATGACAACCAATAGGTTGACCAATTGAGGGCTCAGTTGAGTTGAGGCAATGGCAAGTACATCGCACATTTCAAGTAAAAAAGTAAGAGATGCAGAAATTTTAGAAGAAAGCACTGATAGTGATATTTCAGTATTTTCATCAGAAGAAGATGGATATGTTAATGAAACCTCCAGTGAAGATGATCTGAGAGTAGAGGATAGCAACAATCATTTGATAGCAACATTTTCCTCTTGTAAGCATACAGGCAGGAAGAGAAGTTTACCCACAGGTACAGCATCCCCTAAAATGCTTCACACCCTAGAAAAAATATTAGGCCATGCAAAAGTGTGTGCTGTGGGAATAGAAAAAAAGGTAAAAGTCCCATCTGGAAGGGATAAACAGACGACATACAAGTGTGAACAATGTGATCTTCTATTGTGCCTTGTAAGGTTTTTTTGGGATACCATCAGCAGTAAAATGTGGAGGTTCAGAATTAGATGAATAATTTACCACTTGCATAAATCTGTTATGAATCAAATGAAAAAAAGGTAAAAGCCCCATCTGAAAGTGATAAACAGACGACATACAAGTGTAAACAATGTGATCTTCTATTGTGCCTTGTAAGGTTTTTTTGGGATACCATCAGCAGTAAAATGTGGAGGTTCAGAATTAGATGAATAATTTACCACTTGCATAAATCTATTATGAATCAAATGAAAAAAAGGTAAAAGCCCCATCTGAAAGGGATAAACAGACGACATACAAGTGTAAACAATGTGATCTTCTATTGTGCCTTGTAAGGTTTTTTTGGGATACCATCAGCAGTAAAATGTGGAGGTTCAGAATTAGATGAATAATTTACCACTTGCATAAATCTATTATGAATCAAATAAAAAAAAGGATTATAGGTCTATCTCTTATAGTTTAACTACTATGATTTTTTTTCCTGACGGGAGAGCATATTTTCTGCTATAGCTACATGTCCCTTTAAAAAATACAGACATCTTATCCTAGTGGGAGGACTTTAAATAGGAGCGGCAAAGGATTAATATTTCTGCAAACTTTATCAACTTTGACAAAAATTGAAACTATGGTAATTTTTTTTAAGTTCATATTTTGTTCCAAGCTACTTCATTATAATAATACTTCATTAGACATCTGTAATTTTACAACAATATATCATCAAGACATGTTCAATCATATTAAACATAATAATTTTTAATGAGTAAATGTTAAATTAATTAAATGAAATTTGGTATTACTATAAACACTCAGTGCACCAGAAGTACAGTCATACGGCATGCACTATAGACCTCTGGAGTTGTAAAATTTGAAATGGGACAGTTGTTATGCTCTGAAGGGCTACAGCATGAGCCACTCGACAGTAAATTGATTAGGTACGCCAGTACAACACAGTGGTGTGCTACTAGAATTTATTTAAAATTTCTTTTTAATAACTCTATGTTTAGAGTACTCATTAAATACAATTATAAATTTAACATAGATCTTCATAATACTGTTGTAAAATTGCAGACATCTGTTGAAGAATTATTTCAGTAAAGATGCTGGTAACAAAATGATAACCTTTTTAAAAGAAATTAACCATAATTTCAATTTTTGTCGAAAGTTGGTCATATATATGGCAGAAACATTAACAACTGTTTACGCCATAATATACGGGAAAAGTGATTTTGTGGAGTAAAAATCGACAACTTAAGAACCTTTAATGTAGCTACTAGTAGAAGAATTATGTTAAAATCGAGTTTTTCGGTAAATTTCTTGAAATATAAAATCAATGTTTAAAATATATGAACAAAATTAACATAGATTTATAGACAAAAGAACATGCTTTAATTTGGTGTATCTGAAATTTCTATAATTAACCGATTGGAATGTTATAAGGTCCTAAACTCAAATAGGTTCTTTAATGGGCCAGACTATAGCTACGAGTATTATCCATAAAATAAGGTTCCCAATACTTTTTCACAATGACAAACATGTTTATTGGCATTGAATAATACATTTTTGGAAAGCTTACACTTTATTCTATTTTTTGACATAATCACGTTAAGATCGATGCATTTTTGCATACAGTGAACCATCTTTTGTATGTCTGAGTCGAAAAACTATCCTGCCGCTCCGCGAAGGTAGCTTAAAACTTCTTCTTTCAGCTGATTCCGGTATTGAAATGTGTTCCACCAAGTGTTTCTTCAAATTAAGGAAGAGATGGTAGTCACTTGGGGCTAAGTCCGGGCTGTAGGGCGGATGTGTGACAGTATTCCATCCAAATTGGTGTTGAGATTGGTTGTTACACAGGCGGTGTTTGGACGAGCTTTGTTTACTCTCTTTTGGACGAGCTTTGTGAGCCATGCTTCTTCTCTTCTTTTGAATCACATGGCTAAGATTCTTTGACATTTCACAGTAGCGATCAGCATTGATTGTTGTGCCAGTATCCATGAATTCACACAATAATAACCACTTCCTGTGCCAAAACACGCTCGTCATGACTTTGCCAGCAGACAGAGTTTGTTTGAACTACCGCGTCTTCGGTGACTCTGGATGTTTCCACTGATGTGATTGTTCTTTCTTTCTGGTGTCATGTACTGTACCAAGGTCTTGTCTTCAGTGACAATTGAGTCCAAGAATTTCTCACCATCGGTTTCTTAGGCCTGAAGAAATTCGAGGTGTACCAATCCGTTGCTGTTTGTGGTCTGCTGTAAGTTATCTTGGAACCCACCTTGCGCACAAATTTTGTTATAACTTAAATGGTCTGTGTCAAAATTTTATCAATGCAAGTCTTTCTGACATCAGCGATCATCTCAGAGGTCTCCCAAACAGTCACCCAAACTTATTCCATTTTCGCAATAATTTTGTCTGAAACAGATGGACGTCCGGAACGATGTTCATCGTGAACGTCTGTACATCTGTTTTTGAATTCTCTGCACCATTTGCACACGTGTTGTATGCTTATACAATTTTTCTCCGTAGACTTCACACAGTGGGAATGAATGTCCACCAGCGCAGTGTTTTTTGCACACAAAAAACGAATCACAGTACGTAATTCGCACCTGGCAGAAGACATAAGTGGTAACTCCATTATTAACGGTTGCCAAGCCAAAACCAAGCATTGCAGACAGCTCATGGAGTGGGGTCAAGCTGCAAGCCAAGGTTATTGGATCTCGTGTAACATCGTTCATAGCGACTTTAGCGCCTTGGGAACCTTACTTTGTGGACAACCCTCGTACTTTGAAGGTTCATAACTTGTTCAGTTGTTATTCCACAACAAAGCTTTTCTAGTCTTTTATGGTATAGATATTTATTAATAATTCTGCTGAATTGAACAACTTTGGACAAAAATTGAAATTATGACTATTTTTGTTATCAAGTGTTTATTTGATAACCTTAACTTTATTGAAATAATTGTTTAACATGTCTCTAATTTTACAACAGTTATATCAAGACCTTTGTTCAAAATTAAAAACAATTAGAATATAATGTCATTTTATTCCATTATCAACAAGGTAAGAAATTGATTTAAATTTTTACTTTGATTAAGGCCAAAAACACAGTGAAAATTAATAAAAGCACCACTATGTTATTTGATTGTGGATTGTTATAATTTAATGCATGTTTAACTAGATTTTATTTGTTAGAGGAAAATTAAATTTTTTCTGAACAATCTATAGCTTTGCATAGGCTAGTAATCATATTCAAATTAGCCGAGTGATGCTATGTCTGACAGTATTTAAGTTGTTTTCCTTGTTAAATTTATTAGCAGAACAAGTTTATACCAAACTAGCAACAACTAAACAAAATCTACCCATCTAGACATTTCCAAGTTAGTGATTAATAAAATAATTTCACTTACAGATACAAGTTATGAACTGTTAAGCAAGTATTGTTTACAACACAAAATTGGCTATTTTGAAATTTTCTTTCAATAGTAATGTAACTGATGGTTCAATATTTGGCATTCACTTTCAATCATTAGCTTAACATAAGAGCGCAACATACAACTTCAGTATCTTCTGCACACTGTTAAAGTGCCAAGCTGCAAACTTTATGACAAAATTTAAGAACAAATATTTTAACATGGCCTCTTGCTAGTGAAAAGTAAAATGAATGACATCACTAAAAATGCTGGAATGTGTAATTGTAAATTTAATTTGACATAATTAAGTAGGATAAACTTAAAACGTAGTTAACAACTATATGGAGGTGGTGTAATATGTTTGTTTTTAAACTCATGGTCCTGAAGGGGCTAAATCTTTATTCAGTTTATTCTTCTTCTTCTTTTCGTTTCACCCTCTTTGGGGTACGCTGAATCAATCATTTCTTGCGCGCTGTACTTTTCTTTGTTCCCAGTAGCTCTTCATTCTTTCCGATCTTCTCTTCCTCTCCTCTTCCGAAATGACAGGTTTAGGTCTTATTTTGGTTTTATCTTGGAATCTTATTCTTTCGTTCAGTTTATTCTATTAAATAATAATTAAAATAAATAATAATAATTTTGGATTAGACATATTTATAAACAGTTTTTTTGCAAACAAATTCAAATTTTAAATCAAACTTACCCTGTAAATTGAGTTGCATTGCAAAGTTTCATTTTAGGGGATTTTTATATTATCAGGTGAACTATAGTTCTACTTATATTATTTGGTATTTCATTTTGTGTAGCTTATGTTTCATGTTGTAAGAATTTGCAACACTTAAATTATTTTATTTTTTAAAATTATAAATTTTCCTGTTTCAGTTTTATTTTCTTTTATATATTGAAAAACCTTGTAATATCATTTTTCAACTGTTAGGAAATGGGGTCAACAATATTTTACTAACGAAACCGTTTCATAATATTTTATTATAAAATTTGTAAATTGTTCTTAAATAAAATATAACTGAAAAAAATTACTGGACTACACTGGTTGTATTCAAGGCCTTTACATGTAACATCAAAATGTTAGCATTCAGTCATTTAAGATTTGGAGTCTTGTGCACATCTTCCCTTATTTTAGTTGATACACATTCACTTTAATTTTTGCACCTAATTAAATATCTTTTGTTCAATAAATCTTCCTAATTGTCTATCACGATCTTCATGTGTTCCTTTGTTGAGCCAGTAATAACACATTACTGACTCTACTTTTGTCTTCATGATGTGGCCTCTTGGAATACCGTGATCTTCAGTGGAAGGCAGTAAAAAAAAATTGTTAGTGATTTAAAAAAAAAAAAAAAAAAAAAAAGTAAAAATGGCGAAAGATAATTAAATATTTATTGAAGAAAAAATGTTTAATTACACAAACTAAAGTGAATTTGGATGACAAAACAGAAGACTTTAAAAGAATACATAAAAACTACCAGAATTCAGATCTTAAATGACTGAATGGTAGCACAGCCTGTGCTAAACGTAAAAGCCTAGAATCAAACACATCATTTCCCAGGATAATTGATTGTCAATAAAAGCAAGTCATCCTATTTGTAAAAAAAAATAATAAAATGATTAACCCTAAAAATATCTACTTAATGAAATTATTTTAGTTTAATTAATCAATAACATTTAAAGGAAGAATGAAAGTTATAATTACTTCAAACTATTTCCATTTTTATATATGTTTTACATATAGATCGATACATGTACGATCAAACAATACAGCTTGTCTAGATTGACACTGGACCCTGTTACCTCACTACTCTTCCATTATGCTCCTTGCTCAGTCACCTCAAATGTAAACTATACCACAAAGTCACCGCTACTTGTAACTCATCTATATAATTGATAGGTGAGCATGTATAGCAGTGGCCAGAGAATTATGTTGTTCTTTCTTTGCTGGAATATTTATGTTTTGTTAAGGATATGCATTATCAGTCAAGTGTCCATCACTAATCAATTGTGTTTATGAGTCATATGAGAATTGAAATAATTGTACATTTATTTCATTACTGATATCTATTTTGAAAAATATGTCTAATAATTATATATCCTTCTGTACATATGTGTATAGCCCTTTAGGATCGCATAATAATTTGAAATAGACAAACTGTATATTGAACAGTTTTCACAAAAATGCTTATATGATTGTATAATTTTAAATATTTTTTTTATCTACTTTTCTGTTTACTTGCTTGCAGATAAAAGATCACAACTTAAATTCTTTGAAATTGGTAAGTTCTGGATTGTTGAATTTTTTAAGCTTGTTTTTAAGCTATGATGAGGAAGAAGAAGACTGCTTCGAAGGAAGGTCAGCACAACTAGTGGGGTATATTTTGAAAAGCCTTAGTCTGGGTTTTAAAAACATGTATACTGATCCCAACATTTCAGAAATAGAAATTGAGACACGCAGCATCTTACAAATTGCCAGGTAATAGATAAGTACTTACTTTAGCACTAGATTTGTTTGTATGGCTACCATCACGGGATACAATAAAATAAAGTTTTGGCTCTCATCATATTGTTCCATTAGGGGAGGGGCAGGAGGTAGCTTACTGGGAATCTAATTGAATAGGTTGATACTTGCATGTACCAACCTGTTATGGTACATCATATAGCCTCTTTTGAGTGGATTGTTCAAAATTCAATGTGGGAAGCTAACCATTATGATAGATTTTTTTAAAGCTTACAGAAAAATATAAAAACGATTGATGACAAGGACAAATTGAATAAAATTAATTTATTGAAACCAACAATTAAAATTCACAAATATAAAACATATCCTTCAGCAAAAGTTTGAAATACAGTGAACATTTACAACATTCAAAATGTTTAAAAATTAACCTCCTTCTAATCAGCAATTAGAATTTACAAACACAAATGCATATTTATTTGTCAGCAAAACATCTCTGAATCTACATTAAATCTTGGCCAGTATAAAGCCAAGATACTGTTTTTAGTTTTGCTCTAAACTAAAAGAGAAAAAGAAGTATCTACAACATGCAATAATAATTCCTAATATACAAGGTGTGTTCAGAAAGTAACGAGAATTTTAATTTTTTGAACAAAATATTTATTTATTCTTCTACATTGATATTGTTGCCTTCAAAATAGTCCCCTTTGGAGATTATGCACTTATACCAGCGCTTCTTCCAATCCTTGAAACACTTATCAAACTCGATCTTTGAGATAGCCTTTAGTTCTATCAGCGATGCACTTTTAATGTCATCTACAGCTGTAAAACTAAGGCACTTTAAGGTTCTTTTTATTTTTGGAAATAGGAAAAAATCACACGGAGCCATGACTGGTGAATATATAGGCTGGAGCATCATTACAGTACTGTTGTTGGCCAAAAATTCATGAACAAACAATGAAGTGTGAGCTGATGCTTTATCGTGGTGCAAAAGCCATGAATTGTTTTTCCACAGATCCAGGAGTTTTTTTTTCAGATTGCTTCACGCAAATGGCGATACCTACAATGGCAAATACTTACAAGGTAGTACTCCTTATTGATCGTTTCACCTGGTGGCAGGAATTCATGATGCATTATGCCATTAATATCGAAGAACACAGTGAGCATAACCTTCACGTTCGACCGCACTTGTCGAGCCTTTTTCAGTCTTGGTGAGCCAGAATGCCTCCACTGGGATGATTGAGCCTTAGTTTCGATGTCATATCTGTAAACCCATGTTTCGTCACCTGTTATAATACGTTTCAGTAATTCTGCATCGTCGTTGACTTCATTTAGTGACTCCTGAGCTACTTCCATTCGCCGCTGTTTTTGCTCAAAATTCAACAATTTTGGAACGAATTTTGCTGCCACGCATTTCATGTACAAAACATTGGAAACAATGTCATGACATGATCCAATCAATATGCAAACATCATCAGCGACCTCTCTAATTGTAATTCGCACATTTTTCATAACCTTTTCTTTCACTTTTTCCACATTTTCATTGGTTGTTGATGTGCTGGGGCGTCCAGGGCATTTGTCATCTTCAACATCTTCATAGCCTTCTTGGAAATGCTTATACCACTCGTAAACTCTTGCTTTACTCATAGCAGACTCAACATAGGCCTTCGTTAACATTTCACATACTTTTTATACTTTATTCCATTTTTTATGCAAAATTTGAAACAAATTCTTTGATCCATTTCTTTTAACAGACGAAAATCGCTGAGCTCATATAAACACGTCTAACTGTAGTGGCTGTTATAGACAAAGTCAACAATGAAAACAGCTGAAAGTTTTATCATACTTCAAGGGCATATATACCAACATAATAAAAAAAAATGTTTGTTTGACAATCTGATTCTCCAAGCCCGCAAAATTTAAAAATTCTCGTTACTTTCTGAACACACCTTGTGGTATCTTTAATGTGGGAGGTTATTTTTCATTTTCTAGTAGCACTGCTTTTACAGATTAAGATTTTGGTATGAATTGATTATGACCCAAATTTTCCAAACTTGCTTGTGAAAGAGACAAAATTTTAGATGCAACCAGATAAACTACAAGCAAATAAAATATCTACTTATTTTTTGTACATTCATGATAGTGATGGGTGACTGTAAATATTTCATTATTTGACTGTTTCATAAGTACTCAAGCTGATTGTTGGAATTTTTAAGTCCCTGTGAAGGTCGTCATTACGATAATACCATGGGGCGTCAACAATGTTCCTTAAAACTTTATTTTGGAAGACTTGGATTTTTTTTGATTTGGGTTTTAGCTGCACAACCCCAAAGCTGGATCCCATAGGACCATACGGGCTTAAGTATTTGTTTGTATAATACAAGTTTATTGTGTACTGACAGTTGTGATTTCCTACCAATCAGCCAGTACATTTTTTTATACTTTATGTCAAGTTCTATCCTTTTTTTTTTATGTGCTCTGCCCATCGCAGCTTCACATCTAAGTTCATTCAAGATACTTTGCAGTGTTATTGAATGGAATATTTGTGCTATTAATTACTATCGGAACATACTTATCCTTTTTATAAGTAAAGTCAACATGCACCGATTTACCCTCATTAATTTTAACTCGCCACTTTTGGTCCAGGTAACGAACTCATCGCATGCTTGTTGCAGTTTTACAGCTGCTACTTTACTACTGTCTCCCACACCCAAGAAAACTGTGTCATCAGCAAATGTGCCGATTGACACACAATCCGGCTGCGGGATATCAGCTGTGTAGAGAAGATAAAGCAAGGGTCCCAGAACACTGCCCTGAGGTACACCCGCCTTAATCTCTCTCATGCTAGAGAATGTTCCTCCTGCCTAACCCAAAACATTCTGCCAATTATGTAGGACTTCAAAATTTCAGAATATGTTTTTGGCAATATTTTTCCAGCTTAGAGATTAGTTTCTTCGTGCCAGACCTTATCAAAGGCCTGGGCAACGTCTAAGAACACGGCGGAGCAAATTTTCTTTTCTTCATATGCTTTCTCAATAATGTTGGTTATTCTGTGCACTTGGTCAATAGTTGAGTACTTATCCTAAACCCAAACTGATGGGTAGGTATGAGATTGTTTATCTCTATAACTGGTTTGAGTCTTTTAAGTAACAGTTTTTCAAATACCTTTGAAACTATTGGAAGTAGTGAGATTGGTCTATATGATGTAGGTTCATTAGGTGGCTTGCCGGGCTTCGGGATCATAATTACCTCGGCCATTTTCCAGATGTCTGGTACATGCTTCAACCGAAAGCTGCATTTATAAGGTTAGTAAGTTTTATAATGGCTGTCCTTGGTAACTGTTTCAGTACTACTCCAGTTATTAAATCGTAACCAGGGCTTTTTTGAATTTATGTTAAATTTAATTTCCCTAGCCACTTCCTCTTTAGTTACAAGATCTATTTTATGTTCATTATTTTGTTGTGAAAGTACATTATAGTCAAGATTAATTCTATTTGTTATATTTTCTTGTTGAGATTGAAAGTTTATATTAGGTTGGAATACTTGTTCTAAATATGTAGCGAATACATCTGCTTTCCCTTGTTTATCCTTCGCCCAGGTTCCATCTGCAGACCTAATTGGGGAACTATGTATGCAAGGTCGTTTAAATTTTTTAATGGCTCTCCAGAGCGAATAGTCCGTTTCCTTAGTATGCGTTACATTACTTAGGTATTTATTTATGGACTCGTTTTTAAATCGCAAGATTTCCCTTCTTAACCTTTGAGCAACATTATTTAACCTATTTTTGTCTTCAGGCGAGCGTGTATGTTGCCATCTTTTCCTTAATTTCCTTTTAACAGCTACTAACTCCGTAATTTCTTTAGGATAACTGATACCAGCCATACATCTTCTGACATCCGGGGTATTTGCCCAGGCTGCTTGCTGAATATCCTTTTCAAATTTGGCAGCTTCTTGATCCAACTGTCCATTGGTCTTGAGCGGTACCTTTAAACAGATGTGTGTATTCAGTGCTTCTTGGAAGCCCTCCCAATCTGTGTTCTTGTTAACCAGTGTGGGACCCTTTCAGTTTTAATGATATTTTCGCTAAGTGTTAGAATTATTGGTGAATGATCTGACTCCAGGTCAAAGTTTTCATCAATTGTTATATAATTGTGTGATATCTTCCTACAAATAAAGAAGTCTAGCAGATCTGGGATCCTCTTCAGGTCAGCAGGCCAGTATGTTGGTTTCCCTGAAGACTGATAACTGCAACCCAGCGCTGAAGCGGCTTCATGCAACTCTTTGCCTTTAGCTGTTGTAAGCCTGGAACCCCACACTGTATTTTTGGCATTAAAATCACCACCAATTAAAAATCTATCTCCTAATCTCTTTAAAACATTAAGATAGCTGTCTTTTTTTGCTTATGTTTTGGTGGGCAGTAGATTGCAGCTATCATTATATTTCCTCTTCTAGTTTTGATTGTTATCGCCGTGACTTGGTTTTCTTCAGTTTCTATTTTAAATTCCTCATAATGAGAAATATTAGCTTTGATTATTATTCCACTACCTCCTCTAGCGGCATTCGCTGGGTGTATGCTATGATAGAAATTATAGTTTCTAAATTTAATACAAGATTCCGTTGTTAAATGAGTCTCAGAAATAAGACATATATCAATTTGTTGAAGATCTAGGAATGCTGTTAATTCCTTTTTTTTTCTGTATGATTCCATTTGCATTCCAAACTGCGATACGAAGATCTTTATTTACCACTTTTCTTCCTTACGACGGGTGGTATAATACTTTCGAGCTTACTTAACCTTTCTTTGAAGGATTCCAGTATCTTCTCCTGTTTATCTAACCTAGAAATTATCTTTAATAACAGTTCATCTGTATTGTGTTCTTTAACTTGTGGTCCTTCATTACCAGCAACAATTCGTGCGTATGATGTTCCCTTACTAACTTCCGGATTTGTTTTGTGAGGTTTTCGTCCAGCTTTATCATTGGATTTCTCTTGCACTAGTCTGTTTCTCCTTTCTTGGAATGTTTTAGCTACCAAACATCCTCTATAGTTGGCAGGGTGTTCTTCGTGGCAGTTAGCACATTTGGGTTTTGTGTCTCTTCTTTTTGTGCATTCCTGCGTTAAATGATTGCCAGCACACTTTACACACTTTGGTTCTCTGTTACAGAATCTCTGTGTATGACCATACAACTGGAACATTAACATAGTAACATTAACATAGCTGTAAACAAAGTTCTACACAATGCTATAATTAATTGATTTAAACTATGTTCTTTGTCTTTCTTCTATTCCATTTCTTCTTCATCATCTACATTTTTTCAATTCTATAACAAGAGTGACAAATCAAAACAGTCTCTTCTCCACATATAGCCTTTAAAATGTGTCCTACATCTTGGTGTTGTCTCTTTTTGGGCATTATACACTCAAATTTGTACTCCCTCCATCCAGATTGGAGTACAAATTGTTGTTCTTTTAGAATGCAGTGTTTTTGTATTCTCAAATAGTGACTGATGTGAACTCCAGCCATTTTAAATATTATATTGATCTGATCAGTACTCAGATGAAAAGCAAGATTTTTTAAATACTTTCCGAGTAAAAGTAGCATTTTTAATACACAGAGATTGATAGTTTCTAAGAACTTTCAATTGACATTAATAACATTTTTAAGTTAAAAATAAGAGTGAGCACTATGTCCATTCTGTGACCAACAGAGAGTTAAAGAATGTTGGGATTTGACTTATACAAAACAGACATCTTTGAAAACAGAGATTGACTCTGAATTAGCATTAACAAACAAATGCATTACTCATTTTTTAAAAAACCTGTTTGCAAATATATTATGTGTTTGTAAATATAGAATAAAACATGGTTTCATATTAATGGAAATTTGTCATCCTCAATATAATTAATATAGGCTGTAAATTTAATATTTTAAAATTTCTTCTCCAAGTCTGTATTCTACTGCAGCTGATGTCCTATTTTTCATACTTCAAGGATTTTCATACTGATGTTTATTTTCATTAACAGCACCAATGTTAATTGACGTAAAAAATGCTAATTAAATTCTTATTTTATTTAAAATATTTTTTTTTTTTTTATTTATTATTAATAATATTACAACTGAGTCAGAAACCCATCTAGTAATTTACATTTCTATGAACACAATCGGTAAATATAGTACGTTTATCTAGAGTTATAACCCAATGGTTATTCTCTACTAATCAAATCAGAAGGCTTAGTTCTTTGCAGTCTTCTAGCTGACGTAGGTGTAACCATCAGTCCCCGAACCTCGGAGCATTCATGATGTGAGATGCGGTGTCCATGCTTCAATGCTTGCTTTTTGATTTCTTCACTGACAAACTCTACATTCAAATCCCTATGAATGTGGTCATTTCGTATATACCATGGTGCGTCAACAATGCTTCAAGTACCTTATTTTGAAAAACTTGAATTGTATTAATATTCGTCTTATTTGTACAGCCCCACAACTGTATTCCATAGTTCCACACTGGCTTTAAAACCTGTTTATATATTAATAACTTATTATGAATTGACAGTTTGGATTGTCTTCCAATTAGCCAATACAATTTTCTAAATTTAAAATTCAATTCTTGCTTTTCTTTTTTACGTGTTCCTTCCATTTCAGTTTCACATCCAAGGTCATTCCCAGATATTTAGCAGAATTAGCTTGGGGAATTGGTATAGAATTTATTGTAATTGGGATGGAATGATCTATCTTAAGATTTGTAAAATTTACATTCACTGACTTGGTTTCGTTCAGGCTAATGCGCCATTTTTGGTCCATTTGCACACCTCATCTGTAGCTCGTTGAAGCTTCATCACAGCTTCTTCAATTTTCTTACCCGTAGCTAAGATTGCAGTATCATCTGCGAACGTACCAGTGGTTGTATCATCTGCAGTAGGAAGGTCACTTGTGTACAGCAAGTAAAGCACAGGTCCCAAAACGCTACCCTGTGGAACCCCAGCTGATATTTTCTTCAATTCCGAGTATTCTCCTTCAGTATTTCACTCGAAAATGTCTACCAGTTAAATATGACTTTAGAATTTCATAATATTGTTTTGGTAGATCTCTCTGCAGCTTCCAAATTAGGCCCTCATGCCATACCTTATCGAAGGCTTTCGCTACATCCAAAAATATACTTGCACAAACTTCTTTTTTCTCAAAAGAATTTTCTATAATATTTATGATCCTATGAACTTGGTCTAATGTAGAATGCCTTCGTCTGAAACCAAATTGATGTTCTGGGATAAGTTTCCTGTTTTCAATGATGGGCCTTAGTCTTTTTAGCAACAGCTTTTCAAATAACTTGGAAATCGTTGGTAATAACGAAATTGGCCTATATGACGTCTTATCATTTGGTTGTTTGCCTGGTTTCAATATCATAATAACTTCAGCTGTCTTCCATTGAAGAGGAATATACTTCAATCTTAAAGCTGCATTGATTAGGTAAAGTAACTTCCTAAGTCCTTTCTCTGGTAGAGATTTAACTATCATACCAGTAACTAGATCAAATCCAGGAGCTTTCTTTGATTTTAACTTATTAATTTCATTTTTAATTCTTGAAGTGTCACCGGAGTTATTTTTACATTATCCTGTTTTTCTATCAGAGTATGCTTTCTTCAAGACGTTTGCCTTGGCAGTGGAAGAAATATTTCTTCTAAATATTTTATGAAGAGATTAGCTTTTTGCTGGGCACTTCTAGCCCAAGTACCGTCCTCATTTCTAATTGGATAATCTTGTGTTTTAGGTCTTTTAATTCCCTTTGTGGCCTTCCAAAGAGAATACTCTCCGTCCTTTTGTTATTTAAAATATGGATTTTTTTTTCTTAATGCACATATCTTATTCCAGTTAGACTGCTGAGGACAAGATATCAGTAATGAAAGGATAGAGTAAAGCGTATTACAGTAACTACTACCTGGAGGTATGCAGGTTCAGATATGCAGCAGACAGACTGGCACTAATCAATCATGCCCCCCATTGTGAGGAATTAGTTACTAGTTGTGAAGTGAAACTAGTTGTCAAAGTGACAACAGTGTTTACAAACACAATACCGAAATCGTGTGTTGGAAAATGGAATGATACAGTGTTTTACTTGGTCATACAGATTATGCAACAAAGTGTTCCCAAAAAATTGTTTCTAATTACATTAAAATAATTCTAATTTATATAATATATTTCTTATTATTCCAGGTACTTGAAATTTGCCTAAATAGTTTACATTTTATCTTCTATTTGAAACTTTTTCAGAAATAGGTAACATTTAGTACATATAAAAATTTAATATATTACATTACGTTCTTTAAATTTCATTTGGAGACCACAAAATAATATAAATCTGGCAGGCTGAATTCACTGCTTTATAGTCTCATCATTCTTTTTATTTGTCAAGATTTAACGTTTTTTTTAGTTTGACTGATACTAGTAGAGAACACTGATTAAACTAAACTTCATTATATTATAATAAAAAATTAATCAAATTGTATAGTCTTTAGAAATATGCTGATATATGTTTGTTATTATTACTATATATGTAGTTTTAACATGTAATTGAATTATAGTAAATAATGATTCTTAGACTTTCTTGTGTTTAAAAATAGCTACAGTAACATTTTAAATGTTTTTAGGTTTATTGCTGAAATATCAGATTTATTAATTCGATGCAGAAATAATGATTATTTAAAAAATAGTACTCTGTTAACATATGATCAAGAAAATATTATAATTCAGGTAATAGTATTGTATAAAACAAAACATATTTTGGAAAAGTAGCCTATTTAATTGAGAAATAATTTTCAATTGTTATTAATTAAACATAGCAATTGTTAATGTTAAGCATAATGTTTATTATTTAAATTTTATAAACATGTTTATAATATGAGGTTTAGTGTCCATAGGTTCTTCAATGGTCTGTTAATCAAATTATATACCTACTTATGATTTATTGCAGGTATTTGGGTTACTTAAAACCAATGACAGATTAATGCGATTTTGTTGGTGGGGGTGGTTGATTGGATGATTCAACTGACAAGAGGGCCTTCCTGAGGGATCAAAATTTTTGGATAGTGCCTTCAAAACTAGAGTTGTTAAGCTGTTTTCAGACTTAAAACAGATATAAAATAAGCGTAAAAATTTACTCCATTTTATTTAAAAATCCACTTAATTTTTTTAAATTCCTATTTTATAATTCTCATTAATATTTAAAATGCCACTCATTTTGAAACAAAAGTTGTACTAAAGAAAACATGCTTTTTCTTCTTTCCCCTCTTCTCAGTATTCCTGTATGTAACTTTTTATGTATAGTCGCAGTTATATCCGTTAATTTACTCTTACCGTTAATGCTGATCTCTCGTCCTCATTAGTTTTGATCTATTTTAGAATCTAGGAAGATCTTTCTGCTGTTGCAGTTAACATGGAAGAAAATAGGGTTGTTTAATTGTTTAACTCCATTTTTACCCTCAGTATAAACATTACAAAGTGCATAAATGTACATATGTACATACAGACAAAAAATTAATGTACATTCAAAGTTGAGATTCAGGATATGATAGGTTTTGGGTCCTTCAGGGACCTCAGATGCCTCCTTGACTCTTTTCCTTGACGTTACATATATACTTTCATTTTATGGAAGTAAAATAGGATCTTTTACATTTTTATTTTATTTCTCTTGTGTCGGAAGGGGTGATAGCCCTTTCCCCTTTAATCCATCTTTGCTAAAAACAGCAAGCAAGTCAGATTAACTAGTAATAAGTAACTATGTAACTCATGTGGGTACAAAATGAGGCCATAAGTTTGTTTTTATTATTTTTTCTTTTTGTTAACTATATTAAATCTTATTGTATTGTTAAAAACAAGAAATGTAACTTTATAAATGGTAAATTTAAGTTAACATTAACTTGCTGTAAACAATATTTAAAAAAAGTAATAATAAATAAACTTAACCATTAGGAAACATAAAATAAATGATATTTTAAAGGTTTTTTTGTAAATTTTAGTACAAGGAAGGATTAGTGTCGGCAATAGAAGCATTAGAAATAACTGCACATACTATTTGTTACAACTTATTGCCTTATCAAACAAGAATTCAAATGAAATCTGAAAGCATCAGCCTTTGGTCTAGAGTAAGTCTAATTTAAGATGTTTGAACTAGAAAACAGTAATCCCTGGTTTCTTGCAAATACGAGGGCTATTCAGAAAGTAGATTACGTTTTTTAGAAAAAAATTTTATTATTACAGAAAGTAGATTAAAATACATTTTTTCGACATAATCGCCAAACAAATTTAGACATTTGTCATAAAAAACTAAGTACAGGAAAAAAATTTTAGTCTTCATCTTCGGGAATAAGTGGAAATATATACATTTGAAAGAGGAACTCCCACTTGAAGGCCGTCAAGGCGTCTTTGTTCGATTTGCCGTGTCAGGGCGGGCATTATCGTGCAAAAACAACACTTTGGCACTCAGTTTTCCTCTCCGCTTGTTCTGGATAGGTCGTCTTAAGTTTCGTAATGTTTTAATACCTTTTTAAGACGAGCTATCCAGAACAAGCGGAGAGGAAAACTGAGTGCAAAAGTGTTGTTTTTGCACGACAATGCCGCCGCCTCACACGGCAAATCGAACAAAAGACGTCTTGACGGCCTTCAAGTGGGAGATTTTCCTCATCCACCCTACAGTCCGGACCTGGCACCTAGTGATTTCCACTTATTCCGAAGATGAAGACTTGGCTTGCAACACAGCGCTGATGACGACGCAGATCTCGCGCGGGCGTGACTGACTGGCTGGCGTCACAGGCGGCGGAATTCTACGACACGGGAATTTCAAAGCTAGTTCACCGATATGACAAATGTCTAAATTTGTTTGGCGATTATGTCGAAAAATAGTATTTTAGTTCCTCTTTCAAATGTATATAATAAAAATTTTTTCCTGTACTTAGTTTTTTTTTTATCCAAAAACGTAATCTACTTTCTGAATAGCCCTCGTAGCTATACATTCAAATCTTCAAAAAGTAATTGACATAACTGCAGCACTATTACAATAAAGTTTGTTAAAACAAGTTGATTGGTGAAAATTAAAATAATATAACTTTAATTCTCCAGCATTCTACACATAATACTGAGAGCTTTGAGTTTAATAATTGCAATTTTGAATTCATTATTTTATTAAAAGCGGATGTAATTTTAAGAAATAAATTACAGCTTTAGTCCATTATCTTAATGTAGGTATTAAAAGCAAATACTACTAATCTCCACTCTGGTATATTTTACAGGACAGCAGACAAAATTATCTTGTATCATTGAGTTTCATTAGACTTATCCTGACTGACGTATTCATATTGTTTTCTCAGTTAAAACGACTTTCTATAGAAATGGTATTTCAGATCTCACTTATAATTATGTTACAAGGGCACACGAGTCCTTTTTTAGATATTGCAAAATGTCAATATGAATGGTTTTCAGTTTCAATAGACAATATATTTAATCATATTTCCATTGGTTTTTAAAACAATAATTAGTGTTCAGTTTGCTAAAAGAAAAGAAAATATTTTGTATCAAATTACTTTTGTAGCACTAAAAGTTTTTGTCAAATCATAAAAAAATCATAACTTTATTTTAATGGCTGTTTTTGTTTTTTTTTTACCACTCTGTTTTTGTAAACACAAGTGTATTAAAATTTTCACAAAACATTTTTGGTAAATTTATAAAAAAATATGTGAATTTAAGAAGAGTCAGTTGAGGAAGAAGCTTTAACAGAAAATCAAAAGTGTGAAGCTCTTCTTGGGACAACCCTTATAAACCTCTTTAAATGTCATAAAAAACCTGTATAATTATCACAAAATTATCTCAAGAAATTTTATTATGCATATTTGTGCTTTGTGTATTTTTTATACTCTTTACTTTTAGGTATCAGGCAAAGCAGTAGAAATGGCCGAATTTATACAACAAAATAATGACTCAGAAATATTTATTTCAAAAAGTTTGGCTTCGGAATTGGACACAACACCAGGTTGGCTGCTTGTTGAGGTAAATAACTTGTTATTGAAGTACCGATACTTTAAATACTGTTATTACTGGTTTCTTCTTCTTCTACGTTTCACCCACTTTGGGGGACGATTGATCAATCAATGTTCAGTGTGTCGTGCTTTCCTGTCCGCCCAGTATTTCTTCATCCTTTCAGATCTTGCCGTCCTCTCTGCCTCAGAAATCCTATATGGTATTTTGGTCTTGACCCTGTCCTGGAACCTCTTCATTTTACCTTCGATTATACTCTTTGCGGATCTATCTGCAAGCATCTCTTCTGTAATTTGAAACTCTCGTAGGTCCCTCTCTATCTCCTTAAACCAGTTCAGTTTGGTTTTCTTATTGCGGAAAAAGTCGAAGATCCTTTTTGTTATCCTTTTCGGGTCCATTCGTAGGATGTGACCATAGAAGTCAATCCTCCTTTTCTTTATTGTATGGGACATCTTTTCGGTCCTCCTATACAGGGTCTCATTACTAATGTGCACAAGTTTATTATTATAGAATTTGGGACCTAGAATTTTCCGTAGAATTTTTCTTTCTTTGATCTCCAACTTTTCCATTGGTCCATAAGTCGTTATGGACAACGTTTCCGCAGCGTAAAGGGCTTCAGGCTTGACTACAGTATTATAATGTCTTATCTTGGCATTCCAGGAGAGTGATTTTTTGTTATAGGTGTCTTTTGTGAGCTGGAAAGCTATTTCCATTTTGTTTCGTTTAGATTCCATATTACTGGTTTCATATTGAAGAGTTTTACATTTTATATAATTGGTTTAGTTAGAGTGAAAACTATTTTCTATTCATTTTTAAAAGATTTTTGTTTGAAATGGTGAATGTGTTTTGAAGCTCAGACAGCTTACTAGTCACTGAAACTCTAGAAAGAAAAATGCATTGTTGCTACACTACCAAAGAAAATGTCTTTATATGTCTCAATGTCTTTTATATCTCCTTCAGTAAACTGAGTGTTTCAAAAATAAATTAAAATATAATTAGTCACAGTATTTTTATTTGTTTCTGAACATACAACCAACTGTAGTACATCATTTTCTTTTAAGGTACTAGGTCTGGTGTAATGTTCAACATGACTTCAACGTGAAAAGTGATGAGTCCAACAAATAATATTTAACCTTTAAACATTAACCATTTAATTGTTACTACTAATAATAGTAACCATTAGTAATACTTACAACTATTTTGATTTTAAATAAAGTTTTATGTTATAATGAAAAAACATTCAAATATCTTTTATGATTAATATACTTCATTGCTGATAGGAAAAACGTGTTGAACAACAATAATATCTTAAGGAAAAAAAATATTCCTTATTGACTACATACCATCTACCAGTAATAACAGCACTAAATAAAATTACTAATATTATAAATGAAGTTAGGGTATTTTTCATAATTGATATTATATTTATATCTTAAACATATATACAAAGAATACACAACTATAAAATTGCTTTTATCACACTTTGATTCATGTTTTTGACAATTCCTCCTACATGTTTTTACGTGCAGTCAGTGTATACTTTTTCATGGTATTCGCTGTAAAATGGTTTTTAGCAATGCACACAATAGTAAATTGATGACTACAGCTATTTTAATTTGTTTTCAGGTCGTAAACATAGATAACAACCCTTTTTGGTGGTATCAAGGCATTTTCAATGACGTGCAGTCTAATGTTGTTTCTCTTAATTTACATAAAAAATATGGCTACACCATAAGCACAATTCATGAACTAAAGAAACCTGTAAACATATTCCTGGATTTAACAGAGATTGTTCCACCATCTGTAAATGGTGTGGCATACAAAATATTATCAAATTATGATGCCGATGAAAGGGACCGTGCAGTTTCCTTACACCGACTTGAAGCTCCGTTAGGTTCTAAGGTTTTCCTTGATTTTGATGAAGTCAGAGAACCACTATTGGTAAGTTTTAAAGGTATATAATAATTAATTATTTTGTACTCAAGTATGTAGTTTCAGAAAATAACTCATTACTGCAAAATAGAAATATATATATATATATATATATATATATATATATATATATATATATATATATATATGGTATAAGTGAAATAAACAGAGTTTCAGAGAAGCAAGATATGTCACAGAAAAATGAATATTTATTCAGTATTCTGTGTTTGTCTTTGGAGCTTTGTTGTTGAACAACCCAATGAAAACAGCCCAATTTTGTGTTAAGTTTGAATAAAATTTAAGCTTTTATTGTTTCCGCTCTGTGGTTGAACATTGTGTTTGGTAAGGCCTACTATTAATAAAGGATACATTGTTCTGATGGAAGCTGATAGGGAGAGTTAATTCTTTGTTAGTTGCGTACTTGTGTTTGTGACCAAGCATTTTGTTGTTTAGCAAAACAAAAATATTATTTTCAACAAAATAGTAAATAATAATAATAAATGTAAAAATGTTTCAAAAAATAGTTTAGCCGAAATCAATTTATTTACCTAGTGTGGTTATGATTTGTAAAATAACTTTTTCATGATTGTTTTAATTCCTAGTCACAACATCCAATTTAATGGATCATCTATTTTACATAAATTAAATAAAAGCATTCTTTAGCTTTGACAATATATTTTTTTTATATATCAAATGGTAAAAAGTTCTTAAAAATAACCAAGCATTAATAAATACAATAATAGCTGTGAGACTTGTTAAAGTATCAAATTCAGAATGGCTGAATGGATGAGCAGTCTAAGACATTAAACTTACCCTGTGCAATATATACTATATAGTGAGTGGGTTCGAATCTCACATTGGATGTTTATTTTTCTGTATAACTTGCTGTTTTGACTGGGTTGGTGTAATATGTGCTTGTATAAAATAAATTATGAAAACACGCTATACTGTAAAACTAATAAATAACTATTTTATTCTTAAATACCAAATTACACAACATCACTGTTTTCTCACATATTTATTTTCATTTTCACTGCTCTTTTTATTTTTTCACTTATTACTGGATGAAATTTATTGGAACTTTCACATTGTAACTATATATGATATAATATATTTTAATTATTTCACTCACACAGCATGTAAAAGTTCTTAGTTCGAGCCACAATTACTCCCACTGTTTACTCCCTTACTATTAACTCTGATCCCTTACCCTCATTGGTTTAACTAGCAAAAAAAGATTGTTTCACAACACTCCTCCTCATTCGAAATACCTATTACTAGGAATGTTGTCAAACTTAATACTTTCTTAATCTAGCATGGAATTTCAGGACTTGTAACATGTGTGAAAAAGGTTCATCAGTGATTTAATTGAATTTTCAGGTTGAATTTTTTTAATACTGGTTACTACTCTTATTTTAATTTTTATATGAAATACTACAACCCAAAAATATTTTTTTCGCTTTAAGTTCTTAAGTGTCTTTTATAACAATTTTATGTTTGTTTAAGTTCTAACTCAAATTCTGAAAATATATTTTGTAATTTTTTGTGTTCAATTATTAACAACTGAATTTTTATTTAAACTTCAGTCTTATTCTTCAACCTGTCTGAAAATGTTTTTTGCCAACATTTTGAATTTATCCTTTTATATTAAAATATAATCAGATTATTTTGTTATCTCATTCCTCAACCTACATGAAAACATCTTCATATTTTCTTTTACCATCATTTTCAATTTATCTGTTTATTTTAAATATAATGAAATTCTTTGTTTGCAAACATTTTTGTGATGTTTAGATAAAATAACATGTAAATTAATCTTACTTACAGATATCCCAGTATGACACAATAAACATGAATTCAAATGTGTAAATTGTATGTTATAATATTCTGTTACTTTAGGTACTGGTACTTAAAAATACAATACCTGATTATGACTACATGAAGAAACATGCCATTATTATAGACAAGGAAAACTCTTCATATGAAGTTAATGAAGTTATAACAAACAGTGATTCATTCTTTTATATTGGTATTTTGCTTTCTAGTTCTGTAAGTATATATTACATTTTCATTAAATATATATATAGTGACAGTTTACAATGTTATACTATTTTATGAATAACAACAAAATGTTGGAGAACTGACCAACAGAAGTGAAAACTTAAAAATTTAAGTAATCTGTGTTCATTGATGTTGGTTTGTATTGGTCCAATTATATTACTGAACTTAATGATAAATTAAAATTTTATCATTGAACTTATTTAGCTACATAATTATATTTTAAAGAAATAAATATAAAAAAAACACTACTGTCACGCGTGTTCTTTGAACTTGTGTTCCTTATTTTTATAAGCAAAAATCAAAGTAGTATTCCTAACCTAACGTAACCCTTATTAAAAATTAATTTAAATTTAAAAATAAATGTGATTTTAAATGTAAAATTGCTTATAGTTAAAGAAAAAGAGTTTGTTACAAGATCCTGGACTAGGAAATTGAGAGTGTTGTTCTTATTACTGGCAGGTGTTAATAATCTTAATCAAATAGGCCCAAACTGTGTGGGCAGGTACAAACATAGCTTGATTATTTACTCCACAGTATTTGTCAGCTACTTTGTAGTGTTTCAATTTTTTTTTTTTTTTTTTTTTTTGGTAATTTATGCTTTTTTGATCACACATAAATCTTAGTTTTGGTTTGACCACTGAGAACTACCATGAGTGTTTTTCTTAGTTTTTAAGTTTTTGAACATAGGCTAAATCACCTAGGCTTTGTTTTACTTGCATGTTCAGGATTTAAATTAGGCACTTGATAACAAGCTTTGTTCCATACTTTTGAAACATCGTGTATTGTTTTATAGACACAAATGTTAACAAGCGTCCTAGTAAGCAGAAACAATAACATTTTGGTTATTTGAAAACCACTCATGTCCACTTTTTTATAAATTAGTTTTTTGCATATTCTTACTCAGATCCCATGGTTTATCAACTTCTTTCCCAAAACATTTTCAATTTTGGACGCAAGTGGTTTCTGAAATCATTATTTCATCACTAAGTAATAATTTTAAAAACAGAATGTCTAGTACAAAGCGTTTTTTACAAAATGGATATTACTATGATGACCCTGTATAATACATCCACAACTAGAAGTGAAATAATCACTATGATGAGTTTTGTGAATGCTCACTTATTCTGGAATTTCAACATTTATATGATGAAATATTTACTGTCTTCAAAAGTTTGGATTCCAATTTTTGATTTTAATTTAGCTGTAGATGATCCTGGATTTCAGTGTGGCTTATTTTGAAAACTAAATTTCATTTAAGAGCCATTAACAAATGTATTTATTTTTCCAAATACTAATTAATTGTACAAATTTTCTTTTCCTTTCAGATATCTACAGATTTAACACACTACTCATACTCATTTAAGACATTAACTGTCAAATGTATGTCTTGGTATGCTACAATTTTAAGTAGTGGGAGTTGTAAGGTTAGTTAATATTTTATTCAATAACTATTAAGTTTTAGTTACTTGTTTTTGGGTAGAAAAGAGAATAAATACTTAATATAGATAAATTCAATATTTGAAAATCTTGTACAAATTTATTTACATTAGTAAAATTAAAGCAATACTGTAAGAAGTTAGTGTAATACAAAATTTAAACCAATTAAGAAATTAATTATTATCCTTCATAAATAATATAGGTTACTTCAGGGACTAAACTTTTTACCTGATGTCCATTAATTAACACAGCTGGTGACTAGAATGGAGATGTCATGGAGGATGACAAGAAGCTCAGCATTGGCCATACTTTCTATCCACTCTCTCTTTCTCTCTCTCTTTCTATATATATATATATATATATATATATATATATATATATATATATATATATATATATATATATATATATATGTAACTCAGTCTTGTGGGTCATATTGAAGCATCCTCCTTAATAATTTGTGGAATGTCTCAACAGTCCTATGTATCAGTAGTCACTACAGTAAGTGAATGTATATATATATATATATATATATGTGGTCTTTAATAAACATAAAAGGTTTATTTATATTCTGTGAAGTCTTATCCCAGTAGCTTTTAAATTAAGAGACAAATCAGTTTGTGCATACAATTTGGTTTAAAATAGATGTTTTGATTGTTTGACATCCCTTATAACCTTGTCACAGCTACAATTAACAAAGAGAAAAGTTTAATCAAATTGGGTTAGCCGCATTAAGACATATCTCCTTGAATTTAAACCCAGTCAGATTGCATATATACACTATAAGCCACTGTGCAAAATTTCATCTTTCGAAGCCCATTCGTTCTTGAGATAAAAGTGATTAGTGAATGAGTGAGTGAGTAACTTTGGCTTTTATACATGAAAAAATATACATTATATAATATATATAAAGTATTACACACACACACACACACACACACACACACACACACACACCATGTGTGGCTAGAAAATAAATGGACTGAATTTTTAAAACTTCTTATTTAATATCATTTACATTGAAAACCTTATCAACTTCAACATACACCCCTCCTCGATTCCTGAACAGCTTCATACAAATTTTTCTTTGTTGGAAGCAATGCTGCATATGTCTTCTGATATGGTCATTATCATGTCCGTCATTTTTTTTCTTCACTGCATCAACAGACTCAAATAGCATTTTCAACCAGCATTGCTAGTGACACATTGCTAGTGTCTGTATGCAGTTGAAGTCTGCGCTGTTCATCTATGACCGCTAGCAACTACAGTATCAGTGTGTAGTTGAATTTAGCCTTGTTCGATGCAATAGTGCGTTTTATTTTCTCTCTACATCTTAACAAAATCTGACATCCAGTTCAGTGCTAACTAAAACACTTTTCCTTTTTACCAGTCCATTCTAACAGTTCAATCAGTCAAAGTCTGTAGTTGTCAATTTGTAACCCAAAAACAAGATTGTAACCTTCCTGACCTCAGTGATTGATCACCAGCGACTATACAGTATGCAAGGACATCTTGTACATCTTGCCAGGTAGGTCAGCTGGTCTATAGAATTTTGACTGATTAAAATTAATATCTGTACTACCAGATTGGTCTTCCATACACAGGATGTAGCCTAAATGTTAAAATCTGCTGTTCTGCCTTATGCCTTATTTTCAAAACTGATTTTATTACTTGGGCTGAAACTCCTACATTTACACAACAGTATTAATTGTTTTCAAATATTGTAGTTTGATTTACAGAAAGTTTTGTGCAGTAATTAACTGTTGATTATATATTTATTGCTTGCAGGTATCACTTGAATCCACAATGAAACAACTCAAGTGTGAGTGTCACCACTTGTCATTTTACTCTGGGTCAAAGCTGCAAACTCCTGAAATGAGAATTGTGTCATATAGTTTGAAATTTAATATGGCACAAAAACTTAACTTTATTCCTCTCATTGCTGTGATTTTACTGTTTATTTTGTATTTGTTGATCTTGTTATGGGCAATGTTTAAAGATCGCAAGACAAAAATTCAGGTCAGTTGACAACTTTAAGGCCAGACAGCCCTAAATGGGAAGATGAGTTGCACTGGGTAGAGTGGGCTATGCATTTGAAACCTAAGTTATTGTTTTTTTAATGTAAATGCGGTCACTAAAAGCAAAGTGAAACTTTATGACACTGCTTTGACTCCACTCAGTTCCTCTAAGCTTTCAGTGGCTGCACTTACATTGAAAACAATAGGTCATGTTTTGAATGCAAAGTCCGCTTTTCTCAGTGCAACTCTGCTCTGCATTTGATGGCTGCCTCACCTCAACTTAAAATATTTTAAATTTAGTTTAAATGATCAGCTTTAACATACATGTAAAACCAGTTTTGTTGATTTTGAATCTTTATGTTGCTGTAATGTACTTCATTATCTTTTTATTGCCCATGTTCTTGTTTTTATAAATGTCTGGCAATGTTTTTTTATTATTCAAACCCCTGTACCTGGTAATAATTTTATAAAAATATATTTTAAAAAAATGTGTTAAGCAGTAAACCATAATTTGTGTAACATCAATTTATTGATTTTATAGTATTTAGATTTTATATTTATTTCATTTATATGTTTACCTTGATTTTTTATATTTATTTTATTATATGTTTATCCTATACTTTTATTATTGAACTGGATATGAGTTGTTCTATTTAAAAGGTTCAAATGAAAAAGCAAGAATAAAAGCAAAAATTCAGCATGCCTGCATCCCATGCACTCGATATACCCATTTTGTTCCTGGTCTTACCGGAACAATGCCTACTTACAGACTTGAACATCATAATTTTCTTTGGCATTTTGTATCTTGATTATTCCTGTAAAATGTCTTGCCCATCATTCAAGTGATTTTTTTTAAACAAAAATGCTAAATTTAATTATTTAATAGAGTAAATGTTGTTGTCATGAAATACATAGCCCTCGCTAATGAGTTTCAATACAGTGTTATAGTAACTCACATCACACACAACAATTTTTTATTCTAATAAATAATGGTACAAGCTTTAATTTTATTTTTCCTGTGTTCTTGTTATTTTGATTAAAATAAAGTAATAGATTGTGTTTAGTAAATCAACTGCTAATGTGTTTTGTGTCAAGAAATTAGTGTTTATAAGAGTGATACTAGTTAGGACCTCCCTACTCAAACTTGGACAAACTAATAGTAAAGCATCAATCTATTTCTTGAACCACAATTTATATTTGTAATAGGACAGTGTAAATATTTAATACAATTTTCTACAATGTTAATGGTCATCAGACTAACTATAAATTTACTTATTTCTGATAGTAAGTATGCTTAAAATTAGTACTTCTAAAATTCAATATACAAATCAGTAACCAGAAGATACAAACAAAACATTGACAATTCCATGTATTTAATGTTAAAGTCTAAGGCATGAAGAATGAATACTTTAATAATTCAGTTACATTAGTACATTTGTTACATTTGTTTCAGGGATCTATAGTATTATTGGATGATAATTACCCTGGAGATAAATATGGATATTTGGTGGCAGTGTATACAGGACCAAGGTTAGGCGCAGGCACTGATTCCAATGTAGGCATAAGACTTCTTGGGTCAATACACAATAGTCGGGTAATTTTAATATAATATTAGATTTTTTGTCTCTTTTATCCTTGATTGTTATATAATGCCCCAGTAGCATTTTCTGTTGGCCCATTGTTGGTATTTTGTTTTCACACACGGTTGGGCAACGGTTAAAATTGGCACAAATGTCTACCAATTAATAACGAACCAAATCCCAACATATGGCCAATAATTAAACATCACCAAAAACCAACAAAGAAATTGTTGGCCCAACTTACTCCCAACAGTTATCCAACTAACTTTCAGTGGTAACCCTACTAATTAGTAGGGTAGAAATATAATACTTTAAACATGTTGGTAATTACCAACATGTTTAAAGTATTATATTTCTATTCAATTGATTAGTGAACTTAATGGTAATCATAACTTCTCTATACATTCACGAACATATTTGAATACCGTTCATTATCAAATGTAGAATATTCTTACTCGAAGTAATATATAATATGTAGCCTACTTTAGTTTTTTAATTGTATATTATAATGTACATATTATTTTGAGTAAAAATATATATTGAATTTGATAAGAATTCAAACGTGTTCGTGAATGTCGAGAAGTTATGATTATTATTAAGTTCACTAATCACTTAAATAAAATATAACACTTTAAACATATTGGTAATTAGTAGGGTTAGGCCTACTATTGAAAGTTAGTTGAGGAACTAACATGGCATATTTCATTACTGAAACAAGGTTATTTTACAAAAAGAGACAAAATTCACACAAACAAAATTTATTTAAATGGCAATTGTGAAAAGCCAAATCAAAAAAAGCACTATAGCACCAGATTAAAACTATAACTGTACTGTACATGTAGGATCATACAACTATGCTTGCTGAGTGAAAACAAAGAAGTAAACTAGAACAGACAAACTTTCACTTTTCCAAAAAAAAAAAAAAATGTACTTTTCTGGCAATATTTCAAATAATAAGTACATCATAAAATCAGTAAATGATTATAGTTAAGTAGAAACAACATAAGAAATTTTAAAATTTTTAATCATTGTAACACTATTGTTAGTATAGTAGTTAAAGATATATTCTGTTCACAATTATACTAAAAAAAATTGTTCTGTTGTTAGCAATTCTGTGTAAGTCATCACGTGCACTTGCACTTTGCAGTAAATTTTACAACATCGATAAAATACTATTATACTAACAAATAAGACACTATTTTTAAACTTTTGGAATAATTATACCTTACTTAATTTATGAGATATTTATTTTAACAAAATATTTTTTATATTTCTGCCAACTAAGAATTAATGTTGGGCCAACAGCAGAGGTTTTAATGAATGTAAGAGTTGGCCTAGCAAACAAACAGCTCGTTGGCCCATTGAAGATAATTCGTTGGCATATTAACTAACCATTGCCCAACTTTGCCGACAACATCCCAACATTGGGCCAACAATGTGTGCTACTGGGGTGGTAAAGAATATCTATCTTTCACTTGTAATACAATTCAAAATGCCTATGAAATGTCAATGCGCAAGTCTTATATAGCTCAGTAAAAGTAGCCATTCAACCTGTGAACTCTGTGCCATTTGGCTGATTTTGACATTTCTTTTAATCTCTTCATCT
The DNA here is from genome assembly GCA_022606455.1 of Callitettix versicolor. NCBI lineage: Eukaryota > Metazoa > Arthropoda > Insecta > Hemiptera > Cercopidae > Callitettix > Callitettix versicolor. The sequence goes on from CM040189.1 coordinate 69,134,311, forward strand.
TGGTGCATAAATTTAAGCTCAAAATAGAAGAACTTGTTGAGAAGGTATTATGACTTCCCCCTATTTTTTAAACTATAAAAACTGTTTTAAATATGGGCCTTTTAAGGAGTCTTTTAGTGCATTATTTTCTATTTATATTTTTTAAAGTTAAAATGTGTTGAAATGCACTCAGATTAATTAATTATTGATACAATTTTTTTTATTGATACAAAATTGATAACATTGTTGAAAAACAAACAAAACTTGCATGAAAGAGCGTGAATTAGACTGTTTGTTTTATATGATGAGACAAGTAACATTTTTGTAAAAGATTTACCCTTGAATGGAAGGGAAAAAGAGAAATTTTTTTAAGACTGAAACAAATGCAAATGAAACAGACAACTTTGAGGCACACAGGTTTAGAGATTCAGTAGCAGATGGACATGTGCCTAGAATGTGGACACAGGAGGAAATGGTACTGTTAATTTGATTATAATTAATAAGCAGTCTGTCTTTTGCACTATTGAGTACCCACATAATAGTTTCTTGTTTGGAATTTTGTGACCAATTATAACAAGTATTACTTTCAACTCCACGAAAGTCATTTTTTAGAAATTTTGATACTATATTGGATATTTCATAATAAGTTCTGTTGTTAGATAAGTTCTGTTGCAATGCTTCAAAATCATCTCACCTCTTAATTTACTCTCCTCCCTATAAGCAGCAGAATCTCGTCAAGAGTGTACTCACAGAGATACTATTATCTTAAGCTACTTTGTGTGAATGCTTCCAAGATCTACTCTTAGCAGCCTCTCAGACATTTCTTAAAATTTACTCACTGTTACTATTAGATAGTAACTACGAGGGTTGATCAAATATAAACGAGACTGATTTTTTAAAAAATTTATTGCTTACTTACAAATTATTCTTGATACAACTTATTTTTCTACATAGTCTCCCGCACGAGTAACACATTTTTCCCACCGGATTGGAAGTTTTTTAATTCCATCTTCGTAAAAAGTTCTCAGGCGTTCATTGAGCCATTGGAGCACGAAGGTCTTCACCGCAGAATCGTCTTCAAACGCTGGCCTCAAGCGCCTCTTTGAGTGGCCCAAACAGGTGATAGTCGCAGGGTGATAAGTCTGGACTGTATGGGGGATGTTCCATTGGTTCCCAGCCAATTTGATCGAGTTTAAGCCTCGTAGCGTTCACCGAATGTGGTCGGGCATTATCGTGAAGAAGAATGACGTTTCTCGCCGGTTTAGATTTCCTTTTCCTCTGAAAAAGACTGTTTTGCGGCCTCTAAAACATCGCAATAATATTGTGCATTTATTGTGCGTCGTTGATGGAGGAAATTGACGTGAAAGGCGCCTTGATTGTCGAAAAATACAGTGGCCATTACCTTCCCGGCCGACGATCGTGATTTGGCCTTCAGGTTTTCTACTACTTCCGTCCTTCGGCGAATTCCTTGTGCCAAGCAAAACGCGAGCTCTTGACAGGGTCCTGTCCCCGTATTGAGCCGTCAATCTACGAAAGATTTCAGTCGGATTGACCCCCTCCTTGGCCAAAAACTTAATAATAATTCTCTGCTCCACGGAAACGTGCACTTCACTCTCACTCATTGTATAGTTTTATATTGAAGGGTCCGAATGGAAATGTTGCCCATCTACGCCCGTCCCAAACCTCCCAGGCTACCTGAAACCCCACCCTTTAGAGTTCAATGTCCAACGGAAAAGTTTTTAGAAAGTCAGTCTCGTTTATATTTGATCAACCCTCGTATCTTGAAAAAATCATCTATAGTGTAAACACTTTATTGCCTGTGTTTATACTGTCACTCTTGTGGCCTTTGAAAATAGCAAGGAAGAGTGCTGGATAGAATCAGGGTCAGAGGACCAGAATAGTTATAAAGCAAACAAAGATTTTATACATACAGGGTGTTTAGAAAAAGGATTTCAAAAATTCAGGACATGATTCTTCACATCAAAATTAGAAGAAAAGTTATAATTAATGTAGGTCCAAAAATAACTCGTTTTCTATCTGGCCGCCATTTTTTTTTTAATCTGAACCAATTTATATCTTAAGAATGATTCTAGGTAGCTTAGTGAAATTTAGAAAACATATATGCATTTGTAACGACGACAGATTTAAAAAAAGTAATTATAACCAATTCTAACTTTTCTCTTAACTATTGAAATTATGGCCGAAATAAGCAAAACTACCCTCTACATTCATTTCTTAGTAAACAAAATGAAATGCGAGTCCATAGTTGGCAAATGTTTACTGTAAGTAGATTTATAAAATGTAGCCCTTCTAAATAAATTATATTACACAAATTAATTAATTTTTTTATACAATTTTATTTAATCGTAATTTAATGTTTTCTTTACAAATGCAGTGACTGAATTTTGAGCTCTGAACATCATGTTTTTTTTAATTACAAAATTTTTGACTTACAAACAGCCATTGTGAATGTGAATTTTATTTCTGGTAATCCAAATTTTTGATAATTATATGTCCATTTATTTAATAATATAAAAGGAGTGGGGAGTGTAAATACGAGAGAGTACATGCACTTCTTATGGATAATTTTGTTTCTTTTATGATTCATTACATATACATCAAATTAAACAAAAACTATGAGTTGATAAATTTATACTTGTTAATTTAGGCACACATATTAAGGAGCTCATATCAACCAAGAAATCAAAGAAATAATGATGACTGGTACCTGATGTTTTCCCCTGAACACTTGGGCAAGATACACCACATATATTTGTGGCATGATTATACTGGGAAGTTTGCTGATTGGTAAGTACGTTTGATGATAATATATATATATATATATATATATATATATATATATATATATATATATACTAAAATAAATAAAATTTACTAAAATTCAGGAAGCTGTGGTTAATTCTTGATCACCTGATTCTACTGGTGTCATTACATACAAGTATTTATTTGACATTCTAGTTTGAGCTGATTTCATGATGAAATATTTCTTACTACCAAAGAGAAAGTTAGAGTGTTACTGTAGAGTATTTATTTTGCTCATATAGAAATCGGTCATAGTTCATATTCCTGGATATCTTTGTTGGAAAATTTTGTATTGTGAAATGAACGCCAACACTAACTGCTCTTTATACAGTTTACTTTCTCAAATACACCATTATTTTTATATATAAATAAAAAAATATTAAGAGCTATAGACAACCCTGAGTTTCTTCCAAATGTAGTTCTTTCTCTGTAGTTCTTCTATCATTGTTTAATATTTATTTAAATACTTATTCAATACTTTTTGAAAAATGTTTTCATTAACTTGCAGACAGCAGTTTTTCCTGAAATTCAAGTTTCCAGATATTCTCATAGAAAAACCAAAACACTGTGATCATGTAACTAACTATACTGGGTCAGTTACATGCAGTATTAGTGAAGGAAATTGGATCCTTATTTGTTACTGTCAATGACGGGAATCCTGTAATTGTAAACCAAAAGCATTACAAAGAGAATATCATTTAACTTAACTAATTTTTTTTGAAATTTTATTGTACTATAACTCTGTCTTTACTTCTCAGTGATTCCAACAGAAAGACACTACTAATCACACTGCAATAAGAGGATCAAAATTTTATTTCTTTATAGAATCTTTCACAACCTGATCCTTAAATTTTGAGATGCTGAGGAAAACATTTTCTGCTTTTACTTATCAGCTACTATTGTTAATAACAATAAAAGAAAGTTACAGATGTTAAATGAATACAATAAGTACTTTATAGTCATACATTTGAAAATCTCTGTGAATGCTACAAACTTTGTGTAGAATAAAATAAAGAACATATAGAGCATGTATTTATACAAAAATATTTTTCTTTCTTGAAATTTGTGATAATAAATCACTGTTATACTTTCAATGCCATATGTATTGACTCATTCTGTATAATGGTAAATCTTTAAAACTGAATTTAAAATATCATGAAATTAGTTAATTAATTGTGTCATAAAAAATAAAATTATTTAGTTAAGTAGATATTAAACACCCAGTGATATAACCAATGGGTTTGAATGCTTATAAGCTCCCTTGTTATTTGATAAGATTTTATTAAATTAACTCATAACTTTTAAAAACGTATTCATTACAAACATTTGAAATTTGGTATGGTTAAAGTGCTTTGTTAAAACTTCAGTTACATTCAGTTTTTCTAACTGTAGTGAACATGGTTATGAAAAGAATCAAATCATCAACAAATATTGCATTTTTTCAAAGTTTAAAAGAGTTTGTGGTTAAACCATTTCTGTGTATAAAACTTCAAATTTCTTTGAAATCAGACTAAATGAAAATAGTTGAATTAGTCCATAATATGGAATATGTTAAACAACATTTTGATTGTTCAAAAATTTTAGCTTTTTCTCTAAGACAAGAAAATATGTGTTCTACTGCATTATGCTAAACTCTTTTTGGCCTTTCTCTATTTCTTCTGCACTGAGGCAACCTACAATAAGATATAACATGTCCAAAACACTGGCTATTTTACATTTATTTTGTCTCAGTGACCATTAGTAAAATATACTTGTATATTTTATTACTTTTCAAAAAGTTTCCTGGAAGTTATTGTGGTACTAGATAGTGTAATATTTTTTTATTTTCTAGTTCTTAGGTGTTAAAAGAGGATGAAGAGTGTAAAAAACCGAGATCTTCATGTTCTAGAAAGAATCTTTTTTAAACCACATAAAAGATGATTTTTTTTAACCTCAGCACTATTGCACATCTATAAGTGCAGCCAATACACAAAATTTTATTAAAATCTGTCAACCTGTCACAGTAAAAAACAAATAAAATAAGTCTTTTAAAGTATCAAAACAAATGTCAGAATAGTGTCCCCCATTTTGTCCCAAGAAAATGTTACTGTTTAATGAAATATGTAAATACTATTTTATTTAAATACTAGTTAAAATATGTTATAGTTAAAATATAACATAGAGCTTAATTAACTATAACCAAGAGACAAATTTTGTAATTTCAACTTTTAAATTATCAAATTCAAATTTTTTGGATGTATTCAAAGAAATTTAGGCTACAAAACTTGTTTACAGTAAGCTTATTCACAATTATTTATCTAACAAATACAAGACCAAGAAGTAAACACCAAAATCATTTACTCAGTTATAATTATTTTTTGTAATTATATAGGTAGATCGTGGAGTAAAATCTGTACGAAAACTATAAAAGCTAACAAGTTGGAATTTAATATGCAAGCTATTGACTGGAGTTCTATACGGAGGTTTATTCAAAACAGGTTCATTAATTTTTAGCCTAAAGTTTGATAGTTAAACTCTATGAGAGCTTTTTAACTATGATTAGGAGCCGGCTTGCTTATCCCTGCCAACCCGCCGATTTTGCGGACCCAAATCGCTGCATAATATTACTTCATGCAGAATTTAATAAAATTCTGTTGGTATGTAAATTATACAAATTAACCTTTTTTATGAATTTGTCTTAATAATTGCTTGAAATATGATCCAAATATTAAGATACCCTTACTTTTACTTTCACCTTTATAAATCACTTTCCTTTCTTTTTCTTACTAATTGTAATTTTAATAATTAATAGGAAGAAGGAAGAGACAGAATAGAAAATAAAGTCGCTAGAGCCCTCGAAACTCGAGGAACAAGGGAGCTTATAATGCTCAGGGTAAATGTGGTAAAGAATAGACTAGGTGAAGTTCAAAGAGAACTAGTTTGCCCTAATACAAAGAAAAAAAATTAGCACTGGTAATATTATGGATGTTACACCTGCACATACAAAATATCAGATCCTTTAGATGTTTTAAGTCAGGGTTTACTCCCTTAGGTCAAACAGATTATCTCTAAACAAGATCGTTTAGGATCAGCAGTCAAGTGTGAGGCCACATAATGTTGGCCACATAATAACAAAATGTTATTCATTGCTGGTATATTGATATTTTATTAGCAAATGATTACAATGATAGATAAACAAGGTTTTCTACAAAACACTTTTAAATGTTTTTCAATATATATTAATAATGGAAACAATATTACTTTAAAATTTTAAGCTTTAACTATGTGAAAATCAGAAGTAATGAGGATTTTACAAATTATTACAAAGTTTTAATACACAATAGGGTTTCATGACACTGTGGGTGAAAAATAATGCACTAATGTATTGTAGTATAATATCTTTAAAAATATTAGAATTATTTATTAATAGCCTATTTCATTTCTTTTTCATGCAGGTTTTGTAAAAGAGTTGTTGTGTATGACTTAGAAGCAAAAGTAGAATATGTTTTCGCAGTAGATCAGTGGATGTCTCCTGGGCATAAAGAGTACCTAGAAGTATATGTGAGTTCTGTCCCTAGAAAAAATGTGGACACAAAACAAAATTTAATATGTGAGAATACTGCTGCAGGTTTCTGTGAAACACATGTCTGGACAAGTGTGTTTTCTCGGTAAGAACTTCACATTATTTTTGTTGTTAAGTATTTTATAAAATGTAGCTCCTGTAATGTATTTGCCTAATTGTACTATAACTAGTAGTTAATAAATATTCTTTATTTTAATCAAGAAAAAAATCCTTTCATCTAGTAAATACTTAAGATACAGTGAAATATATATTGAGTTCAATCAACTGCCGCTGATAATAACAATCTACTAGTAAGAACATTAAAAAAGTACTTTGTTAATGTGCAAACAATGAACAATAGTAATAATAACCATAATTTATAATAACTAACCTTATGATTTAAATGTTCTAAGCAAATCAAACAAATATTTAATTATTTTAACTAAGTTCCATCTAATTAAAAATAAAGGTATTTTAATTTCAAATAACTCTGTTCAAGATTTCCAAAGGTAGTTTTTTGTGAAATGAAAATGACAAAATTTTTCAATTGAGGTTTTAACAAAGTCATGTTGATTTTTTGAATATTTTCACTGGGATTACACAACTCAACAAGCGGGCTGAAGTGTTTTGCAGTTTGCAGTCACAGCAATCAGACCTCCTGCAAAACTGTGCCATGTCTCAATTTTTGAGTCGATTTACACTCCTACAAAGAAAACTACCTGTCCAATGTCTCCAATGTTAGTTTAGTCTCCAATGTTACAAGTTTTCGAGGGTCCTGTTGATGCTGAAGAAATCATTCAACTAGGATCATTAAGAGAGCAAAACTTCATTGAGATGGCATTTAATTATTTTACTTTTTTATACATTATTTATTTGTAAAAAAATAACATAGCTAATAATTAAAATTAAAATTATTTGTTAATAATTAGGATTTTTTTTAAAATAGTTCTGACTTCTGTCAAAGGTGCTTGAATACTATTAAATAAATAAATAAATATATATATATATATATATATATATATATATATATATATTCAGAATTTTAAAATCAGATAGGGAGGGTATCATCTTTGATCCTGTTAGACCTCTCTGAAGTCCTTTAAAGATGGAAAAAAAAATTACAAAAAAAAAATTAAAAATACAAAAAATAGGTTTATCTGGTAAAAATTTGCTGAAAACAATTGTTCAAAATTAAAACGCAGCAAAAATATCAAAACTACCAATTTGATGTAAGGTTTGATGTATAAAATTACCAGATTATAAGCATTGCGATTATTTAAAAAGGTGTAATAAAAAGGTGTTTATTTAAAAAAATATATATATAAATTTAATATCAAATTTAACTTTAAATCTCTTTGTCTGTTCAAAAATTTTATAGCAATTTAAATATGCATCTCAACTTCAACTTGAAATTATAATGTTAAGTCTAATAAATTATATAATGGTTATTGTGGTGTTCATTTATTATTATTATTATTATTATTATTATTATTATTATTATTATTTTAATATATGACCAATTTCCTTTTGTTATTTGATCTAGTATGTCACTTTTAATGTTTTATATGCCCTAGAGTCACTTATTTTTAGATAGCACTTATCTGTAGAACTTATAAATCATAAGTTAGGAAAAAATACATAGTTTCACATAATCACTGAATTGATTAAGTTTGTCTATAACATAAAAAAGGCTGAACTTCGAACTGAGTGGTATTTCACTGAGTAATTGTGAATACGGCAATACAAGCCACTTTGCAAGTTTTTTTGAAAAGAGGCATTTTTACAAAATCCATTCTCAATGAACAACTGGACGTTAAGAAAACCTTCAATGTTCTTTGTGAAGAAACAAAAGGCACAGACTTCACAAGAGAGGTTAAATTTCAAAAATTTGCAGCTAGAATGGTTTTCTGTAAAAAAAAATGAATATTTTTTGGAAGCTCTGATCTTTAACAAAGTGGATCTTAATTTAACAATATCTGTTGGATTCCTTGTTAAAATATTTTGAATTTTTGATAAAATATTTAATAAATTAAAGTTAAATTTTAAACCTGCAGTCAGCTATTTTAACAGCGTGCCATATCAAACTAGCTGGCTCCTCATTTCTTCTGCTACTGTGTCTCAGAGAGGACATTTTATAAATTTGGAAAATTCTGATATGACCATTTTTGGGCTTATGCCAACCATTTTATTCAAAGACCCTTCCTTATTATGATACCTGGTTTCTTGTATAACAGATTAAGCCATCCCACTATTTCTCGTACCCATGATCATCAAGCAAAGACTGAAGTTTGTCTGGAGATTAAGATGCAGCTGTCTAGTCAGTTGAAGTGACTTCTACACGCATTTTATACTGTGAAACTGGTGCCAAGGCTAGAATTTTTTTTAACAACTTTTATTTGCTGCAAAATCACCATTGTATGATATAATCCTCTAATATATGATGCAGTATAACTATTTTTGCTCTAATAAGAAGGCCTCTTTGATCCAAATCCTCAAACCAACTTTTACAACTGTTTGACCCAAACTACAAACGTATGAAAACTTTTTAGAGAACATTCTCAGTACCTTTCATATATGCACTTCATTAGTTTTTATTGAACTAACAATGTTGATTGTTCATTCTGAATGTACAACCTAATGCACCCTATCCACTTTACAATGTACAATGCAATTTATCCACTTTTGAGCCTATCTATCATTTCCACATTTTCACAGATTATGATGTAAATCTTTTTTTTTTTCATTTAGAATGTGTATACACTAATAACAGCTTTATTGACACCCTTGCATGTAACTAATACATGGTGGCCAAAAGAGAGAAATAATAAGAAAAAGTATAACAGACTTGACATGTGCAAATTCAATATTTGTGAGGGAATTTAAGAAAGTATCCCATAAGAGTGTCAGGGGCTCCTGCTATTGAATTTGAACATTTCTCTATTAGTTTTAAAGAAATATTTCTATTTATTTTTATTATTTTTTAAAAAATAAATACAGTTGAAGTTATGCAACTAAATTCTTATATGTTTATTGTAACTATTGATTTCATTGATAAAACATTTTGTGTGTTTCAGACATCCTCGCAGTGGAGTGACCAGAGCCAATGTTGTTACAGTGTGTATGTGTTTTGTAATGCTGACATTGTTAATTAGCATTATATTTTACCGTTTCATTGATAGTAAGTAACTTTATTCATTTATTGTTTTTTTTTTTTTTTTTAGTGGTATAGAGCAGTGTTAGTTTTACAGGTGTTAATAATAATGTAAATTTTAATTCTTACATTAATTGAACTTTGTGGACCAAGTCCAATCCTATATCCAGTAGCTTCCACAGTGATATGTTTATGGAGTCTCCTCTCATGCTGTATCACACAGTCCTTGATGATGTCTTTCACTAGTTTAATATTTAAGTCTGAATGGGTCATCATTTCTTTTATACCATTTGCACTTACCATTGGATGGATTAAACTGTCTTTTCTTCATTGTACAGCAGTTGATTAGAAGTCTTTGTACACTCCTGGAACTCATAGTTAGAATTTTTTGTTTTTGCCGGCGAAAAACCGATGTAGTTAGAAATACATTGCCGATTATCGTTAGAAATAGATATGGCCTAAACATACTTTGCTTCTTTCAAACAAAATGTACCAAGCATTCAAAGTAATGTGAAGTATGATGGGAACAAATGACCAATGGTCCCTTTAAGAAAACAAATCTTCAAAGGTTATAAATTTACATGAGGCAGGAAAATACAAGCAAAGACTCTAAATATAACATAATTGTTTAAATTTAGTGATAACACCAGCTTATTTTTATTATTATATGTTAGTTTGTTGAGTAACATACAGAGTGCAGCAAATGATAGTTTAGCTCTTATTGCAAGAAATTAAATATTTTAAAATTAAATGATTTTTTAGTTTTATGTTATTTCCATTATATTTTATGCAGTTTTTCAAATTGGAGTCCCAACTTTCTTGGCAAATATGTTTGTTTTTGCCTGAGATATAAACACTAAGGGTACAAATAAGATGTCAGAAATGCTAATTATACCTAAGCACAAAACTGTCATGTACAACAAACCTTTTACAGTATTGGCATGTTGTTTGTGGAACTCGTTACCAGAACTGAGCTTAGTTTTTAAGGTCGCTTAATATTATATCCATGTGATATGAACTGATTCCTGTTCAGAGTGTGTATATTCATAAGGGCAGGTTTATTTATATTTTTTTCTATAAAGCTTATTTTATGAATGTGAGAAAATTTTTTTATTAAATTGCATAATTTTAGTTTTAGATGATCAGTTGCAATTCGTTTTATTTAATGTGAAAAACTGTTTGATTCTCTCTCCCTCTCCCTCCTTCTCCCTGTCCCCTCCCTCTATCTCTCTCCCCCTACCTACCTCTCTCCCTCCCTCTCTCCCTCTCCCTCCCCTTCCCCTCCCCATCCCTACCTCTGTCACATATTTATTCTATTTTTTTTAGTTTAGTTTTTAATAAAAATGTCTTTGAATGAAATTACACATTAACGATTTTTAATGTGTTTTAATATTTGTTTTTCTTTTTTAGGTTCTGAAGACCAACCATACTTTTCTTTACAAACAAGAGAAGCAATTGTCATCTTAATTACTGTCATATTTGTTGGCCCCATAGTGTTTGTGATCTTGCTCTTGTTTCAGTAAGTTGTATTTATTTAATTTTTTAAAACTGTCACTAATTTAGTATTATTAAAACTAAGCAGCCCAACAAATTTTTTTGTCAGTTTGAACATACATTTAAAATGTTTGATAAATATATTTATTGTTAAGGAAAAAAGTTAAATGTTCAAATGAAAACTAATTCTCTTTCCAAAGACTGTTAAAGGTAGTGAAAGAACACTGCATTCTATATTTAGTACAAACTGGATGATGTCATCACATTGTCAATTTTTGTTTTATTCAACAATATAACCAAAGTCAACCGACTGTTATGTTTGTATTCAACTACAGTTTGGGACAATTTAGGCTGTGAAGGTTAAAGTAAATTAATGTGTTGATTTTTACCGAATGTTAGTTTTTTATAGTAAAAATTCAAGCACGAATATAAATTTTGTATTTTTTAAAATTGAATTGTTCTAACTTATTAAACACTTCAAATTTAATAAGAAATCATAAATGAGTTGTAGGTATATCGACCTTGAGAGAACTCTACATTTCTTTCATTACATGTAAAATATAAATATTGTTCTTAGATTTTTTCCTCACTGCTCAGTGGTCAGTAACTAAATCACACAGTGACACACTCCAGAGAATTCAGTCAGCTAACTTAAGATTTGAATTTGGTTGCTGCATTAGATAGATCATAGATCAGTATGAGTATCATCAATGCAAATAGAGTTAAATATAAAATCATTAGATATATTCAGTGAAATAGAGAATTGGTATAGCAACATACAAATTAAAACCATAACATAATTTCATACAAGAGTTTAGGCCAAACCAATTGAGTACTTTCAATTGGGTTGAAATTGAATTTACTCAAATTTGGATACATTAAAATATCAATTAAATATAACTTATCTTCAAAATTAATGGTTAAAATTACATTGAACTTGCTTGTGAAATATTCACTCTTATGTTGTAAAAGAGCTGCTGAGGTGGTGAATAAGTCATACTGTGGTATGACTTATAGGTGGTACTGTGACATAGGTGGTATGACATAGGTGGTACTGTGGTCATACTTTGCACAGTATTCATTAAAATCCACCCTTCAGCCATAGTATAGTTTTTAGCAAAAGCTAAGATCAAGTTATATCAAGGCAATATAATACCTATAACATTCCACCTGTATGATTCAATTATTTGCACTGTCTGTGAAAAGTCAGAACTATGGAGTACATCCTACCCAGATAGAATCAATGTACTATCCACATTGAGAAACTTTAAGAAGAAGAATTGACTGAAAAGGTCAATGTATTTATAACCAGAGGGTCATCTGTTTGCATGTACGTATTGATGTTATTTAATGGACTTCTTAATGCTGGACATCAGCAAGAACTAGCATTTGAAAAAATGAAGTGTTCACTGTGCTTTTCAAAAAAAAAAAAAAAAAAAAAAATTCATATGTTGTAAAGAAGTTTTTAATAATGCTTATAATAGTGCATGTAATTTATCTTGAATTTCTAATCATTTTTTTATAGCAACAACAATTAAAGTCTACAATTTGCGTAATATGCCAAAACTACTGACTTCTTGAACAAATTGAATCTTTTGAATGACTGACCAACAATAATCAAGCAATCAAATATTGCATGATTGTGGAGGTTATACATTTTTTTTTTTTTAACGTCCAACTATTGTGCACTTGTGCTAATGCAGACGATGGGATGATTTATAGCGTATAAAAATGCCAAGCCCTCACCGGGAATTGAACTCGGGACCTCAGGGTGAAAGCCTAGTACGCTATCCACTAGGCCACCGAGGTGGCTGTGGAGGTTATAAAAGTATGAATAAGTAAAAACGTAAGTCCAGTCATCATGAGATTGATTTTCTTCAACAAGATGCTAGCTTTAGTATTTTAATGTGCATTGCAAGTTAGTGACGTATTATGATTCTGGAACATAGTCTGTAAAATGTTATGCCATTTATTATGAGACAGTATGTCTTTATATACTTGCTTTTATTTATATGTTATAAACATTAATCAAATTATAAATATTTATATTATATTTCAGGAAGTACTATGACAAAAAAAGTGCACTTGTTATTGATCAAGCCAACGAACAGGCTGCTATTGTTGGAACAAAAAAAGAGTTGAATGTCTCTGGACTTAGATATATGAACCCAATCATAGTAGATGTTGAATACCCAGAGGTGTCAAAAGTTTATGGTTTGATTACATATTTTTTGTTTCTAGTTTTAAAATCCAATTTAGTCACTTTATTAATATCTTACACATTAACATTTCATACATATAAAAATAACATACTGAAATTCCCATGAGGAAATTTCAACCACTTTCCGCAACTTAAACAAAAGTTCATAGATCGTTAAATTTAACATATTGACCTGTTAGTGGTAATGTCTGTTTTATTTAATAATTGGTATTATCAGTATTCAGAATTGTCAGTTTGACACCAAATTTACTTAGTGGGCTGAAATACAGTTTTGTTGTAAAGTAGATTGGCCCATTTTCAGAAGCTAAAATGGAGCAGTACTGTAGTTGTTTTAAAACTTGTTCATAAATACTTCCAATCACGGCATTGTCTTAAATGTTATAAGATAGCACCATTAACAGTCACAGTTAACTAGATCGTAATTACTTTTGATTTCAGGAGTTTTTAATCAATAACGTTTTTGGTTTTGGATGTAGTAATTAGTTTTGTTTATGTACTATACAATAGCAGCAGAAAAGAGACTTGTCTGAAAAAACAATAGAAATATTCCAACCAAGACCACACTCTTGAGTTTATTTGTTACCAGTTTATTTATTTATGTTTATTTTATCATCTGTAATAGATAGTTAATTGCAATGCTGTTGCAACTCAAGGGAAATTTCATCAGTAATATGAAAATTATATGTGTTATGTAAAAGTATCATTAGCAAAAAATTAAATTTCTTGGACTTAGTCCATATTAGTCCATAATTTTAATTTATATGTAAAATAACTATATTAATTGAAATTTTTGCAGGAAAATATATTAAATCACATAGACTGTTACCTCTTACAATAAAATTTCCTAATATTAAACAAAATGAGATTAAAGTAAAAGCAACTATGCTGATTATAGCATGGTAAGTAGTTTACATTTTTACAGACATATTTCATTAATAATATCATTATGATTGGCATTAAAAGCACATTAAAATAAGTTTATCTTTATCTGTAACTAGTTGTGTATCCTTGCTTTGCTACAGTGTTTTTCAGGGAATAAAAATTGCAGTTGATTATTTTGAAAGTTGACAAAAAAAAATGTTTTAATGTAAACTACAGAAGTTTCTATGTTTGGAAGAGAAGCATTTGTTATTAAAAAGAAAGTTATTGTTATTTATTTATTACCAAAATTTCCTTTACATACAACAATTATACAAAAAGGACCTTTAAGGGGTATAAATGCACGTACATGGATTGGTAATCTGATTAATATTTATACTTAATACTAAATGTGAGTTACACCTCACAGATCATAGTAATATATGAACACCATTGAATTTCTGTATTATTTCTAGAATATAATATTTTTTGCAAAATAAATCAAATAATTGGGCCAAAACCCTAAATGCCCATCACTACCCTTGGCATTAATATATTGATTATGAATTTATAAAATTATAGAACTATACAATTAAAATTTTACTGAAAAAATTAAACAGCAGCATTGTTGTTTGGGTGATCCATTGGGCCTGCTAGAATTCAAGGAAATACCTTTTTTTTAAGTAAATCAGGCGTTTGGAGCACCCACCATTAAGTTTCAAACAGGCAAAAGAAAGTTTGAGGTAGCCTAAAACCTACTAACCTTTGTACTGAACAAATATAAACATTTCCACTAAAATCTGTTGAGTTGTTTTGTAGTGGGCAGTAGATAAAATTAATATTTTTATCATAACAAAAACAAAATTTGAGTCAGATATAAATTTAATGTCAGATTTAATTGTTCCAATACATGAAAAAACTAAACTATAAGTGTACAGACAAACTGTTTGACTTATACAGCTCAAGTTTTAAAATAAATGAAGCTGTTTGAATAACCTGCTTTTTGTTTTGAATAAATGCATAGAAGTTTAAAGTAGGCTAAAAGCAGCTAGCAATTGTATTTAATATGTACAAAGATTTTCCTTAAAATTTGACAAGCCTTATCCCACTGAAAAGTGGTCAGTAGCTGTACAGTTTTCATACAGTTAAACATTGTCCTTGACATGTACAACTTTTATATAATTAAACACCATCCTTGATATGTATTTTTTTTCAATCTTGGTTTTTTTTTTTTTTTAAATTGTTCAAATCGTGTACACTTTTAGCAACCAAAAAATAAATAAATACAATAAAATTTTAAAAATTATAAAAAAGATTAAAACCTGAAAATAAACAGTTAACAATGTCTGTACTTAATGTATTTGTATGGGCAGACCTTACTTAAAAAATACACTTTTCATGGGCTAATATCTATTTAACTGTTGTTTTTTTTTACAAACAGACCTCGTTTAAACAGTCATGTAATTTTACATTGATATAATTTTCATACAATACCAAGATAATTTGTAATAAATAATTAAAAACAGTTTTATCTCAGAACAGAAGGTTATATCAACCAGTTTTGATTTTTTTTAAATTGCATCTTTTTAGTCATTTTGTTAGAACTTTCCCACAACTACAACTGACACTTTTCCAACATAATTTCTTTAGTGAATGTTACACAACTTATACAATTATTTTATTTAATTGTTTATACAATCACAACTAGTCTGGGACTATCTATCTAACAATATTTCCTTTACAATCTACTAGCTGTGTGTTGAAGAAATTAAGTGTATTAATTATTAATACACTTAAATCATGTCTAGTTTACTTAATTAATTCGCTGGCACTCAGGATGTTTCAATGGTTTCTGGTTTCATTCTCATCAACTACCACACTTGTGGCATTTTCTTGAGTAAGTGTGCTATCTCAACAACACTATTATGTTTGTATTACTTGAATGTTTTTTTCATGCATTAATACAACTGAATATCATAGGTCCACACTGATTTTAAAACCTACTTCTACAGTAGCAGTTTTAACCTAAACCAGTAGCAGTAACCTAAAAGCTACTTTAACTGCATGGACAATTCAGAGTTTCTTCCAAGAATTTAATACATTTATCTGTACTTGAGTCACAGTTATTCACATATGCCTTCCATCAGAATTTGGCAACTTGAGTCATCCTTTCTTAGTATGTGGAACAATTTGGTGATTAATTGTTACTGATTGATACACATAGTACTTATTAGTAAAGTTGCCATGAGTAGATTTTCTTTCATTCAGCTTGATGTGTCATTTATTGGTCCAGCTATTAACACAATTTACAGCTGATTGTAATTTGTTAGTAGCAGTTTTGATGTTTTAACCAAAAGTGAATAGGGCAGTCATCAGTGAATATATGGTAATCAAAACCCAATCATTTGTTAGTATGTCACTAGTGTATAGCAGATAGTGAACAGGCTGAAGGATGCTGTCTTGCGGGACTCTAGCAGCAACTCTCCTTGCTCCAGAATAGTACTTAGCATATTTTTTTCTGAAATAATGATCAGATATGAGGTTTAAAATTTTGTGCTTTTGCTTTGGTAAATAGGTATGAAGTTTATATTCCAAGCCCTCATGAAAAACTCTGAGGGCTTTCATCATTGATTACAAAATTTTTAGGCTTTCATCATGTCTAAAAATATATCATAGTTATAGCGTTTACTGTTCTAATGATCTCTTTATGAAACACAAATTTAAAAAGAAGTGTTTGAAAATTTCACTAACTATTGCATAAAAAATTATTTTCACATAGAGTCTGAAAAAAAACCTAATTTCTCAAAATCAAGTCATCAATTTTGCTTTGGTAATTTATGAAAATTGGTAACTCAAATTAGCATAACAAATTTGAAATAATAGTAAATTATACTTCCACAGTAAAGTTTAAAAAAGTTGAAATTTTCATTAGGTTTAGTTTTTTACTCCCAAACCTTAAATGTTTTTTTAATTTCAAACTTGCTATAATTAAATACATGAGTTACCTAAGCTTTATATACAAACAAAATTTGATGGATCAAATTTGAAAACTTACAAATTTTTCATATTATTAGTATGAACAGTAGGCAAAGGCAACACATCAATCTATTACTTTAACCACAATTTAATAGCATGACAACACCAATGTTATTTCATCTAAATCACCGCAAAGTTAGTATCTTGAAGTTGCATGTTAAAATTGTGTATACAATCAAATTCCACAAACAAGAAAACAATGTTTATGTGTCTTCTTTATTTTTCTGTTTTGGATTTATTTTTATTAGTTTATTAGTATATATAATGCATGTAAACTTAAATTGAATATTACTTTTTGTGAAATCTCCCATATTAGTTTTTTCTGATCAACAATAAAACGGTTTACCTACTTCGCATACCATAGGGAGGAAGTAAAAGCAAAATGTTATTATGACAGTTAGAGAAACTAACCCATAATCAATGAATTTTTGGCATTCAAATATAATTTGTTTTGTTTTTTCAATACTAGTATTATTAAAATGTATCTCAAAACAAGAAGGCATAGAAGAAAGAGAACAACAAAAATGTATAATTTGAAGAATGTATTTATACTCTATTAGTAATAGAATTATTGTCATATTGCTTGTAAAAATATTCCTTCTGATCTTTCTTTTAACATGTACCATAACCTTTTTTAGGTTTGTATCACAAACAGTAATTATTTGTTCTGCAATTTTGATTATTATTTTTGGATTGAAGCTGGGCAGTACTAAGAGTAAAGTGTGGTTACTTAATGCTGGATTTATTATTGGCCAAGACATATTCTTGTATTTTCCTACAAAAATTCTGCTAATTGCATTTGTCTTGGGATATAATTACAGGGTAAGTAAACGTTACAAATGAATGAACATTTCTAGGGTTACTAATGCACTTTTTAGATCTATTTATGCTTAGGTATGTCCCCATCTCCAGCAATAGTCTCTGTATACTTTAAATCAAATCATAATTTTCTTCCTATTTTGACCAAAGTAAATATATGTGTCATTTGTAATTTTATAAATTCCAGACTTTTCCATCACCAGAATTTTGTCCTTAAAGACAACATTCCAATAGTAACAAAGTCCCAAACTACTGTTACTCTTATAGGGCACCATAAGATCATTTTTTTAAAATATACTTTAATATTTTCTTATGAGAGATGTTAACCCTGCAGTGCAATTTACAATAGTGCAAAACTAAAATCAAACAAAATTTCTTTAAAGCACCAATTTTTCACAGCATGAAGTTTTGTTGTAGACTAAAAGTTTTTTTACATGTAAAGAAAAAAAATTACTAACTCTTTTTATTCACTTTTGTTTAAGAGTTTATTTTATACATGTAGGTTTAAATATTTTTATGCATAGTTTTATGTGTTAAAAATTAGATTTAAAAGTTTTAGATTATTTTTCCATACTATAATCTACTAATTTTAAATAATGCAAGTGATTATACTTTTTTTGTTTTTTTAAGTAAGATGCCAACACAGAATACATGTATTTTATATTTGGAACTATACGGTGATAATAACCTTAACGGTTTTTCGCCGGAAAAAAAATATGTACTTCAAATGAAAGTGTAGCTATTGTGACATACCGGTTATTTTTAATGAAAATTTTCTTATATCCACAAGCATAAAACTAAAACAATATAAAAACATACATGTACAATATAAAATGTTGTTAATAAAATTTAAAACAACATAAGAACTTCAACATTAAAAACTTTAAAAAAATAGTTCTACAAATTTAATTTGGTTTAAATTTTAAAATAACTAAAATTACATTGCAGAAACTTTTCCTACAAACTTAAAACCAAACTACTAAACTAGATTTTATAATTTTAACTAATTTTTTATTTTACTGCTCTCAAACAATTTCTCACAAAAATCACAAGTAAATGTAGAACTAATGCATCATTGTCTATACTGGAACAATCAACATATGCCCTGTCTTTACTTAAATGCACTCTATCCATCATTCTTCTTTTGAGTCATTAGAGTAGTTACCACTGCACACATCCATTGTGCTTCTTTGTTTGATGGCACTGGTGTCTTACTGAAATTAAAGTGCAATGAGCTGTCACTAATACTTAAATTCTCACTACTGTTAAAGTATGTATCATCCAAGTTGTATTTACACTTATTTTATTTAAAGGGCTTCTTTCAACAGGGCTTTGTAATTGATGTGCTTGAAAATGAAGTGCTGCATTATTTTCAAAAATATGTCACTATGTGTTTACTGTTTGTTTTTTTGAAATGCATTACTAAATGTTTCTGATGTCTGTAGACCTAAGTTGATTTGATTTTCATATAGGGAAGATGATATTACAGTGGCTTCTCCTGAAAAACACCCTTTGTTGAATGTTTTTCTAGCTGTTTTTGGAATTGGTGAAATATTTTCAGGTCTTTTAATTACTGTAAGTTTCCTGTTACTACTGGTTGATGTCATGACGTGTTTTTTTCATTTTCAGTTGTAAAAGCAATAAAATTGGACTCATTAAAAACATTTTTATTTTGTCGGAAAATTCCAGTATTTTTACTTTGACTATCTTAAAATTTTAGTAGTTTAATAACTGTCTGTCCGCTGTTTTGAAAAAGGTGTTGGTAAGCATTACAAAAAATTTCAGCTATACCAAAATGCGATAAAGACCTTCCTGTTGTTCTCATCATTAGCCTCACTTCTCATCGGGTCTATGAATTTCTTGTAAAAAGGTTGTATTTTGTGTGTAGAATGTGAAGGCAGAGGAATAATCTCAATGTGGTTGTCTCTGGCTAAATAAATTACTTAAATATTTCTTTTATTAATTGTGTGACCATCCAACACAAGAAATACATGCTCTGAAGCAGTTGATTTCACCATTTCTACAAAAATTAACAAGCCTTTTATCTAGAATTGATGGCATAAACTATGGAAGCTGCAAAGAAATTTTAACTAAAAATTTTGGCATTCATTATGTTGCTGGGAAGTTTCTTTCTCAGCTATTATCACTTGATTAGAAACAGCAATGTTCTTAATGTGTACATTGAATGCAAAGACATGTCTGAAACTAACCCTATCTTCATCTCTAGACTCAAAACCGAGTTTTAGAAGAAAGGTAGTTTTAGGGCTATGAGCCAGGAAAAAAACAACAGTCATCGCAATGAAAAATCCTCAGTCCTTGAGACAAAACGAAAAATCATGACAGGAGAAAAGTGTAGCAAAGACCTTGCTTATCATGTTTGCATCATCCAAAGTATTGTTCATACTGGTCATGCTATCTAGTGTTACAAGAAACTTAAGATTTTCAATGTGATGTTTTGAGATGACTGAGAAATTGTATGCTGTGAAGAAGACTTGAAATGTGAAAAGACCAAAACTGGCTTCTGCACAATGACAATGTGCCCAATTACCTTTCACTGAAAATAACATAGTTTTTGACAAAAATCAATATCACCACAACCTCACATCGTCCATATTCAACAGATATAAAAACTCAGTGACTGCTGTTTTTCCAAAAATAAAATTTCAAATGAAAGGTTGTCTTTTTAACATTAAGGACAAAATGAAAGTAGGGCTTGGTAATCTTAAGGAGAAAGATTTTTTTGACATTTGCCAGGAATGGAAAGAATCTGTTTTATTGATTCATAAGGAGACTCTTTAAGTAAAAAAATGTTTCTCTTTACTTTTTTACTTTCAAATATTTCAGGTTTTTAATAAAAAATAAGCAATTAGTTATTTATAAAAACATTTTATGCTCAAAGTTATCAAAGACATATGTTTTTTAAATATTTTTAAGAAATATTTTTTAAAATATTTTTATGTATGTATGCTAAAAATGTACATACATTAGTTTCTGTAAGTACAGAAACTAAGAACAATAGCAGAAAAGCATATCTCACTGACATTGTGGGAACTTTCACTAAGTTTGAATCATTTATCAATGCATTAGTTTTCAACATGACCTGTAACCTTACAAAAGCAATCTTCAGGCATCTATATACACATGCTAAACTTACATTTGCTTGAATTCTGTTAAATGATTTTTGAACTGCAAAGTCTACTATACGATACTATAAATAGTATATTTACTGGAATCCCATTTCGTGCACTTGAAGCTAAGTTGCACTTTACAGAAATCAGCGTCAAAGATATGCAAAAGGTTAATAGAGATACTTAGCGTAAGCACAACTAATTAAATGAATTTGTTGCTAATTTCCAGAACAGTTCAGTTCAGAGATATTGAAAAAAACTTTGAAAAATCAATTTTATTTTACAAAATTGGTTTTTCAAATTTTGTTCAAATTGTAAACATAGATGAAGATTCATACTTAAGATTCGTACTGTTGGCTTTTTTCATGTGTCACATTAGTCCCCTGCCTTTAGTCTAATTGACATAAAAAATATTTTTAAACAATACAGCAGGGGACTGATTTATTGTTAAGTGTTATAAATATGCCAAATTCATTATCACTTGTAATATATGGAAAAAGCCAACAGTACTAGTTAAATTCAAACCTGCATTTAGACCCAAGATCTAGATTGGAGATAGATGGATTAAGTCAGGTGATAAATAGTAGGACTAGTGATTAGAGTAGTAGCAGTAAGCCTTCTGTGTACAGTTAATTTGAGCATTTCAAGTTGTCAAAAAAAAATGAAAATAATTAAGTGCATGTGAGGAAGTGAATGTGGAGTTGGCGGTTATGGTTGTGAAGAGGGTAATGTGTATAAATAATTACAGTAAATATTAAGTAACAACAATTATAGAAAAACTATTACAATTTACTAATTACAAATTTTAAATCTGGAAATAAAAGTTAATGACTGAATTATGATTACCTGCAATTTTCAAAATCTTTTTTCAAAACTGGTAATACAATCAATATGCTTGTAATTATTAAATTAATTAATTTTTTTAATCATAATAAAAATTGTATATTTACTCTGTTTTATAAATCAGTTTTTAATGTAAAAATCTGATAAAAATTGGCCATACAACATTGCAGTAAATCTGGCTGCTCAGATTTCATATTATGTTCTGATGTGTTTATTTTTAAGAAGTGTATTTAGTACAGAACAATCATATATATATACTTAGAGACTTCAGCTCTGCATTGGCAGTAGTGTTACCAAAAATCACTTACATTATTCACAAATATATTGAAATTATTTTTAAGAAATAACTCTTCTCATTTTTCAGAGATTATTTGCAGCATCAACTTATGTAATTGACATTAAAGAAGCAACACGTCAAGAGCTATTGAAGGATAAAAAACACTTAGAAAATTTACTGGCATTAAGATCTAAACCCATGTACCAACCTCTTTCTCGATCAGAACTACAAGTAAGTTTTAAATATTTCGATTCCCTACTTCTTATTACATGCAACCAATATCAAAAGACACCAAAAATATGGTGCATTTTGTACAGACAAACAGCTGTCATCAGCAAAGTCTTGTCCCAAAGAATCTCTATCATCAAGAGACTTAAGGCATAGGCATAGGGGCCTAGGATAGTTGCCCCTATGCTAGAGTAGTTAATGTGCACAGTGGATTCTTCTCAGTACTGCCAAATAGGAGTGTTGCAGTGTTTCTGCTTCTCTGAACACTACTTGCAAGTCAGAAATTCTGTGAGTTGGTACTGTATCAGTAGCAACAAGTATTCTGAAGTGACAAAATAGTTTAAACTTGCTCAAACAGCATAGGTTTTTGACTTCTTGTGAGTCCACAATGCTCAGGTCACTAGGCTTGGGATATCAAACAGATTTCTTCCTTTATACTGTTCCTCCAGAAATCCAACCATTTAATCATGTATGTGACTCCTATCTATCAACAGCAAGATAGCCTGTCATGTTCAGGTGAGGTTTAGGTTGCAGTTTTGCTGACATTTTTGTCATCACATAACACTTGTCATTGGCCTGTAATTCACTGAGAAGTTAACTGTTTGGATAAATTCAAAAACAGTGCTTGTATTCATTACAAAATGCATGGCATTTGTGGTAGGTTTGTAATTGAGGTTATAATCAATGTTTTCATAGAAAAATTAATTTGATGCTATAGACAAAATAAAATATCAAAATTGACCAATGTCAAAAAATGTCTTTTTCGAATTTTAGTCTGAAAAATATAAAGAAATTCAATTACAGTATGGCATGTTTTTAATTATTTTATTTCTCCCTAACCACAATTTGTTTATTTCAAATTTTTATTTTATCTTTTGTACAATTTAACAGTTGAATTTTTATCTAATCAAGGTAGGAATACTTGTAGCTGTAAAGAGTTCCATCAGTACTTGTATAATTGTACTTATAGTGTAGTAATTTTCTTAATGAATTGTTTGAATAAGCTACATGTCATTATCACTGTTTTTAACTGAAATTGCCAATACAGACAAACAGATATAAGTTGAGCTTAACAAGCAATAAGTGATATTAATTAGCAATAATAAAAAAATTATATTTTCATACTGAACAATTGTATTTTTTATATTTGCATTATTATACAGATATCAAATTTAGCAAAATATTATCAAACAACTTATTTAAAGATAAATTACATTCTTCTGTCTCTGTGTTTAACAAAAAATTTTAGTATTTTTTTCATTTATAAAGTTGGTTATTTGTGAAATCATGCTTTTTCGATTAATGTCATACACAGCCTTTTTTGATTCAATGCATTCCATAAATTTAGTTTACTCTTTTTAACATAAAAAAATTTCATTCTGTCATGGTTCTGCCATGGTCATTAGAATTGCTAGATTGATTATTAGAATTACGGAGTTTGGTTGCATCTGGCATCATGATCAAAGTATCTAATATGCAACTAAGCCTGTTGGATTCTAGTTTAGTAGATTGGTTCTCGCAATGATTTTCATCTGTATATTCATTCCGCTGAAGGCCAAATACTCTTTGCCTTCTGCTGGCAAGAGCCTGGCACAGATCCCTTCTGTCCCTTTAAGACCATCTAGAAGAACCTTTTTGCTTACTATGAGAATATGATATAAAATTATTCAACTTTTTTCTGGTGTTGTTTTTAGATCCATCTATTGATGGCCGACAAAGCCTGAGACAGAAGAACCTCTACAGCCAGCTCAGGTCCAATAAACACAGATGCGGATTCCAGTACAGCCAACTTGTCTGCCTCCTGATTACTCTGAACCTTCTTGTGCCCAGTGTAAAGAATTCTTGTTTGCCAAAGACGAAGTGTTGAGGGTCTCCCAGAATTTCTAGTCACCAGTGCCCTTCTTTTAAATTGCCAGAAGAAGGGCAATTTTTCTGGTCAAAGTTTCCTTGCTTTCTTCTGCTTGGCTTTAATCCACCATAACATAGCACAATAGTACATCACCTTCATATTCTTGGGTATAGTATCCCTACAAAAGAGAAGATTTAGGTGTGAATTTACCACCAGGATCCACAGATTAGGGAAAAAGCCCATACACAACTCCTGATAACTCTAGGTATCCCCCCCGTAAACTCTACCTCTTCTCATTAGGTTTAGCTACAACCCCCTTCAGCATGTCACCCATCCAATCAGTGTTGGTTATCACATACCATAGGAGGGCATTAACCATTGAATCATGGAAGGCATTGGTCATGGACTCTTAATATTGAAAAAGATATCAAGGACATAGTCTTTGATCACTAGCCCTCTGTTACTACAAAGTGAATGATGCACGCAACTACTACATGAGGTTTCACAGACCCCTTTTTGTTAAAAATTTTGAAAAAATAAAATCAATTTAAATTTAAATGTTTCGAACCAATTTTTAACCTTTTATATATCTAATAAATTTAAAAAAATATGTAGAAATGTGATTTTGTTATTACTTATATTTATTTGTAATTTTTGAAAAATTGTTTCAAAATTGCACATTGTTTCTAAAAATATCTCTAAACATATAAAAAGTCGTTATTTTTTCTATGAAATTGTATTTTTTTAATAGTTGATAGTATACAGAATGTAAATAAATATCATTACTTTATTTAATGCATACCATAACCTTATTTTTTCTTTTTCAAAATTTGAAACTTTTTTGTGAAATAGAAAGAAAATGCAGGATTCTCATGACAATATTTTTTATTTACATAAATATAAATATTTATTAATATTTATTTGTAGCTGTAAATATGTAAATAATAAAAAGCATGAAATATTGATAAATTATTTGAATAAAAGTGTAATATGAAAGTAAACAAAAACTACTAAAATTATAAAAAATTGAAAGTTCGATATGAAAAATTACAATAGAGTGCAAACCTGAGCATCAGCAGCTGTTAGTTGTCATGATCACTTTTTCACTGAATACAGATTTTTTGGCACACTGTAAACATATTGGTTTTCCACAAACACAACAGGGATACTGGGTTTTTCTTTTGAGGTGGGGCGGACAGGTGTAGCACGTCTTCCTGACTTTGAAAACATCCAATTGAATTACTGCAGGTGGATTCTGGATCTGCAGAATATGTTTGATAGCAAGCTTTGTTTCTTCCGTGATGTGGTGTCCTCTATCCAATCTCCGTTGTAATAATGGAATTATGAATGACTTCGCCAGATTTTTCATAAAGTCTAGTCTAGTGATATCTACAGTATCCCTATAGGATTGTAATGCAAAAGAGTTCACACCTGCTGATATGTTTATCATAGCGAAGAAAATTTCCATTGGCCACCTTCGAGACCGCCTTTGGGTTGAGTAGTTTAAGCACATTTGATCCAATGTGTCTGCACTACTTTTCATTCTGTTGTACTCAGCAATTATTTCAGGCTTTTGACTAATAGCATCACAGCCAGGACCATGATGCATTGATGAAACCAGCATTACAGCCTTGGATTTTTTATGAACATGTGAAAGTAAAGTCATGTTTTCTGTGTAACCATAAATCAAACTGTTTTCTTCTCTGGCTTTGTTTGGAAGGAACGAATCTGGTATCTCTGTTTTATTTTTTTTTTAGTGTACCAACAAATGTTATACCTTTCCTCCTGAGCTCTTCTACAAGTTGAATGGAGCTGTACCAGTTGTCAGCTGTTAGGTTTCTATGTGAGTGCTCAATTGATGAAATGAGTCTGAAAACAGCTTGTGTTGGTATTAGTAATGTTTTTTCCTCTTGCTCTGAAAGGCCTCTTCCATCACTTCCCTTTCCAGTGTAGATGTAGGCGTTGTAAAGATAATTAGTTTTTGCATCAGTCAGGCACTGTACTTTGAGCCCAAATTTCGCTGGTTTGTTGGGCAGATATATCTTGAAGGAACATCTTCCTCTAAAGGGAACCAACATCTCATCTATGCAGACTGACGCTTCCATGCTATAGCAACGCTGGCTGTTTTCAACAAATTTATAGATTATTGTTGAAATTGCAGCTTCTTTCATATCTTTTTTCTCTTGTTTCTATCATCGGGATTGTCAAACTTGAGAGTTTGTAACAAAAATAAAAACCGTTCTTTAGTCATTGTGCATCTAAACACATCTCGGCCTGTACCGTCTGTAGCAAACAGACTTGTAACGGATTCATTCCCAAACTTAAAAGCTGCACTGTAGATAAGAAGACCTATGAAACCATTTTACTCAATGAGATCAATGTCTTTGATGTATGAAGTTGGAGCTTTGTAGTTTGGTTTAATAGAGGCTATTTTCACATTTGTCCATCTTATAATTTCATCTAAAATATCACTGGAAAAAAATAATTTTCACACACTTTCTATGTCCAGATTAGTGCCAAGATCAGAAGCTCTTGCCTTCAGGCCAGGCAATTGAGTGATTATATTGTCCTGTCTTGTCCGTACTGCTTGATTGGGATGCTCTTTTCTCCATTTGAATGCCAGTAATTGTTTTTTTTATCATATCCTTTGTTCTGCACCCAAAGTAGTAAGTATTATTGTCCCGTTGCTGGTTCATATTATTTGTTAATATATCATTCCTGTTGCCTTCCTCTTTTACAGTATCAGATATATTATTTAGTGCAGCATTTTCCTCTATATTCCTCATATTATTTTGAATATCAATACTGAACAAAATCAGTTCATTCCTGTGAGTTTCACTGTCTCTACAGGTTTATTTTCAGTATCACTTTGCTCTGAATCTGTAGCATGATCACTCACTTCTGTATAATCGGAGTCTTGGTCACTGTCATCTAATTCTTCTTCCAAGGCATCAAAAACTATATCTTCAAACTGACTAGAATATCTAAATGGGTCTTGTATTCGTTCAGTGGTTTGCCTATTGCTCCTCCTTACTTCCTGATAAGTTAATGTGCTAGCGTCAAAGTCCATTGTGAAACAGTTCGAATATACTAAGTAATATTAAATAATTATAATAATAATAGAATAAAATAAAAATAAAAGAATAAATAATGATTTATGTTAATAAAAATAAAGGAATAAATAATGATTTAAATTTAAAAAAACTATCACATAACTACTACAACACGTCACTACGTTAGTCTAAGTACTACAATACGTCTAACAGACCACGATCTATAAATAACTCACAAAGGTCGCTCAACTGTACAGCGACACATATACTACTGATAAGAGAGAACAGCATCTCGAAGGTACTGGAAGGCAGCAGGCACCAGGTTGTGCAGTATGGGAATTATGGGATTTTGAATTTCCCTTGCAGTCTGTCAGACCGCTTGTAGTAGTTAAGGGCTAGAGACCAATCTGTGTACCAGTTTCTGAAGTACACTTTCACAACATTTTCTTGATTGGTAGGCTTCTGATTAATATACAGTAGGATCATAAACACTTTTACATGCCGCTCTCAATTTCTCTAATATCTTCAGATTGAAAGAAATGAATCATGACCTATAAGCCTTGAAATCATAAAATATGATACATACTTTCGCCAAAAAAAGTGACACTGACTGCTTTTCATACCTGGAAGCAATACAATGTACACAGAGTCAGGAGGGTGGATTCTCTCCTGTGTATCAAAAGATCCTGAAATTTTAGAGCCAATGGGTCTGCAGCATTGTACTGAGGATGAATGATATTTACTGTGATATTGACTATATTATCAACAAAAACTATGTAAACAAGAATTTACATCAAAAACATGTTTAATTAAAAGTCCAATCTTTAATAGTTATAAATATTAACAAGAAAGTTAGAAAAATAGAGTAATGTTTTTTTTTTATTTTGAGTACATTGCACCAGAATAATAAATTATAAAATACAGCTTCATAGCAATGATATATTGGCTGTTTATATGAATTAGTTTTATGATTTATTCTAATTTTATTTTATAAATATAGGGTAATATCATTTTATGTTTCTATTTAAGTTATTGTTCTACTGTTAATTTTTTTATATTCATAATTGTTTTTTTTGTAGGTTCTCCGTTCTAGAAGAAAGTATTTAAAAAACTGGGCATTGTTCTCAGAGTTCCTTATATTATTAATCTTCTTTGTAGCATTACTAATATTAATAGAACAAATGTACAGTGCCAATTTTTTTCATAAGAATGATCAAATCCGTAAAAGTTTAATCAGACGTTCACAAAGAGGAGCACTTACATTTAATGATGTCAACAATTTAGAAAGGTACTTTTTTAAATATATTAAATTATTAAAAGACAATTACATCAGGATGTAACAAAATTATTTTCTTAATACGAAAAGACAAAGTACAGGCACTAATGTGTAGTAGATAGTTGAGAGTATATATTGAGCCACAAAGAAAATATATTTTGTCACATTTGATTTTAATTAAATTCATATAAATGTAATTATGTCACATATATATATACACAGAACAAATCAATACCATATATATTTTTTAGTTCATACTGTAGCTTTTTTTAGTTCAATAGTCAAAGTTTGTCTTCTACTTCCACTACCACAAGCACTTCTTTTAGGACCCATTTAATTAACATTCAGAAACTGAAACAGGCTTTAAACAACAATTTGAAACTCGCACATTTAATGTTTTGTTAAATTTAAAAATCAAAAGTATGTAACATGATAATAATATTAATTTTTTTAATATTTTTAAATGTTTAAATTTTTTAACGGGCTAACAAACACACAGTAAAAGAGTTGATAACACACTAAGTAAAATTAAGTAAGATGATAAGAAAAGGGAATAGGAGTGTGGGCATTCTGAGAACATATAACTAAGGAATGCCATAGAAGTTATTGCCCCACAAGTACACCCATCAATCAAAGGCTTGTTTGTGTTAACTCAACACAATGTTCATTTCTGTACCACAGCACAATGTTATCTCGATATTTACACATCTGCTTAGAAATAATTTAACAAATTGAAAACACTCTTATAATATGTTCAGCCTTTATCCCAAAACTAAATTGCCATGAGGGTCATTTTTTATTCTGTAAACTAGACCATTGTCCACATCAACTATTAGCTGGGGTGTGGGTATATATATATATATATATATATATATATATATATATATATATATATATATTTATTTATTTATTTATATTTCATTTGTACATATTCCTTTTGGGGTGGAAAAACATTAATCACATCGAAAACCAATGTATAAGTTCAACACAATTGTTTCTTGAAAAAACACTGTTCTAACATTTTACCAAATCACATCCGGCATCTTCAAGGTTCTTCTCACTTCACCTCTGAAGTCGCACTGAAGGAAACTTTCACTTGCCAGATCCTTTATAAACTCTAAAGATCATTTACAATTATTAATTGATAGTATTTCCTTTCTAATTTATTTAAAAATTTATATAAAAATTGGTGGACAGATGGTCCACCTTGTAGTTAATTATGATAGAAAAATAATATTACTTTTTGAATTATTTGCAGATTTAAAGACTATATAGCAAACACAATGTTTCCCAAACTTTATAGTCCCTTGTGGTATAATAACAAGGTACACTCCGATTATGGTAAGCTCATTTTAGTTTTAACCTAATATAAAATTATTTTCAAACCAATTTTTTAAAGACAAAAATGAATTTCAAAACTTAATAAATTCAGATAAGTTGTGTGAAACAAATTTTATGGATTTTTTAAAATTTTCGTAAGTCTCAAACACCAAAAATTTTAATGTAGCAGTCAAGGGACTGGCTGAGAACTAAGGTGTGGCAATTAACCGGACTGATGCTGCTACCAGCAAACAGCAAGCATGCTGTAGCAGGTTGGAACATGTCTGTGACTGTTAATGCTTCCCCACCCTGTGTGTCTCATCACAAAAATATTAAGTTTCTTGTGAAACTAGGAAAACTGCTACAGAATCTCATGCTATGTTAAAGGAAATGTACAGAAGTGAATGTTTATTGTGAACACAAGTTTTTGTGTAACTCAGGCGGTTTAAGGAGGGATGTGAAACAATGGAAGGTGATCCACATCCTGGACAACCCTTAACATCAAAACCAATGACAAAATTTAGAAAATTGGTAAACTGATCTGCAAAAATTGTTGTCTTGAGTGTCCGAGCTCTTGTTGAAATCTCAAGAAATAACCAAAAAAGTGACAATCAAATTGTGCATGAATCACTGAACATGCAGGAAGTTTGTGAAAAAATGGTGCCAAACTTCTCATTCTACATCAGAATCGAGAATGAACATGTGTGCTGAACTTTTAAACAACATTGATAACGATCCAGAATTGTTAGACAGAGTGATTATTTATGATGAGTCATGTTTTTTTACCTATGATCCTGAAAGAAAGCGTTAATTAATGCATTGGAAGAGCCTTGGCAAAAAATAGCAAATCAATATTATCTATGTTCACTATGTCCTTGGATGTCAGATGGTCAATGAACATTTATTACACTGAGGTTCTGACAGCCCTTTGTGAACAAGTGATAAGACAAAGACCAGATTTTATGAAGAGCAATTCCAGAATGCTTCACCAAAAAAATGTGTCTGCCCATACTGCCTTGTCTGTGAAAGTGTTCTTTGTGAAATATGGCATCACCATGTTCGCCTACCCACTATACTCACTGTCCTGTCTCCTTTAACTTTTTTTCTAAGGTTAAATCAGAGGTTAGGGGGACAAGATTTCACAGTGTGGAAGCAGTGAAAGCAAAAGCGACTGCTTCTCAACAAGTTGACAGAAGTGGACTTCTGCTTTTAAACAATAAAAAAATTTTATTGAGCATTGTATAAATCAGCAAGGAGAGTAAATTTAGATTTAAATACTCTTAAAGAATACTAATAATTTACATTCAGTATAAAGATATTTTAAGTATAATTCATGCTATCACAAGTTTCTATTTATTCCCTCATACAAAAGAGTGTTAGGCACGCCTAAAAAATCTTATACATGAATATTTTGATATTTTCTCTTCACAAAGCTACCATGCTTGCCACATTATTTTTTATTCAATTATGTTTCCCTTGCTATAATTTTAGTTACAATTCATTTTCATTTACAGGCCAACTATACCTACTTGTGACTACCATATTAGCTGGTCATACCCATGTCCCCTACATTCATAAACTAAAACACCATTATTTATGTATCTGTTAGGCCTTCTGTAACAACATTTCAATCAAGACTATGAAGACATTGCACAGTATACTAGTACTGCCACTACTACATCTTGCTTCATTCAATTTAGTTTTTTTTTAATTAAAAAACCAAAACTGTCAAATGTTTTCTGTTCTTTCTTAGTTTCTTTCCTTTCCTTTTTTTAGAGTCAGATTTTTGTTGATATTTACTCCTACTTGATTTTTTGAACAAATATTAATAAACATGTGTATAATAAAAAATACAAACACAATGAGCAGCGAGAAACTCATTTAGGCTAGGTGATTGTGATTCATTCATACACAGTATTATTGGTTTGACTTAGCTTCATGTAGATATAAATAACACAAGCACTATTTATATTTATAAATTACCTTTTGTTTAAGTACCAAAAACATACATAATAGAACACATACAGAAATTTTACTACTGATAATGCCTGATTCATATGTGAAAGGAATGTTCATTAGACAAATAAGAATAACACATTAAATTACAATTTATAGCTAATATACAGTTTTATTTTATCTTAAATTTTGTACACTGAGTTTAGTTACATCTTCTATATAGTTTACTTGTAACTATATAAGTACAATTTTTTGATCTGATTTTGTAAAATTAGTGATATATCTCCAACCTCTTTTTTGGTTTTGTTTTAATTGTATTTTTTGGAAAAAATAACTGAATGTGAAAAATGTTGTAGAGAGTTTCCTAACATTTATTATTGTTGTTTTAAAAATGTGTTTATTTTCTGTGGTGTTGTCACTTTTACTGTTTATCTGTAATACAGTTAACTGCATTCCTTTCAGTATAGAATTGATCTTATAGGAAGCATGAAGATCTGCTTAAGCATGAAGCTTACTTTTAGGCACAAAGTAAAACATCAAAAACAAAAAATCTTTAAAAAATTAGTGATTGTTTTGCATTTCAGAAAGCTCAAAATTTGGACATTCTGGTTGGTTTTCTGATGAAGTACATAAATTGGTTGGTATTCCAAGAATTCGACAAATAAGAGTTAAAAAAGGTAAAGTTTACTAACATTACATGTAATAAATAAGTTTTATAATGATAGCCGAATGTTTTACACAGTTCACTAATTTAGTAATAGAATGATAAGTATTAAGCTTAATTGTTAATTTTGTACTAACTTCTGTATAAAATCCCAGCAGCATTCATATAAGGGTTTGGTGGATAATGTGGTTAAGAACACAGTTTGCTGTCTCTGAACTTAAATTTAGGTTGTAGATTCAAAACATCGTTACTGCAGTTAGCACTACTGGATTAGAAATAGTTCTTATATACACAAGGTTTTTAAAAACTACCAGAAAATTAGTGTATGATTGCACATGTAAAAATAAAGAAAAAAAAAAAAGTACCTATGAAGATATTCCTAAAATGCTTATTTTTCTGTTTATCTGTCCGTTTTTAAATTTCTAATTTTAATGTTTATCATATTATATATATATATATATATATATATATATATATATATATATATATATATATATATATAGGTAAATTCTACAGTATATAGTATAACAAATAATGGATATAGTATAATGAATAAATAGTGTAAATAATTTATCTTAAAAAAGACTGTTTATTTTTCCTTTAAAAAAAATTTTTTTAAATATAAAACAAAAATAATATATATTTCGTTCTACAGGAACTTTAACTTTTCCAACATTACCTTTACATATTAAAAACATTATAAAACAACAATAAGCATTCACTTGAAGTATTGTAATCAGTTACCATTTTTTCAGTAATTGCCAATTCAAATATTTTTGGAAGATATGCTTTTAAAAAGAACTGGTCCTCAACCAGGCCTTGTAAAATAAATAGTAACACTGCATCACCAAAACGTGTCTACTCTTTAAAATTATACTGTACTATACAACACTCCATCCCTAAGGTCCAACAGCTGTGTTGAGAAGTGAACTTTCACACTGCTCAAATACAGTTTCATATTTTCCATTTCATTTTAACCTGTAATCATATATATATATATATATATATATATATATATATATATATATATGTGTGTGTGTGTGTGTGTGTGTGTGTGTGCTAATTTTGTTTTGATTATAAAAAAAACGTTATGAATTGATTTCGGTTACTGAAAAAAAATGTTTTTTCAAAAAATAAAAGAATATCTGTGCATATTAATAATAGCTGAGTGTTTACTAAATGTGTTCTTTTTTTCAAATGGTAATGAATCATGTCTTGTAAATCTAAAAAAAAGGGTTTGTGATGTTAGATAACAGAAGTTAAATTTATATAAAGTTAAAACAAGTGAAAGCAACTTGTGTTAGAGGAAACCAGGTTGGTGTAAAAAAAAAAAAATACTTTCATGAACTTTTCAAAATGGTAGCCATCTAAAATTTTAAAATGAAATAACACAAAATCAAAGAGGTTTACAAAATATTCTGAAAAATAACTCTTTTATTTGTATTTTACAAATCTAACAAAGTCTGCTTTAAATTAATTGGACATAAAACAATGGTTTGTTTTACCATTGTAAAACATTGTACCATAATAAAACATTGTGTTATAAAATATAATGATATGTTTTATTCTAATACTGAAACATTAGTGCAGAATCACTACAAAGGGATAATGTTCTAATTTTAAAACAGCTAGTTATATGCCAAAGTAATAATACGTAATATATTCAATAAACAAAGCATTGTTCTAATAGCTGTAGTTTTGAATTAAAGCAAGTAACAAAGTAAACACATTTAATTTATGGCTTAATGGATACATTATTTCTTGTTAATTATTATTAAGGGTTAAATTAAAAGGAAATTTTATTTATTCCATCGCAGCAGGTAACAACTTTACTAATTCGGAAATGGACGATATGCACTTAATTGCTTGCAAAATGCATGAAGCTTGGCGACTGTATCATGAACATTTCCCACATCATGTATAATGAAATATATTCATGCACATCTTACTTTCACAACTTTTGCGACAATTCATCAATGGCTTAAGAAGACTGGTCATTTAGAACCACAGCTTAGTAAATCCTGATGAACATGTTTGATTAAAACACCAAAAAATGTTTGTTGTTTCATACATAGTTAAAATTATCTTTTGCCTTGTTCTGTGCATGTTAGTTATTAAAACTATAATAATAAAAACAAACATATGCTTGAATTGTTATTACTAAATGTAAACAATTATGAATTGTATTTAAAAACTCAATAATGCTTTGTTTTGTGAATATTTACATCAGCAGTTATTACTATGGCATATAATCTGTTGTTTTAAAATAACCTATATAACCTATAACCTATATAATCCCTTTGTATTGAGTCTGCATTAATATTTTAGTATTAGAATAAAAAATATCATCATGTTTAATAACAATGTTGTTTTACTTTACATTCAATTACTTTGAAGCAAATATTGTTATATATATAACAAAGAAAAAAAATTGTTTTTCAGAATGTCTTGTAAACCTTTTTGATTTTATATTATTTGAATTTAAATCATTTAGACAGCTACCTTTTTTGAAAATAGATGAAATATTTTTCCAATGTTTTCCCCCTAATATTGTCTTGCCAATTAAAGACATGTATAACTTTCAGTTGTGTAGTTTTAATGGTTATTGAGTAATATTAAAAAAAAAAAAACACACACACACACACACACACACACACACACACACACACACACACACACACACACACACACACACACACACACATACACACAGTTGGAAAACTGTAAGCAGTTTAGGACATACTGTCATAGGAACTTCTTTACTTCTGTATGTACAATCATAATCCATTCTTTTTTTTTTTTTTTTGCAAGTGTAACAATAGAGCACAATCATTGTGGAATTTCATACGAAACTTGGAAAAACCACTACTGAAACTTATAATTTATTGAAAGAAGTGTATGGCCATGAAAGTTTATTGGTTGCACATGTTTTTGAGTGGTTTAAACATTTTCAAGATGGCTGAAAAGACTTTCAAGATGATTCACGCCCGAGTCACCCTTCCACATCACAGATGACAGTATTGAAAAAATTGGTAATCTAATCCAAAGTGGTAATCAACAATAATACCTTGACATTCTTGCTGAACTTTGTGAAAGAATAATGAAAATTACCAGAATTGTAGAAGGCAAGTTTTAGGTTCTCTACAATAAGCAAGACAATGTGCTGGCTTATTCCGCATTGTCTATCAAGAGGTATCTAGCCAAGTACAGCATCCCTATGATACTGTCTTATTCACCAAATCTTGCACCCTGCGACCTCTATCTGTTTCCTAAGGTGAAATCTGCATTCAAAGGAACAAGATTTGAGTGCTTTGAAGCTGTGAAGTGGCACGCATCCAGAAGGAACTGACAGAAGAAACAATCTTCCAGCACTGTTTCAAGCAATGGAAGATTCACTTGGAGCATTATAGGGAATGAGAAGGGGTATATATTGAAGGTGATAATAAGTAAATATGTATGAAACCAAAATAAAATCTTTTATAGCATCAGTCTTGTTATTTAATAGCCACACCTTGTGTGTATGTGTGTGTGTGTGTGTGTGTGTGTGTGTGTGTGTGTGTGTGTGTGTGTGTGAGAGAGAGAGAGAGAGAGAGAGAGAGAGAGAGAGGCAGTCTTTGTGAACGAATGACCCCACCCTGCCCAAAATTGGTTTGATTAAAGGTTTACAGGTGGTCAAAAGAAAGGTCTGGACCTCTAGTTTCTAAATCTGTCAGGCGTATTTAGTGAATCACTATTGTAAGTCCAATATGGCGGCTAAAATCTCATGATCCACACTCTATTTTTACTAAATCTATTATAAAACTAGTAGTGTACTTGTGCAAAACATTCCCTATTTTATACTTAATTTATTTTAGACCACTATAAGACTCGAAATGGTGCTTTTTTTTAGCTTTATTGATGAAAAACAGCATTTGTCACATGACTTAAGGCGCCATTTTGTTTCAGCTAAAGCTATCTTTATACATTTAAGAAGTAAATTTCAAAATCATTCATTCAAGATTTTTTTAAACCTGAATAGGGCTAAAATAGTTGTTTTTTCAACTATTTTAATGAAAAAACGCCTGTCACATATTTTTGGCCGCTATATTGGATTTTATGTGAACCAAGAAATTTTTACCATATGGCTTTTGAAAGTAGAGTTCAAGACCTTGAACTTAAGCATTTGTAGACCTCAACTGGGTTCATGTAGCTAGTTTTATAATAGTTTCAGTAAAAATAGAGTGTGGATCACAAAATTCTAGCCGCCATATTGGATTTACAATAGTGATTCACTAAATATGCCAGACAGATTTAGAAACTAGAGGTCCAGGCCTTTCTTTTGACCACTTGTATCTTTAATAGATCAAACCAATTTTGGGCAGGGTGGGGTCATTATATATATATATATATATATATTATATAAGAATATATATATATATATATATATATATATATATATATTTCTTTTTATAGTCACCATTGTCAAATAATCATAGGTGATAATAATAATAAATAATCTACAAAGATTATAGATAATAGATAATTTGTAATTAGATAAATTACAAAGATAGGTAGATTTAATGTAAATCCCTGTATTAAGTTTCCTTCCTTTAATTTGTAATGAAAACAGTGCATAGAAGGTTTTATGAGGTTTTTTTCAAGAGTGTCTCAACAAACTTTTTTAAAAATTTTCGTATAGGATGAAGCCATCAATTTTATTGTCCTTCATATAAATAGATAGGTAGGTATAAAGTAAACCTCTGTGTTATGTTTCCTTCCTTTAATTTGTAATGAAAACAGAGCATAGAGGGTTTTATGAGGTTTTTTTCAAGAGTGTCTCAACAAACTTTTTAAAAAATTTTTGTATAGGATGAAGCCATCAATTTTATTGTCCTTCATATAAATAGATAGGTAGGTGTAAAGTAAACCCCTGTGTTATGTTTCCTTCCTTTAATTTGTAATGAAAACAGTGCATAGAAGGTTATGAGGTTTTTTTCAAGAGTGTCTCAACAAACTTTTTTAAAAATTTTCGTATAGGATGAAGCCATCAATTTTATTGTCCTTCATATAAATAGATGGGTAGGTGTAAAGTAAACCCCTGTGTTATTTTCCTTCCTTTAATTTGTAATGAAAACAGAGCATAGAGGGTTTTATGAGGTTTTTTTCAAGAGTGTCTCAACAAACTTTTTTAAAAATTTTCGTATAGGATGAAGCCATCAATTTAATTGTCCTTCATATAAATAGATAGGTAGGTGTAAAGTAAACCCCTGTGTTATGTTTCCTTCCTTTAATTTGTAATGAAAACAGTGCATAGAAGGTTTTATGAGGTTTTTTTCAAGAGTGTCTCAACAAACTTTTTTAAAAATTTTCGTATAGGATGAAGCCATCAATTTTATTGTCCTTCATATAAATAGATGGGTAGGTGTAAAGTAAACCCCTGTGTTATGTTTCCTTCCTTTAATTTGTAATGAAAACAGCGCATAGAGGGTTATGAGGTTTTTTCACGAGTGTCTCAACAAACTTTTAAAAATTTTCGTATAGGATGAAGCCATCAATTTTATTGTCCTTCATATAAATAGATGGGTAGGTGTAAAGTAAACCCCTGTGTTATGTTTCCTTCCTTTAATTTGTAATGAAAACAGCGCATAGAGGGTTATGAGGTTTTTTTCACGAGTGTCTCAACAAACTTTTTTAAAAATTTTCGTATAGGATGAAGCCATCAATTTTATTGTCCTTCATATAAATAGATAGGTAGGTGTAAAGTAAACCCCTGTGTTATGTTTCCTTCCTTTAATTTGTAATGAAAACAGTGCATAGAAGGTTTTATGAGGTTTTTTTCAAGAGTGTCTCAACAAACTTTTTTAAAAATTTTCGTATAGGATGAAGCCATCAATTTTATTGTCCTTCATATAAATAGATGGGTAGGTGTAAAGTAAACCCCTGTGTTATGTTTCCTTCCTTTAATTTGTAATGAAAACAGCGCATAGAGGGTTATGAGGTTTTTTCACGAGTGTCTCAACAAACTTTTTAAAAATTTTCAGTATAGGATGAAGCCATCAATTTTATTGTCCTTCATATAAATAGATAGGTAGGTGTAAAGTAAACCCTGTGTTATGTTTCCTTCCTTTAATTTGTAATGAAAACAGTGCATAGAAGGTTTTATGAGGTTTTTTTTCAAGAGTGTCTCAACAAACTTTTTAAAAATTTTAGTATAGGATGAAGCCATCAATTTTATTGTCCTTCATATAAATAGATAGGTAGGTATAAAGTAAACCCCTGTGTTATGTTTCCTTCCTTTAATTTGTAATGAAAACAGAGCATAGAGGGTTTTATGAGGTTTTTTTCAAGAGTGTCTCAACAAACTTTTTTTAAAATTTTCGTATAGGATGAAGCCATCAATTTTATTGTCCTTCATATAAATAGATAGGTAGGTGTAAAGTAAATCCCTGTGTTATGTTTCCTTCCTTTAATTTGTAATAAAAACAGTGCATAGAAGGTTTTATGAGGTTTTTTTCAAGAGTGTCTCAACAAACTTTTTTAAAAATTTTCGTATAGGATGAAGCCATCAATTTTATTGTCCTTCATATAAATAGATAGGTAGGTATAAAGTAAACCCCTGTGTTATGTTTCCTTCCTTTAATTTGTAATGAAAACAGTGCATAGAAGGTTTTATGAGGTTTTTTTCAAGAGTGTCTCAACAAACTTTTTTAAAAATTTTCGTATAGGATGAAGCCATCAATTTTATTGTCCTTCATATAAATAGATGGGAAGGTGTAAAGTAAACCCCTGTGTTATGTTTCCTTCCTTTAATTTGTAATGAAAACAGTGCATAGAAGGTTATGAGGTTTTTTTCAAGAGTGTCTCAACAAACTTTTTTTAAAATTTTCGTATCGGATGAAGCCATCAATTTTATTGTCCTTCATATAAATAGATGGGTAGGTGTAAAGTAAACCCCTGTGTTATGTTTCCTTCCTTTAATTTGTAATGAAAACAGCGCATAGAGGGTTATGAGGTTTTTTTCAAGAGTGTCTCAACAAACTTTTAAAAATTTTCAGTATAGGATGAAGCCATCAATTTTATTGTCCTTCATATAAATAGATGGGTAGGTGTAAAGTAAACCCCTGTGTTATGTTTCCTTCCTTTAATTTGTAATGAAAACAGAGCATAGAGGGTTTTATGAGGTTTTTTTCAAGAGTGTCTCAACAAACTTTTTTAAAAATTTTCGTATAGGATGAAGCCATCAATTTTATTGTCCTTCATATAAATAGATAGGTAGGTGTAAAGTAAACCCCTGTGTTATGTTTCCTTCCTTTAATTTGTAATGAAAACAGAGCATAGAGGGTTTTATGAGGTTTTTTTCAAGAGTGTCTCAACAAACTTTTTAAAATTTTTAGTATAGGATGAAGCCATCAATTTTATTGTCCTTCATATAAATAGATGGGTAGGTGTAAAGTAAACCCCTGTGTTATGTTTCCTTCCTTTAATTTGTAATGAAAACAGCGCATAGAGGGTTTTGTGAGGTTTTTTTCAGGAATTTCTCCCCAAACTCTTCCAAAAATATTCATATTGGCTGAAGCAATTTGTTTTATTGTCATTCCAGACTCTAATAAGTAATCACAGTTCACAACCGTTTTGCAATGAAAATGAATATCCAAAAGTAACAATATTATAATATATTTTCTTATTTTAATAATTTTTTTAATCTTATACTACCAACATAATCAGCATTAAAATAAGCATTTTAAAGTATATTGAAAATACAAACAAACAAAAAATCCTGATGGCCTCCAATGTATTGACAATGCTAATTTATATACAGATTATTTATTGATTATAATGACAAAATTATATTGTTAAGATGTATAGTAAAAAGTAATTGTTTTAGATCTGAAATGGCTACAATTTTAAAACTGTTATATAGATTTAACTTTGTAACAAACCTGTAAAAACTATCACCAAAATCAATTTTTGTGCTAAGTTTAAATTAAAATGGATTAAAATTTCAAATGCCAGTATGCCAATATATATACAGTATATATAAATTTTAACCTGTCAAATATGGTTTAGAGGTCAATATCAGTACTTGTTTCAAGGTCTTGGGTGAGAATGATACTGTGATTGTCACTCGAATAGCTTGTAACTGCAGAAGATTAAGTTAATGCTTTTTTTTACAAAAATACATTTTTCATTTACAGATGTTTGCTCTATTCCCGAAGTAATTAAAAAATCAAACCTCAAAATGGGCTGCATTGCATCTTTGAATGACGACACAGAAGAAAAGGAAAACTTTAAATATTTCTGGCACAAGTTAAGCTCAGATGAGGAACTTACCAATTCTCCTTGGGTTTATGTTAAAAAGCAAGAATCTGGAACTGCTACTTTGCATGGTAAATTTAACATCTTTAGAATATATACAGCTACAAATGTTATATAGCTCTTGCTATAAGGCAGGGTGTAAGAGGAAAATATAACTTCCTTGTAAATAGTGGTACTACAGTAATATCATTTTATTTCAATTCCTAGTTCTCTACTTATCTGTTTTTCAGCACATTTTTGACCCCTTGTGCTTTCCACATTTCCAAACAATTTGAATTATTTTCCACTGCTCAGTGTTCTCAGGTCAAGAAACGCCTGTTGCAGATCAGCCATCATTTTAAAGCCGACTGTTACTAATTCAAAATGGTGTTTTATTGACATGTTAAAATTATTTATTTAGTTTACCTTAGTAGTTGTGGTCTCCATCCCACTTACACTACAAACAAATCAGGAGGTAACAAAAATCACATGTGTAGCATCCTAGGTGGTTCTTAATAATAATAGTGTTGGTTTTGGTCAGTGGGGAGCACTGCGTTATTATCCCAGTAAAGGATAGACTGTTACGTTTGACAAATTCTGCTAATGCAAAAGCTACTGGTTCACTTCCATCCCGAACCCTTTGAATGAATTAAAACCAAGACCCAAAATCAATTCCACTTATCACTCCTTCCCTGTCTAAATCCACATCCAAAGTCAAGGTGGATAGTGTACACCAAAGACCACATAGCAAAGGTGGAGCTTAGTTTTGTGTAGTCTGATGACCTTAACCTTTCATTACGTTTTACTTATGTAAAACCTATGTTTTACATAATTTAATTATGCTTTATGTATGTATTACCTTTAATGGCTTAAAAAGAAACCTTCCATACATACAAAACTAAGCAGAAGAGACAAAATGGACTCGAAGGAATGAAAATTGTATGGAAGTCGAGTGAAATGGGGTAGTACCTAATGCCATGGCATCACAGCAGGCTGTCAAGAACATTTCAAATCAGTAAGACCATCAGATTTATACAATTCTACCAAGAATATGAAAGTGCAAACTGAGCAATGTACTTCCAATTAAATGTAAGAGTAAAAGGCCTTCCAAGTATTAAACTTTAGTGTTGTTAAACCTTAGAGAGATGTAGGGACTGAGTTAATAGGAAATTTTACTTTAAGAGTGGAGGGCTGTCAGCCGGAAAGAGGTCACGTGATGGGGATAGTAGGGAAATTATGTAGAGGACAATGCAGAAAAACCATGACCTCATTATGGATTACTGTGATTTGAGGGTTCATTTGAACAAGGTACGAATTTATCATGAAAAACTATTTGCAGGCTAAGGAGGATGGACGAGTAAACTGCTCACCACACAATCTGTGATGCTATCATCAGCAGGAGATGATGGACAGGTAACCAGTCTACATGATTATCAGGTGATAGTACCTAAGAGGACTAGTTGCAGCAAGGGCCATCGAACCCTGTAACCTCTAACATTTAATTAAATAACACTGGCTAAATAGAACTTAAAAGAAATTTGATTATTTGTTCTAGGTTTCACAGGTAGAAAATACCATGCTGGAGGTTATATTGTATATTTAGGACGCACCTTACGAGAAACTAATTACACTCTGGCAGAACTAATGTATTCAAATTGGTTGGATGTTAGAACTCGGTTTATAGTTATTGAACTTCAGCTCTATACTGTCAACACCGATGTTTTTACTGTAGTGGCATTCATTGTAGAAAATTTACCTGGAGGAATATTCATAAGACGATCTCAGGTAAGATAATTTATCAATATTCTTATAGTAGGTTAGCTAGACAATATTAATTCTAGAAGCATTTTAAACAAGAAAGTATTTTTTATGTTGCAGGTACTGTCTTTGCACGTAAAACACCAATATTGGACTGTGTCGATGTTGATTTTCCTAGTATTCACCCTGTTCTTTTTATTTACAAATATTTATAACCTGAATCAACAAGGGTGTTCAATGTACTTTTCTAAATTTTGGAACTATTTTGAAATGCTTATGCTGGTACTCGGTGTTATAAATTTAGTTTCTCATACTGTGTACATGATGGTTATTGGTGATAGCATCCAGGACTATCAAATTGCAGGAAAAGACACATTCTTTAGTTACTTATTATTGATAATGCGTTATCGTTTATTACTTGTTTCTTTATTTTTAGTATTTCTGTGTTTTGTAATTCGTCTATTGCGAACATTTAGGTTAGGTCGAAGAGTTCAAATATTTTGTTTTACATTTCTATTTTCCGCAAGGTCTGTGATTGTCATTACATTAGTATTTATTCTTTTCTTGTTAATCCAGTCAGTTGTCTTGGCAAACAGATTAAACCAGCCCTTTACTGCTAATTGGTCAATGTTTTTAATGTATAAGACTGGATTTAGACATCTTCTTGAAAATGCATCTTACCCACATAAAAAAATGGTAGTATTTATTTATTGTCTTTCAACTGCTTTTTTCAGCACTGCCTTTACCATCCTTTATAGTTACTATTACAAGATCGCAAAAGTTCACAACATTTTAAAACCGGACCTTTTGAATTATGTAGCATTCATTAAAGAACATTTTTTTCTAGTAAGTGCTATAAAAAAAGAAAACTTCAAGCAACTACAAGACTTCGTGGGGGCTTGGACTCAGTTAATCACAGCC
Organism: Callitettix versicolor; assembly: GCA_022606455.1. NCBI lineage: Eukaryota > Metazoa > Arthropoda > Insecta > Hemiptera > Cercopidae > Callitettix > Callitettix versicolor. Next base: position 69,177,780 of record CM040189.1, read on the forward strand.
TACCAAAATCTTATGAAAAGATAATGGCTTCAAAGATTAAAGAATATATTACAGGCTGTATTAGTCAAGATCAAATAAAAAAAGCTAAACAACCTTCTAGTAAACTGAATTCAAACTATTTCCCTCCTTCTTGTCAGAATATAAATATTGTTTTAGACTATGGAAAAGAGCCACATTTTTAATTTAAATTAAAAATTTCAAAGTTAGATTTTATACTGACTTGTTTAATATCAGCAATTGACAATATGTTACTAAATGAAAATTCAGTTGACATCAATAACACTCAATAAAAGTGTTAACAATAACATTAGTCTGATTTTAATTAAAAACTAAGGAACTGAGAACACTTTAGATATTGACTTTCATAGTTAAAATATTTCAAAACAGGAAAATAATTTGTTTTTAATAAGAACTTGTTTGTGCATGAAAATATCTAGTTTAATAAAATATTTTACTTATTTGCTATTTAATTAAATGATACAATTAACATGTGGTGTTTTCTAATACATTAAACAAAATATGATGTAGCTTAATACACGGTATGCTTATTGTTTAAAATAACATATTTCTTACTAATATAAAAGGTTTGTAGAGTATGTTCTCTGTTGAAAGTAGTTCTGAAAAAATATATTCAAAGTGGTTGAACACAGTTTTATTAATTCTATTAGAGAACTTTGTTAATTTAGATGAGACTAGATTATATTCAAACTAGAGGAAGGGATAAGTGAGAATGTGTTTTAGAGGACATATTGTACAACAATATTATACAACCTCAAGCACTATAGTTAACAGATCTATTGTGCAAGTAAGCCTCTGAGTACTAGTTCAGCAGATGGATGCCCTCAGTAAGTTCCAATATCCATTGACTAGCTCATTCTGCTGAAGATACCTAGGGTCCTGGAAACCAAAAGACCCTAGTCTCCTACCAGCAAGAGTTTCACAATCAAGAATTATGTGTCCTGCAGTGTCCTATTTCTTCCACAACCTACACATGGTTTCACCATGGTACATACCTATCCTGTTCTTGTGCAACCTCAGACCACAGTGCCCAGTAATGAGACCCATGATTTTCTTGAGTTGTGCTCTTCCAAAAACGTCTGCTGCATCTTTAAGCCCTACATATGCTTAAGAGGTACTTACCATGGGAATGCCTATGAAGGTTATCCCATCTTGGCTGGTGTTGCTTATTAATCTACCTATTAATAGCAGACCTGGCCAGTTACAGAGAGATCCCTGAAGCTGGCTCAGGTCCGATGAACTCAAATGCAGATCCCAGTCCAGTCAGTCGGTCTGCCTCCTTATTACCCTCAACTAGCTTATGCCCTGGGACCCAGTAAAGAGTTACCCGGTTATTCAGGGACTGAGCGTTGAGGTTCTCCCAACACACCCAGACCAGCTTGGACTTAATTGTAGGACTCGCTGTTGCTTTTATTGCTGCCTGACTATTGGTATAAATATGAATATGAGCCTTCTTGAATGCCCGTTTCAAGGTCTCCCGAACACAGTCATTAATCGCCATCACTTCAGCCTGGAATACGGTTGTATGCTGTCCAATGGTAATAATTGTCTTCAACCCCGGTCTCATACCATACACCTCAACACCAGTGCCTGTCTGTCTTGGAGCCACCTGTATACCATATTATATCTCCAAATTTTTCCAACACACGATCTCCATCCTTAGATATAACGTCAACTTGATATTAAAGGATGTAAACCATGTGTCGTTTGACCATTTGATCAGTCCCCTTCATTAGAATTGTCATTGTTCTTTTCTCTGATTCCAGCGTGCCCCAATGTTGAGGATAGCCAGACACCCCCTACCTGCAGTCTACATGCAGCTTTACATGCCTCCCCATGACATAAATGTTAATGGGTTAAACCCAAGAACGATCTCCATAGTCGCCGTTGGTTTTGTGTTCATCGAGCCAGTAATACACAGGCAGGCCAGCCTCTGAATTTTGGCCAGAGACTCTCTGCCCCCCCTCTGCTCAGCCTTAGTCCACCACACTACAGCACCATAGCACATTATAGGTATAATTATCCTAGTATAGATGTATTTCATCATGCTTGGTCTCAGCCCCCATGTTTTGCCAACCATTCGTCTAACTGCCATCAATGAACTGTTGTCTCTCCCCATGATGCGCCCAAGATGAGCATTCCAGGATAATTTGGTGTCCAACACCAAGCTCAGGCACTTTATCTCGTTCGCAACAGGGATCATCTCTCCAAAGAGCTTAAGCCCTCCTAAATACGGGGTGATCCTCTTCCTAGTAAAAGGAACAAGAGTTGTTTTCCTTCTGTTTAACCCCTAAATTCTCCTGATGACACCAGGTTGCCACTAGTGATAGGACTCTCTTCATGAGATCCACCACTGTATTACCATGCCTACCCTGGATAAGCACCACCACATCATCAGCATATCCTTTGTTCAATAATTTTGACAATTATACTGTTTAACCCTAGAACAGTCAGGCGAAAAATAGTTTCAAGAACAGTCAGACTGGATCTAGTGAACTCAATAAATAAAACACTTAAGGCAAGTGACAAAAAGTATATTTACATCAAATTACAAATTTTTGTTTTGTTCAGATAGTAATAAATGCTACAGTGGCATTATTTTAACTTGTTTGCATTATACACTAATTATAAAAAACTACAACTGAAAACATTCTTCTTTGTAGTACTAAATGTATGTAAACTGAAAACATAAATACATTTGATTGAAATACAACTTTAAATGAGAATAAGTTGTAGAACTAAGAAGTAAAAATGTTGAATTTTCATTACATAATTAGATATTGTGAATATAATGAACAGTTTGTGAGATATTGTCCTCTAAAATCATCACTTTTCAAAACAATCACCGCAAACCATTTCTGCATGCGCCAAACATAACCACAATTTGCAAACTTTGCAATAGTATTTAGTTTTGCTGTTCTTGCACTTGCAGTATCTTCCCCTTTTCCCTGGTTGTGGATCTTTAAATATTCTCTGTTCTTGGGTGCTAGAGAGGTTAGAGGCAAGCCTATGAATTTCGTGCAGGAAGATTGGCTGGGTTATGTGCATTTTAAAATATGGTGTTATCAAATTCTGTTAAATTCACTGTTTAAAACATTTTTTGTTGCCACTTTATAATGTAAACTATTCACAATGATAATTCTGTGTCAGGACATCACAAATAGTTCACAAAATAACTAGTAACTCAATTATACACCAAAATAAAAAGGGGGTCACACTGGCAGAAATTATTAATGTAAATGGTCAGGCTGGGTTTGGTAGACCCATGCGCTTTTAGGAAGACTGCTAAACAAAACAAAACCTCATTCACGATGCCAACACTTCCTCTCAGATGTTTTAGGAAGTTACTAGAATGCTCGAGTCAAATCAGCAACTATAAGAATATAAATTCAGTCAAACAAAAACTAGTGCATCTCACAGACCCAGCTCGACCGATCTAGGATTATTAGTATATTAAAAAAATGTACTAAAAATTACCATTGATATTTTTTGAAAAATAACCATTTTTCAAATGATATTTTTTTTCTAAATCATCAAGTTGAATGTTTTCTTTTTGTTAATTAAATCTTTCTCTAATAAAGTCTTAGTTGCAGAGTTTCATTTATAGGCAATAAGTTCAGTAGACATTTTTTGTTTTGTTGTATATACAGAGTTTTTAAAAGAATATCCGACTTTATTTTGCATCAAATGTAAGCTTTCTTTAATTTTTAAAACTCACATCAGTTATCAAAATGTAAATGTGATATTTTATTGATATAACTTGTCAAGCCACTCATGGCTAGTTAGAAGCGATGTAATGAAACCCTGCACTTCGTCCACCACCAAGTGAGTAGTTACTTCAACTTGATATTGAACTTGATAATGGGTTTTTTTATTTTCTCATCTTTTTTTCATATACACAAGTTCTTTTTTTTATCTGACTAGTGAGTTACATAGGGTTTTTAGAAAATGTGGCGTTTACAAAGTCCACCATATAAAATAAACACTTACAATACAATTAACAATAAAGCAGTACTCTATTATTTGTTATTATTAGTTCATAAATCATACTGTAAAACCTTAAATAGTAACAAAACTTTGGTTATGCTATTTTGAATTTTGGATTAGTTTAATAACTGCATTTAAGAAGCATGAGCTAATATTTTGTTGGAAAATGTATACAAAAGCTGATGCAATTAAAAACAAAAATTTTGCAAATGTTTTCGTTTTTCTGTGGTATACTTTTTAAAATGTGAACACTTTATCATCAAAATGTTTTGAGGTATCTGTATGCAGCTTTCACAATTTTTTTTATTTTAAAATTTTGCATTTAACTTGTGTATTACATGACCACCTTCCTATTTTTTAAAAAGTTACTTTCAAGATGGTGGACCAATTTTTTTTAAGTCATCCTAAATGAGTTTTATAATCAAGTTCCACACATGCATATTTCTTCAAATTTTACTAGCATTTAAAAAATTCCATTTTCAGACATCCCCCTAGCCTGTACAGTTAAAAAATAAATTAATTTACATATATTTATTTTATAGAACACTAAAGTTGTTGTTGGTATTATCAGCAGATAAACTAACAACTTTATTGAAAATGTTTGGATTTTGTAGAATTCCATTAAATGGTTGCAAATAATTTCTGAGCTCTGCCCAGGAAGTGCTTACAGCTCTAAAAGTATTTGAAATATCTTCAGGTCTTAATGATTGAACAAATCCACAGAAATTGAAATAAAATTAGCTTTGTCTGTATTTGTTTTCAACTCACTGTCAGCGACAGGAGCTACAGCATTGACTGCTACAGCTCTAACTATAGAGCACATACAAGAGAATTTTGGTTCAAAAAAAACTTCTCTACGATTTTTGGAGTACAGTCCACTCAGCGAAAGCTCCAACTGTGATTGTTGGTGAGATAAACAAGTACTTCTTCTGTAACAGCCAGTTCTTTAGCACCATAAGTTCAAGACTTGGAAAATATATTTACGAAACTCATGACCCTTGATGCTGATGAAAGAGCTTGTTTATGTTTTTCACTCTTAAGATATTGAGTGATAACAAATTTTCTGCTGTGAAAAAAGAAAAGTGTGTACTACACGTTAGAAACGTAACGTCCATCCAATTCACTTTCAGTTTTTTTAATAAATGGGAATTCTTTTTCCAGATCTGTATTAAATTTGTACATATGTTTAGGCATTTTTCAAATATAAATATAAAACAAAATGAGACAACAACTTCAACTAGTAGTTATGTCTTCATTTTTGGGTGATTTACCAAAGTAATGATTTTTACAATTTTGTTTTATTATGTACTTTATTACAGAATTAAAAGATATGCACACATTGAAGATTAAATTTTTTATGAAAAATTTTGATTTTATGCAATTTTTTATAGAACTATAGTGTAATGACATTGCAATGTACATAATATGGAGCAAGATACATTTATTATTACACCAAGATCACCGACATGTGCCTTCTTAGAATAGCATTGTCAGTGCATTCATAGTTCTTGTTCTTACAGTGATTGTGTTGTTACAGCATAGCATCATTTCTTGTAAGCTTTGTGACATACATCTCTTTGTCAGTTTAGGTTGGGATTACAGCTGTGTTGTTGTTTTTCTTATAAATCATAGATTCTATAGATTTGTATTCAAAGTGCAGCAATAATTGTAAAATTTATAAAATTCACTTCACTAGTTTTGTCAATTTTGTTAATTTTTTGCCAAAACTGTTTAGTATATGCCCAATATTCAATAATTCAAAATATAAAAGTATGGAATCAGGTGTAAGATGAGCAGGAGCAGTACCTCAGTTGATCTTGGTGTAATAAATTAACCTTTCTCTAAGTAAACAGCAATGGCATCACAATGTAGTTCAGTTAAAAATCTTACAATAGTAACTTTTCATAATAAATGTAATCTTCAATGGGTGGATATCTCTTAATTCAATAAAATAGTATGTATTCTTAATGCAATACATTTCTTTTTTCTGCTAGGGAATTTGATATTTACGAGGGCTGTTCGGAAAGTAATCTCAGATTGATTATAAAAAAAAAAAACCACATTAAATAAAAAAAAATATTGTATACATCTTAAAGCTACTTCTTTCCCTTATTTTTTGACATAATTTCCAAAGACATTCTAACATTTATCATATCTTTTAACTAGTTTTCCAATCCCTTCAGCATAAAAATCTACCGCCTGTGCCTTGAGCCAGCCTGTGACTTCTTTCAGCTCCTCCTCATCATGAAAGTGCTGAAATCCAAGCTACTTCTTCATATGCATGAAGAGATGGTAATCGCTGGGGGCTAGATCTGGGCTGTAAGGCAGATGCTTGAATATGTCCCATTGGAACTGCCCCAGAAAATCCTTGGTTGCCTGAGCAGAGTGAGGTCGAGCATTATCGTGCAAAAACACAATACCGGAAGTCAGCATTCCACAACATTTGTTTTGTATGGCCCTTTTTAAGTTTATCAACGTTTGACAGTACACATCTTTATTAATCATCTTTCCCCATTCCATAAATTCTACCAACAACACCCCTTTAGCATCCCAAAACATTTGCCATGAGTTTCCTGCCAGAAAAATCTTGCCAGGCTTTTTTTGGCTTGTTAGGCGAATCTTTATGGCTCCAAACCTTTGATTGCTCTTTTGTCTCAGGATTGACATATTTGATCCACGTTTCATCACCTGTTACGATACTTGTAAGTGATGATTTTATCAAGAAATATTTTCAGTTATAGAAATGACTGTGTAGCATTTTATTCAGGCTAACAAAAATTGAATAGGTCTAAACAAATTGTTTGTCTAAAAAAAAGAATGTATATATATATATATATATATATATATATATATATATATATATATATATATATATATATATATATATATATATATATATATATATATATATATATATATATATATATATATATATATATATATATATATATAATATATGAATAAATGAATACTTGCCAATGATGATTTCATTTCATATAATTCCTATGCATTACATAACAAAATACTATAGTAAAGTTATATTCTCATATGAACTATAACTTTTAGGCGAAAACAAAAATTTAGTTATTCAAAAAAATGTATATAACTATATTGTGAAATATTTAAGGGAGGTGTTAATTAATGTTAAATCAAGAAATGCCTGTATAAAAAAGAAGATATAATTTAATAGTCAAACTGCCCACATATAATCTTTTGAAAAAGAATATATATATATATATATATATATATATATATATATATATATATATATATATATATATATATATATATATATATATATATATATATATATATATATATATATATATATATATATATATATATATATATATATTACTAGTTCTATGGTTGCAACTTCATTGTCTACAGATATAACATATGTTGTTTGTGCAAAGACAAAGTTAAAAATAACAAAGGCTTTGATCTTAGTTATACTGAATATTATTGTTCTCTCAAAATTTATGAACACAAATAATCACTAAGTATTAACTTTAACTAAACCTTGTGTTATATTATCTCTGAACTAAACTACAAAAGTAATAAGTAACCAGCTTTGTATTTCAATGGAAAATCTATAACCAACCAGTGTTATTTCTTGTTAGGCTAAAAAGCAATTTTAAGTATACTATGCTTTTTGTAAATGTCATGAATTGCCAATCATTAAATGAATGGATTTTCTTTCTACAAATCTTCTTTCAGTTTGTTTGTGGAAAATTTGTCAATTATGATTACAGATACTGTCAAATATCTCAAACTAAATGTGAAGAATGTGGTGTTTGTACTAGTTCATCTGTAAAGGAAAGGCAGACTTGTGAAAAAAAATTCTTTTTATCAACAAATATTTCATCTTCCCCAGTTATTTTTACGGAATCATGTGAAGTAGCTAATTTGTGTTTTCCAAAAAATTGTATTCATGGCAAATGTCTTCCTCCAGTATTAGGATCAATAAACTGTGGTTGTATAGATAATTATTATGGCCCAAACTGTCAAAATCATTTGGGTAAGAATTTTACAATAATTTATATTGTATTCTTAGTTTTAGCTATTTTAAACAATACTATCAGAACATAGATGCCTGTAACAATCCTAAGCTTCTAAGTTATTCTGTGTCACTTTAATTGGGATTAGACAATAGGCTATATCAAACAAATAGGTTTTTAATCAGAGAAATTTCTTTTAGATGTAGGCTACCCTACCTAGATTTTGATCAGGTTATTTCATAAGTTTTATTTAAGGGTGTAGTGTAATAAAGAAGGTAGGTTTCTAAAGTTTTAATTATTTTTTATTTTAATTAATACCCCTTTATTGAGGTTATATGGTACTCTATAAATATAATTACCATAGAATTCTTGCCTACATCCTGTAAAAGTACCCTAGCCCAGTTTTATATATTTTTGTGACAAATACAATGGACCCTAAAAATTTTTGTAGAATAGAATAAAATTACAGCTGAGGCAGCTTAAGTGAGTAGCTGATGGGTTTAGAAATCCAATCTTACTTCTAGCTGAAAAAAAGAAAAAAATATTCAGTGAGGGACTGGCCAATAGAAGTCACTACTTCTTTTGGCATGCTGACTGTATACTTTTTCATTATTATGGTTTAATCATTTTTATAAAATTGAGATGCATGCAGGAAAGGGCAACTCTTGAAAATTATTTTAGTATTAAATTTCATGTGTGTGTAAGTACACAACTTAAAAATTAACTAAAACCATTATAGTCTATGCATTTGAGTATCTTTGGCTATATAAGGAATTTTAATAATTAATAATTTCATAACCCTACTTTTGACAGTTATACATGATAGTTGTACTGTCTAAAGTATAATAATAAATATAATATTTGTGATTCTGGCATATCAAAATTGTTATAGGTCTATAGATCATATACATTAAATAATTTATCTAAATAAATTGAGAAAATTCACATTTTTAAAATTAACAAGAACAATAACATTAAGTTTATGTACTAGAGGAAGGGATAATTCAACCCCAGGCACTGTGATCGATTGAACTATTGTGCAACTTAACCTCTTAAAAGACCTAGTTCAGCAGATTGGTGCCCCTAATAAGTTCCAACAATCCACTGACTAGCTCACTCTGCTGAAGATCCCTAGGGTCTTGGAAACCAAAAAACACCTAGCCTCCTACTAACAAGAGCCTCACAATCATAAATTATGTGACCTGCAGTTTCCTCCTCCTTCCTGCACAATCTACACATGCTTTCTTGGTGGTACAAACCTATCCTGTTAATGTGTACCCTTAGACCACAGTGCCCTGTTATGAGCCCCATGATCCTCCTGAGTTGTGTTCTGCCCAGGACATCTGCTACTCCTTTAAGTCATCCAAATGGAACTTTACTTAAGAGACGTTTACTATGGGAATGCCCATGAAGGTTGTCCCATCTTACCTGGTGTTGACTTGTAATCAACCTATTAATAAGTGACCTGGCCAATGATAGAGAAATCCCTAAAGCCGGCTCAAGTCCAATAAACTCAGATGCAGATCCAAGTCCAGGCAGTCGGTCTGCCTCCTCATTACCCTCAACTCCCCTATGCCCCGGAACCCAGTGAAGAGTTACCTGGTTACCCATGGACAGAACGTCAAGGTTCTTCCGACACTCCCAGACCAGCTTAGATTGTATTATAGGACCCGCAAGTGCTTATATTGCTGCCTGACTATCAGTATAAATATGAATAAATGCCTTCTTGAAGCCCCGATCCAAGTTCTCCTGAACACAGTCATTATCAGCCATCACTTCAGCCTGGAATACTGTTGTATGCTGTCCCAGGGTAATAACTTTTTTTACCTCCTGTCTCAGGCAGTACACCCCAGCACCAGTGCCTGACTGTCTTGGAGCCACCTGTATACCATACTATGTCTCCAGGTTTTTCCAACACACAATCTCTCCCCTAAAAGACCAAGTTGACATTAAAGGGTCTAGATACTATGCGCTGTTTAACCATCTGATCCATCCCCATCAACAAAATTGGCTCAAAGATCTTGTCTGTGATTCTAGCATGCCCATAAATAGAGGGCCGCTAGCCACCACCACCCTGCAGTCTATAAGCTGCTTTACGTGCCTTCCCCATGACAAAAAGGTCAATAGGGGGAAACCCAAGAATGATCTCCATCGCCGCCGTTGGTGCATTGTCCATACAGCCAGTGATGCAGGACACCCCCTGTAATTTAGTCAGAGACTCTCAGGCCCCCCTCTGCTTGACCTTAATCCACCTCAAAAAGGTCAATAGGGGAAATCCAAGAATGATATCCATGGCTGCCGTTGGCGCAGTGTCCATAAAGCCAGTGATACACAGGCAGGCCAACCTCTGCAACTTAGTAAGAGACTCTCTGGCCCCCTATGCTCTAACTTAGTCCACAATACCACAGCAACATAGCACACCATAGGTCTAATGATCCCAGTATAGAATACTTCATCATTCCTAGTCTCAGTCCCAATGTTTTACCAACCATTCTTACACTGTCATTAAAGACTTATTGGCTTTCCCCAAGATATGCCTCAGGTGAGCATTCCAGGTTAACTTAGTGTCCAACAAAAAGCCTAGATACTTCACCTCGTTTGCAACTGGAATTGTCTCCCCAAAGAGCTTAAGTCCTCCTAGATACAGGGTAATCCTCTTTCTAGTAAATGGAACCAGAGTAGTTTTCCTGGGGTTAACCCCTAGGTTCTCCTGATTACACCAAATTTCCACCAGTAATGAGGCTCTCTTCATGAGATCTACCACTGTGTTACCATTCCTCCCCCAGATTAGCACCACTAAATTGTCGGCATATCCTTGGGTATAACATCCCTCTGATGAGAGAAGATTCAAATGTGAGTCCACCACCAGGTTCCATAAGAGAGGGGACAAAACATCCCCCTGCGGATAGTCCCTGACAACCTCTACCTCCACCTCTTCTCCTAAAGCCTTAGCTACAACTGACCTTCCATGCAACAGGTCCCCCACCCAGCCACACACAGTATTATCAACCCCTTTGTGACAGGGCGCAAAGCATTGAAGCATTGTCAAAAACTCCTTCAATATTTAGAAAGACACCGAGGGCATATTATTTGGTCTCTAGAGTCCCTTCCAATTTGTGAACAAAATTGTGAAGTGCACTCTCACAAGCTTTCCCTGATTAGTAGGCATACTGATTGTGACACGTAGAGGAATCATGACTCCTGTAACATATCTTTCTACCAAATCCTCTAAAGTCTTCAGAATGAACGAAGTCAGACTGATTGGTCTAAAAGGCTTAGGGTCTGCACATGATGCTCGCCTGGCTTAGGAATAAAAACTAAATGGGCCACTTTCCACCCCAGAGGTTTGTACCTAGTGGCTATGCTGGCCCAGTACAATCTGCATAGAATAAGAACAATAGACTCTCATCCATGCTGCAAAAGTGACGGATAAATACCATCAGGTCCTGGTGACTTAAATGAGTGAAAGGTATTTATGGCCCATCTCACCTTATTCAAATCCACAATTTGGTTTGCAATATTCCAATCTCCCCTACTAGGTTTCTTATAGGGAACATCAGACACTCGCTCCCTTCCTACATTCCTGACCACAGAGTCAGGAAAGTGTTCCCTGTAGGACTTCTAGGGTGTCCTTCCCAGTTGTTGTATACTCCCCTTTAGGACAACAAGGGTCCCCATAGGGTTTAAAGGGTCCAAGGCTAGGACCTTGTGAAGTCGTGTCCCTTGAGAAGTACGACTGACCTCCCCATAGAACTTCCTCCACGAGTCCCATCTCGCCCTTTTTAAAGCCTTATTATAATCGGTCAGGGCCCGCCTATATGCCTCCTACTTATTGTAGCAGTTGGCTGCATTGAACAGCCTTTTAACCTGTCTCCTTTGCTCAGAAAGTGCCTGGGTCCACCATTTAGCATTAACCCCAACAGTCTTCTTCGTAAGGGGACAATTCTCATGAAAGGAGTCCACAACTATCTCCACCTATCTTCCAGCTGTGTACTATAATTCATGTGAATTACTTATCAGCCTCCTAAGATCCCTAACAATCCTTTCTTCGTTGGCCCCCCATCTAGTATTCCTAGGATTTCGGTAAGTATTTACTGATCTGTTTATCACTCCGAGATCCATGGTGGTATGTTTATGATCCGACATAGACAGTTCTCTAGACACACACTACATACCCAATGCAGCGTGCACACCCTTGGTCCCCAGAGAAAGATCTGAAACCTCACTTCTAGCCTTCATTACGAAGGTAGGTGTATTACCTTTATTGAAAATATAAAAATTATGAGCTACAGTAAAGGAAAGCAACTGCTCACCTCTATTGTATTAGTGTTACTGTTCCCCCACACCGTGTGATGTGCGTTGTCATCCACTCCAACAAACAGCTCAACTGCTCCATCACCACAGTGCTCTACCCCCTTCTAAAGCTGATGGGCGGGAAGCTATCCATTTACTCATGTGGGAAGTAAGCAGAGGTCATGACAACCTTTTGCTCTTAGATCCCACACATAGCTCTGTAATAACTACAGCATAATCCCTGGAACATAAAGAAGACAACACAAGTACCTCAATATTATTCCTAACAACTATACAGGTCCTAGGCCTAGAAGCTGATCAGTCATATGAACTTACCTCCGCCTATGGTCAGTCCTGATATTCTGCCTCTTGTCACCCATAGTTCGTGAACCAAGGCAAGGTCGGCTTCACACTGCTCAAGCAGATTCCGTAAGACAGCAGTTGCTGCCTTACTGTGATGGAGGTTGACTTGGAACAACTCCCATCCTTTTTTGGGAGAAGAGATAGCTGCTGCCTTTTCTCTCTGCAGTCGGCGCCTTTGCACTCCTGAGGGACATTTGACAGCCCTGTTGTCTCCTAGATCCACATTGAAGATCCCCAGAAACACAACTACCATTGGAAACAGACACAGTAGGACTGCCTGGCAGCCCCATAGTCAGCTACAATACAACACTGGTGGATTCAACGGGATTGAGTCCAACCCCAGTATCCTCCTTTCTCAAACTCCCACTCCCCAGGTCCACTCCTAAAAGTCCCCCAAGGTGTGTATTAGTTAATTTTGATTGTTGAGTATCCATATATGGTCCCACGATCAGCTAGAGAAATAGAAGTCAACCCATGCAGAGTCCCGCATGCATAGGTAAGGATAATTGAAACTGGAGGTCAGCCCATCCAGAGTTCGCATTCTAAAAGCTAAGCTCCCCCTTAACCATGCAGCCTTCGGCGTATGTTGTTCCATCTTAGCTTGGGATTCCCTAAATATAAGTGTGAGTGTAGAGTGTTAAAGTTGTAAGTGTAGTGTTGTAACTGTAAGTGTGTGTTAGACTCGGGTACCACGAGGGACGTCTAAATCCTCTCAATAGATGCAGCTAGTCTGCACCCCCTGCGGGGAACAAGAACAATAAATATAACCTCAGTTGAAATTATATTGAAGCTATTGTGTGAAAAGAGCTGTTTAGAAGTAGTCACTTGCAGTCTAGATATATACAAGAACAATATTTGCATTACGGATTCAAGCATGACGCAAAGTCAAATGTTTATGTCCATGTTTTGTCAACCCCGATCATACAAGTTTTCACTTCAAAAATACATTTTATTAATCAATAAAAAAAATTTTGAAACCCACATGCTTTTACATTAGGGTTTAGTATTTTTGGCACCAGTACTTAGGTTGGCAATAAGCATTTATTAAAAGTCAAACGTTATCACATACTCTAAGCTTGTTTCAGTGTAAGATACACATACACACACACACACACACACACACACACACACACACACACACACACACACACACACACACACACACACACACACACACACACATATATATATATATATATATATATATATATATATATATATATATATATATATATTATATTATTTATTATATGTTACATTATATGTTATTTTCATAAGTTTTATTCTGTTTTAGTTTCAGTGACAAGTAAGGATTATGCAACAAATATCTCAGTTATGTATGCTCCTCAAGCAGAAATACAGTATAAGACACGATTTATGGTTATAATGATGCATCCAGGTTCAAATGTGGAAGTACATGTCAATTTAGGGCTGGGGGTAACAATAATTCAAAACATTTCTTCTGCAATAATTGCTAATCCAAGTGAGACTTGCTTACAATGCGATGTGGCCTCAGAAAGGATGTGCAGACTCTTAAGTGATCGTGAGTTACAGATTTATTTTAGAGATAGTTTTAATAATTTTAGACTTTAACCCATGAAGTCAAATACTATATAATGTAAAATACAATTGCTAAAAAAAAAAAATGGAAACGTATAGTAATTAATTAGTTCCAACCTACACAGTCCATTGAATAAGTAACTCTACAAATCACTACTGTGTATTATTTGTCAGTGAAATAATAGAGTAGATAAATATAACGCTAGATTTTAAAGCTAATATCAATTGTCTTTTTTAAGAATTGTTTATACCAAATGTAGAGAAAAATGCTGATTAATATTTTTAGATATGACAATATACTTTAAATATCTGACAATGGCCTTGTGAGTGACTGTTAATGTGGTGAACTAAGACAATTAGTTGAGACAGGTTTTTTGCATCTTTAACTCACCTTACTCATTTTTAATCAATCTTGTTGAGATTCAAGATAAGATTTTAAAACTTATGTTATTGACATAATGTTCATTTTTTTTGTATATGTTTTGGTGATACAAAAGTTACTAGTTATGTAGTTTGTTCTAATGCTTTTGATATGAATCATGATTTTGATTACATTATGTAAAATGCTGATTTAGAAAAGAAATTATTTCCTAAAATGGTTGAAAAAGATATTAACAGATTCTTTTTTAAAACAGCTGTCTGATACTAGTATTAAGTATTTCTAATAGAAGTTGTTCATATTAAAACACTCATATGTGAACTTCACCCCAGTATTTTTGTACAAAAGATTCAACAGGAATCTTATCTGCCGTAGGTATTAAGTTACCATGGAAATTAATAGACATGTGGGTATTACTATGGATGCTTTTATCATTTGCATAAAGACAAATAATAATAATAGTTTGTGACTACTGTATATAGCGAAATATATACACTAGCCGCCTCGATGGCCTAGTAGATAGCGTACTAGGCTTTCACCCCAAGCATCCGGGTTCGATTCCCGGCAAGGGCTTGGCATTTTCATACACTATAAATCATCCCACTGTCTGCATTAGCCCAAGTGTGCACAATAGTCAAACGTTAAATATCAAAAAAAAAAATAGAGAAATATCAAGTGTATTTAACTTTAATGACTAGATATATGAAGTTTAATGAAATGTTTTATACCACAATTATTTTTTTAAATTACAGATAAGCTATGTAAACAAATGTGGTATCTCTAAAGTAGGTATAATAACATATCTAATTAAGTGGAAAACAATATAACATCAAATTATATTATCACAACTCACAGAAGCAGTTTGTACTCTCTGAAGTACTTCCCCACAGAATGTAAACTATTACGTAGTACTCCTAAGGGCAGTTGGACTCCTTCAGATCAATCCCTTCCTACATATTTTTCCAGTTCAGTACTTGTCTTCTGAGCCAACTGTACATCTTATGACTACACCAGTTTGCAGAGATGATGATGATGATGATGATGACTATGGTGACCAACTTCTCTTGATTATACTGGTGTTTTGAGCTCATATATCCACTCAGTCCTTTCTGAGACCTTAGCCATAATTCATTTGCGTGCTGAGCCAATAGTATTCCATACCTCAGGTACAGTACTGACATGCTGAGCCAACTGTACATCACTCAATTATACCGATAGGCTGAGCCAATAGTCTTCAGTTCCTTTGAGTTATACCATCATGTTGAGCTGATAATTAAAATTTGTTTCTTTTTTATTTCTTCATACTAAGCGGTGTCCATATCCCGTTGCACATCAGTCACATGGTCTACTTGCACTTCTGATGATGACTTACTGCCATTAACTTTAAGCTATAACTTTATGACAAGAGTGTCTCTGTATTCAAAAATTTAGAGATTGATTTTCTGAAAATTGTTTCCCATCTTCCATCAGTAATGAACAGCACAAAAACATGTCTTTTAAAAACACAAATGTAAAAAAGATGCAGTATTTAGTTGTCAATTAAAAAATATTTACTTATTTTCACTAAAAACATTGACAAAATTGAAAAAGTATATTGTTTACAGAGCTGGTAAAGTATTTATTCAGAGTCATCTGAAGGATTAGCTCTTTTTCTTCCCACTTTAATTTCCCTCCACAATAATCATTAGAAACAACATTATTTTTCACTATTAAGTCAGGACTATCACAAATTCAAATTATGATCCATTTTGTAGGTTATTTATATCTAAAAAACAACAAAAATTTATTAAAAATAAATACATAGAAAATCTGTCTTTTTATAAATTTATTATTGAATCTTAATAGATTATTGAATGAAACTGCAACTGTGTTTCTAAAAGTATTAAAATTTGGTTGTAACTGGAATGAACTGACTCTCAGATGTGAAACCAAATGATCATCTGTCAGTATATTTCTGACACTACTTTTTCGAATTTTTGTAGTGGAAAAAACTTGTTCACAACATATGATGATGCAAAGATATCGTTATCTTCCTGGTATGAGATATCAAATTTATGAAACTTGAATTCAGTAGTGACTTGTAAGTCTTACTGTCAGAAATTCTATTCTTACAGTTTCACAATCTAAATTAAGTGATGTACTAAAATATTTAAAAGTCTTGTTCAATATTTTGAAGTCTTGAAACTTATCTGTGAGTACGCCCCCAAGGACCAATATTGTTATTGGATTTAATAATAAAATCAAACTCATGTTTGGTTGAAAAAAATTTGAACACTGATCTGTCCTATGAACATGGAATATAATTTGTGTAGTTGTCATCTTTCAGAACTATGGCAAGGGATCGATTACACGAGTCGGGGGGGGGGGATGGAAAATTGTTCTGCAGGTTGTACTTTGCCCATCCCTGCTTTAGATAATTGGATGTGAGTGATTGAAAGAGAAATTTTCTTCAACATACTATATTGGTGATAGGGGGATTAACCATTATTGTTATTAGATTGCAAAGTCAGAATAAAAAAAATTCTTAGTTTATTTTCACTTTTTTCAATTACAAAACTAGCTACTAACAAAAATATTGTACGTTAACCTATAACACAAATCACTTTCAAGTTTACTAGCATCGTAGACTGCAATGACACATCATAGGCTAGACAGTGTCCTGGGTTTGTGATAGCAGGGCGGTAGAGAGACAGTGTTAGCAAGCTTGTGAATCCCTACAACTTATGTTTGTCACATTTGTGACCTGCTGCTACCAGTAGAATCCAATGTTGCCAGATAGAGATATGTTTCATGCAGTATCGAATATATGGCTATTTTTAAGACTGGTGGGAATTTTAAATCAAACAATGGTTATTTTAATATTCATTTTGAGTATAAGACACACCTGAATTTTAGAGGCAATTTTTCAAAGAAAAACGCGCTTCTTATAGTCTGTAAAATATGGTATTAGAAACAATGATAATTTATATTTAAGGTAAATTTATTTTGTAGGTAATACCTAAAATTATTATTTCAGATAAATTAAAAAGTATTAATTAAATTTGTTCTCAAAACAAATTTAATTTAATTGTAACTTTAGATATGCTTTTATTTATACTATGTTTACCTCATGCCAGGTTGTTATTCATCCCAGGTGCCTACATATAAGCATATGCTAAATTAAACACAATGTCCCATATATTTTGAAATAAACAAATTTCTAATTTTGAATTTATTTAAAACTTAAAAATAATAAATCAGTACATTATTGATCATACTTTGAGAATTTGCTACTGCAGTTTAATGCTTTTACCTAAAATTTTGTAATGTGGGCTAATTTTTTTGTTTGCAGAACAAAACACTATTTTCTTATTCGAAACTATGTATCCAATGAACCGAAGAATAGATGATGGTATGGCAATAACAGATATTTTAAACATGAAGTATCAATTTGGTAGAAGGTATGAAATATCAGTAAAAGTATTTAATAAAGTGAACAAACCTAAATATATTCCATTAACGTTTGAAAATACATATAGAAAAATCCTATGGTCAGAAAATAGAAGTGGTCAAAATTGTACACCTAAAGTGGATGTATCAGATACTGATTGGTGAGTTTATTAGTCAGTTATAATATTTTTTGATAATTATATTCAATATAATTGTTGCATACAGCTGTCTCATGATAAGATAGAAGCGAATTTCCAAAAAGTAACAATATTACAGTAACACTTTTATCTTACTTTTTTTTTTAATGTGTCATGTTTTAAGGCTAGTTGTGATATTAGATTTTGCACATCACGTGATACGAGTGCACAAGTTTATATTGGTAGTTATAGTAAAAGAACAGTTGTTTCATAATAATTCGTAATGATCAGCTGATTTCATTAAACAGCTGAAAGGCTATAACAAGTCTTAGATTATGTTGTTAAAAACTAACTTTGTCAATTTGTCATGTTTTCAAACAAATTAACCTAATTAAAATAAAAAGGAAGAGAAACATGATAATTAATTTTTAATGTTTAATTATTTTTGGTTCAATAACAGAATTTAAAAAAAAATATATGATTAAGCATTGTTAAAATTTGCATAAATTAGCATCATAAATTTGTAAATTATGTTGAAAATTATAAAATTAACCATTTTCCTGACTCACTATTTCATTCAATAAAAGAAAAAAAAATTCAATTTATTTTATAAAACATGTTTGTTGTGTTGTGCACAAAAGAACACTATTATACAATAGGATGAATTCATTTTTGGTACCTATGTAACAGTTATAATATATCGAAGTTTTTATTTGTACCTACCTAATGTTTATCACATAACCCCTCTTCTTTCTTATTTTGTGATTTGTTTGGGTACTTCATCTAATTGTCACATTTAAAATTCAAAATAAATTACTTATATCACATATGTGTCAATTCATGTGTTATGGAATGGCAACTCATTCAGTGAGTTGCTTTTTGATAGCCATAACCATTAAAAAAATAGTACAATTTTTTTTTTTTTTTTTTTTTTTTTTTTTTAATGTCCGACTATTGTGCATACTTGGGCTAATGCAGATGATAAATAGTACAATTTGAACTATGCTTTTGTGTGACTAGTTGACTATATAAATAAATAAAAATCAGATAATTAAAAATTGTATTACTTAGAAAGTAATTATTAAAATAATCATCTTTATTTCTGCTAGAAATTATTATTGCATTGTGTACATTCTTAAATCTGTTCTAGCTTAGTGAATTTTCATTTGTTGCATTTTGAAGTACTTCATTTTCAAAACTTATTGCATACTCTCAAAAGAACTTTATTAATCTTTACTACATTGAATCTGATATTCAAATATATGAAGGCTACATCAGAGTTAAAAGACAAGTTATGAAAAAAAACTAATTTTAATTAATTGTTCTTTTCTGGTGTATGTATGTAGTCATGTGTGTATAACTACTTTTAATCCTTAAATGGGCGCGCTAGCGGTAAATTAGCAGCAATCTTTTATTTTTGCATCTTACGGTAGGTATCGATGGAGAAATGTTTTCAGGGCTTTGAGTACTTGTCAAGACCACCTTGAGGGACACGAACTGTATAAAAAATAATACTATTTTAATTTCAGTCCGTCTGTAAATAAGGCATGAATGTGAGATAGTTACGTCCGCAGCCAAGTTTCCGTGACGCGCCCAATCATATTACTGCTTTCAATAGTGCTATTCTCACTATATTTGAGCATACGTAGTCACTTTTACCCTTCTTTTTTTTGTTTTGTTTTGTGTTTTTAGTGTTTTAGTTTAGTATTTTTTACCATGTTTCTATTCTATTGACAAATATTCCAAAAAGTCTATTGTAAATTTGGATTATAATTTTACAAAATGAGGCGTTGATACTATCAAATGTGTGCCAGTTACTCGACATCCCGAAGCACGAGACGTTGGACAATAGCCCTTTTCTACCGGCATTTAAACATTGCCAGAATAAATGCAAATATAATTTACAAGTTCAACCTCCTGGATTACAGTAAGCGAAGATGAAACATTTTAAAAAAATTGGAACTCAATTTCATGAGTGGACACTTGAAACATAGAGTGACAATCCTAACTCTTCCAAAAGATCTTTTTGGGCAAATATAAGTTATTGGAAAATCGACAGGCTCAAGTACCAACATGTAGATCTATTTGTCATATTTGCGGACCACACAAAAATAACAGAACCAAAATTGTCTGCAAAGATTGTAATAAGAATGTTTTAAGAATCACAGCCAGATGCCCTTTGTTTGCACAAACTGTTTTGAACAAAGCTGAAGCAATGGACGTTGATTCAGATTAAACTTGTTAATATTAATTTTTAAATTTTTGTTTATAAATTTAGTTTTTTGATAAGTGTGACCACTAAAAATTCCGTAATATTTGTCATCTTTCATGTATAAAATGTTACAGACAAATGTTTGTATTCAATAACTATTGTCTATTTTTCAAATATTAAATCTTTTTTAAATAAATATAACTATTAGAAAACTGAACATTAAAGTAAATCAATTAGAAACAAAGTATAATAAAAAATAATGCAATGTGTTCACTTACAATTAGTTTACATGGGTACAAAAGCGGATTTAGGCATTGTGGCCAAATTGCCGTGGCACGCCTGGTTGTGTGATACATCAAAGTGCGCCCAGCAAAAGGGTTAATTTAAGTTGAATAATTCCATTTGATGTTATATATATATATATATATATATATATATATATATATATATGAATATTGGGTGAATCCTAGAAAATGCTGAAATAAATATATGTTTAAAATTTTTGTTTATACGAGGGCTATTCAGAAAGTAGATTACGTTTTTGGATAAAAAAAAAACTAAGTACAGGAAAAAAATTTTATTATATACATTTGAAAGAGGAACTAAAATACTATTTTTCGACATAATCGCCAAACAAATTTAGACATTTGTCATATCGGTGAACTAGCTTTGAAATTCCCGTGTTGTAGAATTCCGCCGCCTGTGACGCCAGCCAGTCAGTCACGCCCGTGAGGACAGGAAAGGTGTTCTTCTGGTTGACTTCCTAGAACGTGGAGCAACCATAAACTCAGAAAGGTATTGCCAAACATTACGAAACTTAAGACGAGCTATCCAGAACAAGCGGAGAGGAAAACTGAGTGCAAAGTGTTGTTTTTGCACGACAATGCCCTCCCTCACACGGCAAATCGACAAAGACGTCTTCACGGCCTTCAAGTGGGAGATTTTCCCTCATCCACCCTACAGTCCGGACCTGGCACCTAGTGATTTCCACTTATTCCCGAAGATGAAGACTTGGCTTGCAACACAGCGCCGATGACGACGCAGATCTCTCAGCGGGCGTGACTGACTGGCTGGCATCACAGGCGGCGGAATTTTACGACACGGGAATTTCAAAGCTAGTTCACCGATATGACAAATGTCTAAATTTGTTTGGCGATTATGTCGAAAAATAGTATTTTAGTTCCTCTTTCAAATGTATATAATAAAATTTTTTTCCTGTACTTAGTTTTTTTTTTATCCAAAAACGTAATCTACTTTCTGAATAGCCCTCGTATGTTTTAAAAAATTTGGTCAAAAATATACTTTTCCAGTAGAAATGGTTATAGAGTTTATTTTTCCCTTATTTCTTCTTCATGTGATGCAGTTTGGATAGCTGAAATACTTGTTTCATTATTTATGCTACGCGTATTAATATAAAGTTTGAAGAAAATCTCGTAAAAAAATATTTGTTCCAATTAAAACTTTTATGCCTTTTTTCATCCCTTTAGGGCCTAAATTCTGAAAAATGGTGTAATATATTTTTCATTAATTCTGTTTTTAAGTATTTATGTTAAATGAAAATATGACTAAAGACACATTTTTTTCAAAAAAGTTTATCCTTCAGGGGCTTAATATTGGAACCCTGTATAGTTCATGTTTTCATAACAGTTCAAAGGTATCCATCCTCAAAATTTTAAGTTTCTATTTATTATAGTTTAAGCTCTGTGCTGATTATGAGTTGGTCAGGACTTCTTCTTTTGTAGGTACAGATTAAAACATTGTAACCACACAGGTAAATAGGTCTTTAGTGAAAGTCTGTTTTGATATCATGTAACATGTTTTACTATTAAAAAGTTTACATGTACTGTTGTATAAATGAATATCATATGGAACATATTCAAAAATTTTTAGGTTGACCCATAATATTCCCATGATATATGTTTTATAATTTATTTAATCCTTTTTAGTTGGAATTAGCATGACCAGGAATGAACTGTAATTTTTTTAGGGTGGTAGTGTGTATGGTCTATTACTGCACTGGTAATTAACACTAGAAGGTTGAAGGAGAGGGAAAGAGGTCACTAAAGAGGACCTAGACCTCAGATGTTTCTTTGGGCCCAGGATAAAACACACTAAATGATACTCTGGTTGGAGATAGTCTGTTTTTTTATATTCTGTAGTACTCTGACTTTGTAAAAATACTTTTAAGTAACAATTTCATCAATCCATGTAAGCAATTATAAATACTTGATCATGTAAAGTAACATTTCCTTTATGCACATTTTATAATTTGTAATAGTCCATTTGAATAATAGGATAAACAGATATCTTATTAGACTTTAATTAATGACTCTAAAGTATGCATTGAGACTATATTATTACATTATTAAAAAAAATTACTATTAAGCGTACTAATAGTTATTGGTAACAAAATTTATGGTAAATTCCTTTATATTACTGTTGCAGTTCAACTGATGGTTCAAATATTCCTACTTGGTATCGTTCAACTGATATTAATATTAACTCAATTATAATCCCAGGCTTAGAAGACTGTTCAGTTCCAGTTTCACGAAAATGGGATGTTTGGAAACGTAAGCAATAAACCTTCAGTTTAATTAGAATTGTTTTGTTAAAAGTATGTGCTGTAGATGGTTTGACTGAAAAGTTTGAAAACAGATGCCATTACTGCTAAATAAACGGGGCTAGGCTTGATGTATATATGGAATGAAAACTTTGTTTTGTCCTTAAAATGTCCTTAATAAATTGTTACAATGTCTTTATTCATTAGAGAGAACATCCTGCTGATTTGACACATTTTCAGTTCCCAGCAGGTTATTGATTTCATAAATGGATGCAAAAATGGAACAATGAGTTTGTGTGTATTTTTATTTTTTTAACCAGGATTATCAATAAGCTTGCAAGACTTATTATTAAAAAACAGATTTCAGAAATAAATGTCTAAACTGGTCAAACGTTTTTATCAAATTCAGTAGATCCACAGTTGGCTACCAAACAGTTGACAATTACACCCCATTGTCAGGAGATCTTCACTTAAAAAACCTAATGAAATAATGTGAAAGTTTAAGACTTTGAATGCTCTGACCATAGGTTCAAAATTAAAAATATGACAGATGAAATGAATTGAAGTTTTTAGTCAATTTTAACTGAAGATGTCAAACACATTTTCAAACACATCATATGTCTAGTGTTTGCAAAATTTATTCCAAAATTATTCCCATACAAGCCTAAACAACACTCACTTTAACTTCCCATAGAACTAATCAGTTAATGACATAACTTTGATAAATAGGATAATTAAAACAATTTATTGATTGTAAGTTTATCTTAAGAATTTTTTTATCAACCTGTTTTGGGGAGTTATATTAAAAAAATATTTTTTTACTGTATTACATATGTTTTTCATTGGATGTCTTTGTTTTAGAATATTAGTAAAATATTTCAATTTCTTTCAGATGACATTAATTTTGATGAATCTGACAAAACCATTTTCTCAAGTACCGTTGAAGATGACATGAAGACTTTGCATTTGAGCAGTTTTACTTTAGAAGGTGCAAAATATCTTGTCAAGCTGACTGGTATTATGACGGATTCTAATTACATACTCTTTAATTTTAAACATGTAAGCATTTTATTATTATTAAGTATTAAATATTATTAAACAACTAATTTGAATCCATTAGTTGAAATCGTCTATCTAAAGTCATTAACTAGGCAATTTCCCATTAATATTATATGAAACACTTTATTAAAACTTGTGAACTATATCTGCCTGGATGGCTGTAACACCCATCAACAATAAAACCACATATTTCAATAATACTCATCTATTACGCAATATTTTTTAGGAAATTTCGACTGGAAAATGAGCTGTTAGATAAATGAGCCATCGTGATAAGACTCATACCCAGAGCTGTGACATGAGCAGCTCTAGATCACTTTTTAAGAGGTCATTCAAAATTTATACATACATATATATGTTTGTACTTACATATTTTATATATATATATATATATATATATATATATATATATATATATGTGTGTGTGTGTGTGTGTGTGTGTGTTTTAGCATGCTAACATTCGCAGTTTTGGTCTGATTTGATTCAAAATCTTGCTAAAAAATTGATAATTAGAATAGCTTGTACAATATAGTTAACCCTTTAACAAATGCATTAAAAGTACAAATATGAGTAACGACATCAGAAAACATTCACATATATAACACTAATGAGTATGACGTCATGTGATGTCTTGGTTATGTTTTATAGTTACATGCTGCAATTATTGTGTAAATGGAATAAAAGAAGATAATATGAAGTTATTTTATAAAGCTGTCTCACATTGGTACACATTCTCGCTAAATAAAATAAAAGTAGTACACTCATTGGTGAATGAAATTGAAAAATGGGATGGACTTGTTGTCAGTATAGTTTGACATATGAAATATTGGCAGCATGGCAGTAGTTATTATCCTTTAGGCAGTATTAGAAATAAGATGTTTGTTAGTAAGAGAGTTTATTTCAATATTGTGTTGGTTTTTTTTAAAGATTTTGTTATTTTATTATTTTATCTGGTTGTTATTTATTGTAGATTTGTTATCATTTATGTTACAATTTATGTTTACTTGATATTGTTGTGTTCATTGCATATCAGATTTTCAATTTACACACTGGTCAACAAAAAAAAAAATCACTAATTAATTATTGCCTCAATCTGATCAGGCAAATTGTAGAAGTTCATTACATGCCTAAAAAAAGTCTTTATCCTTGATACAAAGTCACTACCCTGTGTATCAAAAAACATCATTGCGGCTCACACTACGTCATTTTATACAACCTCTACCAACAAGTACTGAACGGAAAAGAATAATTCGAAGGAAGTGAAATGTTTGTTACAACACAAAAATAAAGGAGCAAAAAAGAAAAGACCCTGCCTTTGAATGTTTACAGTGTAGTGCTGCACTGTGTGTGTATCCATGTTTTGAGGATTTTCACATGAAGAAAATGTACTAAAATATATTATTTTCATGTTTATATATTTTTTCAGTTAAATAGATAAGTTTTGATTTATTAAAACAATTTGCTTACTCCTTTGAGACAGTTTTGATGTTAATATGCTACTCACTCTAATATCAGCTATTAAGATAAACCTTAAATAGGGACCTTAAAAACAAACCTCTTCATTCACTGCAATGAACAAAAGATTAAACAATTAATGTTTATGAACTAGATACATGTTCTACAATGAAATACAATTTATATCATTTCTTAGAGATGTTATTAGTTTATAAAAAATTATGCCTGGGATTAACCCAAATTATCTTTTTAGATTTTTATTTTAATGAAATATTGTTATAATAAATTTAATAAGTAAAATTTAAACAATTACTAACAAAATAACAAATAATGAAACTACAGAAACTAATAGAAACTATAACAAATAACAAAATTAGCAAGATCATATATTTACTAATGAAACCTGATATAATTGTAAATATAATTAGAATGGTGGTCAGTGACACTCTAGAACAGAGTAATAAATTACAGCAGGAGATATCTGATAAATGCTGCCATCACTAATTCTAGTGAACTATACTTGAACAAA
Source organism: Callitettix versicolor (assembly GCA_022606455.1). Lineage (NCBI taxonomy): Eukaryota > Metazoa > Arthropoda > Insecta > Hemiptera > Cercopidae > Callitettix > Callitettix versicolor. The sequence goes on from CM040189.1 coordinate 69,203,762, forward strand.
TAATCATACAGCAACAAACATTACAGCTCATCAGCCACAACTACAACATCTGTAAATGAAAAAATTTTGAGATAGTTATAGATAAATCACAAACAGGACTGACCTCATAAAACAGAATTGTAATCTATTTTGGCGCCTGCATTGTTCAGAAATAAAGTTTTTTTTTTTTTTTTTTTTTATTTAACATAATTACAACTAGGCAATAAAGCCTATCCAGCAATATACATTTAATAGTAATGTCACTGTTTGTTGAAGTAACACCCACTGATGGACTCCTGATGAACACACACTCTGTTCATGTGTGATTAGTTATACACTCTCACTGCAAAGTTCCAAAGGCTTCGTCCTTTTCAAGCGACGGATCTCGCCAGAGTTGTCTAATAAGCAAGCTATTTCCTTGTTATCGTGATGTATAAGTCTTTGCTTGTGTTTCTCTGCAAATCTTTTGATTTCTTCTGAGACAGTTTTCATCCTAAGGTCCCTATGAAGACTGTCATTATGAATCGAACCACGGAGCCCTTACAATACTTCTCAGGACTTTATTCTGGAAAGTTTGAATTACTTTTACATTTGTATTTTTGTGCAGCCCCACAGCTGGATTCCATAGGTCCACACCGGCTTCAGTATTTGCTTGTATAGAAGCAGTTTATTTTGTAGGTCTAAATCTGAGTTTTCCCTATCAACCAGTTAATTTTCCTAAATTGCATGTTTAATTCAACCTTTTTCTTTTTGACATGTTCTTTCCAGTGGAGCTTTGCATCCAGTGTCATCCCCAAGTATTTAGCAGAATTTTCTGGAGTTACTACATGGTTATTAATTATAAGTGGAATTGGGTTGATTTTTCTATTTGTAAAGTTGACATAGGTTGATTTGGATTCATTTAGTTTTAATCTCCATTTCTTCATCCAAATGCAAACTCTATCAACTGCTCTTTGAAGTTTATTCGATGCCTCTTCCACAGTATTTCCTGTCGCCAAAATTGTTGTATCATCTGCAAAGGTTGCTGTGATTGTATCAACTTCTTGGGGAATGTCTCTAGTAGAAATAAAGTGAAAATAATTTTTCACAACAATTTTGCGAAATTGTACATTACAGACAGTATGTATAGTATTAACTGTTTAAACTTTTATTTATTCTTTGTGTTTATTATTTCTCTAGGAGTTGAGTGTAAACAAAATTTATAGTAAATTAATATTTAATTACTCTTAATTCTTTTACTAACACTTTCACTTCCGGGCTTCAAAAACATTGCACATGGCTCAAGGGCTTTTAACAGTTTTTGACATTTGCTACCATGTGTATATATTGTATGCACACAATTTGATCATGTTTCCTTTACTGTGTATACTGTATGATCACATATATCATTATATCTAATTGCTTTATCTGTTAGTCCCTGTCTGCAAAAGTCAGTTGTGGTTCAATGATTGTCCACCAGTGGCAACACCTGTACCTCTGTTTTGTTATTGTTTGTTACAGACACAGGTTATGTGACAATTGAATCACATTCAGTTCTACTTTTAACGTATTGTTAGTATCAATAATAATGGATTCAAATCAAATACATGATGAATTGCAATATATTTATAGCAGCAGTGAAAGTGAGTTGAGTGTTTTCAGAAATATAAGTGACAGTGATGACCCATCAGTTCATTTATCTGAGTTAGATGTTGGAAGTGACACTGAAAATGAATATAACCTAAATGGAGACAGTTACAATTTTAGTGACCAAAATGGAGATGAACCAATGGCCAATAATTGTGATTGTCTCCAAAATGGAGATGACAATTCATTGTACAAAAATTTTCTTATAAACATTGAAGAAGACGAGGTATAAATGATTCAGACATTGAAATGGTTAAAACTAATGATCATTTCACTATATGTTCAATATTTTTTTATGTCGAAATCCTTACTTTGCTAATAGACAAACAAACAGATACACTGAACAGTGCAGTAGTCATGCAATATTGCAAGAAAAACAAGTAGTTCACTTAGAGGCATGGGTTGATGTGACTAAGTGCATGGTTCATTTGTTGACATTTATATGAATTATTACGTGAATGGAACTTGACAGAAAACCAAAACTAAAGAACTATTGGTTTTCAAATCCTTTATATAAAATCCAGTTGTCTAACATTATGTCTTATAACAGGTTTGAAACAATACTTAGCATGTTGCACTTTTGTAACAAGGAATCCCAACATGAGGGTGACTGTATTTATAAAATTAGGCCATTAAATGGTATATTGAACAGGAAATTTCAAAACTACTGATTTAGCACTGTATCCTAGGCAGAAATTAATTATGTTATCCAGAACACTATTTAATTGAACTTGTTAACTCCTAATCAGTTCAAATAATTGATGCTATATTTAGTCACCATTTGGAAATAAGTATGGAAATTGGTTGATTTTTTTTTAAATTGTGTATTAGTAATAAACTAAATATGTATAATTTCAATTGTGTACACACACACACACACACACACACACACACACACACACACATATATATATATATATATATATACATATTAATTTTTTTTTGTTTTTTTAATAGCGGCTATTTAAAAAAATAATTTTGGTGCATATGCTTATATGAAGTAAATAAAAATTAACCACTCAACTCATCCTAAGATTCTTTCTGCTTCCCCATGAGGCACTCTTTTAAATCACACATTTAATATATTAGGCTGTTCCATGTGGTCCTAATGAAACATTTTTTTTATATAACTTAAAGAAAATCATAATTATTTTAATATAATAAAATTAACATTGTTATACACTAGTTGAATATCCACTATTAACATACTACTAACATCCACAATGGGTATTTTTTTAATTTGATTATTAAATTGATGATTGCAGTGTATGTTTGAAATTGTCATTCAATCTTTACTAGTTTTCATCGAAGGTGGTGCACGTAGGATACTATTCTACAAGAAGAAATTAATACTTGATGCATCCAAGTCTAACAATCCCAATGAATCACCTGATGATCAACATCTAACATTTAGTTGGACATGTCAGTTGAATGAAACAATATGCAAGCAGTTTGTTACATCAGGTACAGTTGTGCTACAAAATCGGCTAGTTAGGTGAACTGGTAAGTTAGTTTAGTGTATAAACTAACGTTTCATGTTTAGTGATTTTAACACCTCTGAAATGCTTGACATCTTGGAATCATATAAAATAGATCATAAAAGGAATCCAAAGTAATGGCATTTGAAAGCTTCTAGTATGACTTGATCGATGGATTGAATTAGGTTTGAAACATAAGCAGGTAAAAATCTAGCCACAATACTTCTTAGCTCACTTAGAGGAGTGTTGGATCATTGTCTAATAATAAAATAATTTTGGGAAGCTTATTGAATGTGCAGTAGTTTTCTATACTTGGCACTAACTTATTATAGAACCACTCTTTAAACAAATCTTTGTTCATCCAGACGCTTTTCTGAGAACGATAATACACTAGAAGTGCGTTGGGAGAGCTCTGTGAGATTTGGATTTTCCAATGCAAATCGTGGGAAGTCTGTTAGTTCTAGATGTGTTTGCACATGCTGGAACTGTGACACACTTTTATTTATATTGTGTCCAGGTGCAGATTTTTTTTTTAACTGATGCTAGTAACTTCTTAGGTAACATTTTATAAGTCCAACCAATTTCATCTGCATTAAAAATCTGATGTTTGGAGAAACCTTTAGTAAAATCTAAAGGGTCAGTTTTTAAAAAAATCTTTTTTTTTTGTTTAAAATCATACTTTATTAGACTAATCTAGTGTTAATGGTAAGGGAAAAGCAACAGAAGTAACTGCAGCTTAACTACAAAATTTTAAGTGCATGGTGAAGAGATGCAGCCGACTGACACATTGACCACTGAGCCCATTTTTTAAAATTTCTTTTTTAAACATCAACCTCTGCAGGTAACTTTTCACCACTATTTTTTACCTGTTAAATGCCTTGCCTCTTTTTTAATTTGTCTAGCCAATTAAAATAGTCCATAAACGTTTTATGACGGTTCCTAACATCTTTGTTAATTGAATTAAATTTAATTAGTTACTAACTGTGATTCTTTGTAAACACACTTGTTAACATTTTAATTTATGGTTTAGTATATTCCTTATTGGTTCTTTTTGTCCTGCCTAGAGAGTGTACGTGAAATAAATGGACCATTCACAGTCAATACAACTTACACATTTGAATTGATTTTGTCATCTGATAATTCAGGCATCAAACCAGTGAAAGCAGTGCAAAGCATTACTATGGTGGATAGAGTTGTGTCAGGTGTAACCATCAAGTGAGTACTCAACTACTTCTTTTAGTGAGTTTACAGAATACACCCAAAAATGGAATGGCAGTGAATTAACTGAAAAGTTTCACTTTTACTATTAAATCCTCAGTAAAATACATGTGAAAAGTTTCTAAAGGTGATACAACTGCATTTCCCAGACCTTTAAGGTGCTGTTCTACATGAATAATATTTTTTAGAGCAGTTATTTTAAAAAAAGTTTCTATCCATCTATCCTTTTACAATTTTTATAGTCCAATATTTTTGAGTCACAGATTTTCTAACTTTGTGTGTCTGCAATAATAGTATTGGAAGAAGAGTGTTGACGAATGTAGCTAGACCATTTTATCGGTTCCAATGTTCTAATGATATAGGTTTCACAGTACAATCCTCAGTAAAATACATGTGAAAAGTTTCTAATGGTGATACAACTGCATTTCCCAGACCTTTAAGGTGCTGTTCTACATGAATAATATTTTTTAGAGCAGTTATTTTAAAAAAAGTTTCTATCCATCTATCCTTTTACAATTTTTATAGTCCAATATTTTTGAGTCACAGATTTTCTAACTTTGTGTGTCTGCAATAATAGTATTGGAAGAAGAGTGTTGACGAATGTAGCCAGACCATTGTATCGGTTCCAATGTTCTAATGATATAGGTTTCACAGTACAATCAATAATAAAATATGAGTCCAATTTTTATGTGATCTCACCTATTTCTGGTGAGACTTTCATATATAGACTTTCATATATTTTAATATATTTTTAAATTTTAAATATAAACTTCATATATATCTGGTTCTGATTCACAACCAGACGTAGAAGGATGCTTGCACTCCTTGAATATCCATCTGAATGTATTTCATTTGAAGATACAATGTAATCCCACCACATCAATAGATGCAGTTTTTAAAATCACATTGGAAAAGCACCTTTTTTGACATTGGAAAAGCACCTTTTGTTTTGCATTCAACATTGGATGAACTGTTTGTATATGGCTGTAGTTATCTGACCTGAAATATTTTAATATGTTATACTCCATTCCTATACAACTCTCTCTATCAAATCAGTGTCATTGTCATCATCTGCTTGATGTTAGTCCTTTTTAGTACAACCACACAACTGAATATCATAAATACATATTTGCTTCAGAATTGCCTATATAGTAGCAATTTGTTATGAAATGATAGTTGTAAGTGCTGACCTAACAACCAGTGCATCTTCTTGAGTCCTAGATTCAATTCCTATCTCTTTTTTGTTATGTGTTCCTTCCACATTAATTTAGCTGCGAGCATCATGTCAAGCTACTATGCTGAATTTCTTATGATAACAAGCTTCTTTACCATCTTCAGGTAGTCAGGTAGTTCTTTAATTACCTAGCATGTTATTGTCATAACCTAGAAACTCCTTGCATTTCAAGATAGTCTTAATTAGTCATCTTAATTCATTAAGGTTTATTAACGGTATCGGTACTCCTTCTCTTCTTCGATGCCGAGTTGTGTTTTCTTCTGCTATTTGATGTGGGAAGAGTTTGAGTATATATTCCAGGCAGCTTGCAATGAATTCAGCTTTTTGGCTCAAACTGATGCCCATACACCATCCTTTTTAATTGGTAGATTTTGATTTATTGACACTTTCAACTGTTTTGTGATTTTCCACAAAAAGTAATCAGTGTCCTTATCAGCAATGAGTCCATTAAAAAAAGAATTAACGGTTTCATTTTTGTTTTTCTTTATTAAATTCCTAAGCTGATTATTTAGGAAACTTAAAATTGTTTTATTTTGCAGATCTCTAGTTCTATGCCATTTTTCCTGGCTTTACGCTTTTCATTAATAAGTTCTTTAATCTGAAGCATATTCTTCATAAGCAGTTTTTTTTTTTGTTAACTGGAGTGTTATGCTAAGCTGCTTGCTGTACTGCTTCTATGAAACTATCTATGTCGCTTTCCAATTGATAAGGTGTTTTTGAAGGTATTTGTAGGTGGATTAATTGGTCAAACTTACTTCAAAATCCTTACCAGTCATTTCTACTACTACTTAATGCGAAGGTTACAGATTTTAATAATACAGAGTCACTAACTGTTAAGATGATTGGAGTTTGGTCTGATGAAAGTGAGTATAAAAAAAATATGTTGCCAAAAAGACACTCATTGAATTTATGCTAACATATCATCTACCAATCCTATCAAACAAAATATATACTACAAAACAATAATTCTACAAAACTAAACAAAGTACAGACAGGAACACATATGTAGATCTATATATAGTATAGGTCAGCAGTTTAGCAACTGACCATAATGCCAAAAACCAAGTTTCAATATTCTGTAAATAGATTTTTTTCACATATATATGACAAAAATACAGAGAAATCTCCTAGGAAGATTTCCTATATAGTGCTGTCTATGCAAAACTGTTAATAAAATTGGTAAAGCAGATCTTTGTCACACATGGAACAGTTCCATTTCTACATTTGGAATGCAGCCACAGAATGGTTCCATATGTCTAGACCGGTGGGTTAATTTATATCATTAACCTAATATTAAAAAAGAATTTAGTTCTAAATAGTTAATTCTATAATAAAATAACATTATTTATTTTATTTTAGATAAATTGAGTCATTTATCTAAATTTAAAACACGTATTTAAAGTAATAACTTCAAAACACTGTTTATTAAAATTGTTCCTAAAACATTTTTTTCCAGAAATAAATATCACAAAGAATCTATAAAACCAAAATTTAAATCTTTCCTAAAACAAATTATCAAATGTAAACTGAACCAGTTAAAAATCTGTAAGCCAAAATTAAAATCGTATTATATGCAAAATGTATAACAATGGAATTAATAAGTAAATAAATAGAAAAAAATTAGTAGATTTTTATGAAAAATAGGATTTAACTACTGAATTTGTACATTATTTTATATGCCCAAAGAGAATTTAAATATACAAAATATATAAAATTGGAATATCATCATTATTTAGTAATAAAGTTAATATCGAAACAAAGAAAGCATTCAAACTTAATGGATAGCGGCAGTAAAAATGTAGACTAAGCACAAACCAACAGCAGGAACAACTTGTGAAAGCATGATCCTTAGTTTACTGTCTTTTTGTCTTGTTATCCTATCTTCCTACCATCTTATCAACATCACAAAATCAACTGAAGTAAAAATAAATAATTTTCAGCAAGCATGTGTTGAAAAAAAAATCATAGCATGGATGTAAGTAAAGGTCAACCTAGTTGAGATACAATTCTATGTGTATTCTGATTTCCTTTAGCACTACTAACAGTTACATGGACAAGAGGAATGCAACATAGGTCTTTGTTCAACTGCATTCATGTCATCATTTTGAATGTAAGATGCCAGTAAGATATATATATATATATATATATATATATATATATATATATATATATATATCATCAAACTATATATATATATATATATATATATATATATATATATATATATATATATATATATATATATATATATATATATATATATATATATATATATATGATTTTTTTTAAAAAAATTGAACTTTAGTCATACAATCTTTATTATAATACCACCAACTTTACTCATGCTTGTCTCTTTCAAAGTACTCCCCCTTGCTTGCTATGCACCAGTCCTAGCATTTTTTCCACTATTTGTATTCTCCCTGGATCTCATTAGGTGTGATGTCTTTTAGCTGTGTCAGCAATTTCTCTTGAACTTCATCCTTTTAAGGTGGATTTTAGTTTAGGAAATAGAAAAACATCTGCTGGATCCATATCTGGCGAGTATGGAAGAACAGCCATTCTGTTATTGGCCAACCAGCAAAGATAAGTGACGGCACATTGTCATGGTGCAAAATCTAATTTTTGTGTTTTCATTTTTCAGGCCTTTTCCATCGCACATCTTTTCATAAATGCCTTAAAACATCCTTGTTGACTGTCTGACCTTGTGGTACAAATCTGTGATGAACAACTTCATGGCAGTCAAGAAAACTATTAACATCGACTTCATGTTTCGTGCTTTCTTCAGATGTGGTGAATGTTGACCAATCCATTGTGACGATTGAGCCTTTATTTCAACATTATATTCATATACCACCTTTCGTCACCTTTGATCATAATTTTCATAAAGTTTTTGTCACTGTTAGCAAAATGAAACATCTTGGCTAATGTTGACTTGGTTTTCTTTTTGTTCACTTTTGAGCAATCCGGTGTAAAAAATGACATCATTTTTGCAGAGACATGATGCATGCAAAGTTTTTCTGTTAAAATTTCATGGTATGATCCAATGCTGATTCTGACTTTGTCTGCAACCTCCCACATAGCTAAACAATGATTTTCATGAATCACAGATCGAACATCAATTTTTTCATCATTTGTTGAGGTTGAGGGTCATCCTGATCTTGGATTTTCATCGGTCGATGTTCTACCCAATTTGAAACCAATCATAGCATTATTTACAGCTCATATAACCGTCCTAATGGGCCTTCTGAAAGAATGCCCATATTTCAGAAAAATATTTACCGGTGTTAAGGCAAAATTTAATGTTACAATGTTGCTCTTCAAAGTCCTTCATTTTCACTTTTTCACTACGTATCCGAAAGCTGACTGCATGTGTTCATTAAACTGTTCACTAACTGATCAATTGCTATAATAAGTCATGGGCCTAGTTTTTTTTATAAAGAATTTTGATAGGTGTAGCATAGTGCGTGAATTCAAACTGTACAAGATTTGGTTGTAATTTCAAAAGTTCAGTTTTTTTTTAATAAACCTCGAGTATATATATATATATAAGCTACTCACTCACAGACTGTATCCCAAGATCTAAAAAACCTGGCAATTGAGGTTTTGTACAAATGTTACTGTAAGATCCTCTTGGCATACTAAGAAAGGGTTTTTTTGTAAAAAAAATGACTCCTAAGTGGGTAAAAAAATTAATTATTTATTGAAGACATGGATATTTTTAGTGCAGTATAGAAATATGTTAAACATATTATGTCATTAAAATATTGAATGGGTTCTCTTAATGTTGTAATAGATGATTGAATAAATTTCATCAGCATCATATAGTGTCCCTTGCCTTCCGATTCCCAAACACCATTCTATCATTCCAGTGGCCCTTCCAGATATTGAAAACAGATATTGAACCTCTTCCTTTCAGTTTTTTGTCAATTTCACTTTGACTGAATAAATTTTAATTACTAATATTAGTCATACAAATTAAATAAACATAATTTTACAATATGCATAAATGTAGTACCTTTATTACTATGAATATTGAAAAGTTAATTAATTTTTTTTCAATTAAAATTTATTAAATTAAAATTAAAACTGAATAAATTTTAATTTTAAGAAATGATTTCTTCTCAACTTCTCAATATTCACAATAATAAAGGTCCTAAATTTATACATATTGTATAATTATGTTTATTTAACTATTTTCAAAATTTTATACCTTTATTGAATAGTTGATGTATGAAAGATGATGTTACTATAAGTTATGAAAAGTTAAAAAGATGTATTTTAAAATTCTCTATAACCGTAAATAAATTCAGCTCTTATAGTTTTAGGCTATTATAATCGACTGTAAGCGCTAAAATAATTTCTTTGCATTATACACATTTTCTTTTCTTCAGCAGTTATTAGATAATTTAATTTATCATAATAAGTTTTCCCAATATGTGGTATTAATGTCATTTCTACAAAAATGATTCCAATCTTTAACAAAACCACCAAGTAGTAAACATTTCCTGCCAGGTCTACAATTAAAAAAGTTGTTAAGTCACCTTTGAATTCTGCCAAGAACTAGTGAACTGTGAACGCCTTAGATGTTACTCCTTATTATTCACTGTAATGACAATGATGTTCTTCCATGTTGTTCCCTATGTGCAATGTATTGGCAAAGGTATTAGTGCAAGTGTAAAATCATATTATTATTATTATTAATATTGTTGTTGTTGTTATTATCATTATTATAGTCGATATCATTATTATTGCTATCATTTATTTGAGTTTAAACAATATAATTCACTCTGAAACCAAAACTGTATCATTCTTATGTTATCAAATATGTGAAAATATACAGAAAATATACAATTTTATTTTATAAAAAATTATTATTATTATTATTATTTAATATTTACTGTTTTGTTTATTGCAGATGTTGGAGAAATTGTGGTTTTAGTGGATATATGATCACAACACATGAAATACTTTACTTGGAAGTTGTTGCTGAAAAGGGAAGTAATATAGACAGGAAGAAAGGACATTTTAAATGGCTGTATAGTATGAATGGAGGGGATGATGTAGATGCAACTCCATTACGCCAACCTAACACTCCACCTTATATTTTGATTATCGAACCAGAGATGTTGAACAAGCTTTCTAATTATTCTATTTTTGTTCATGGTTAGTAAAATTTTACAATTTTTTGAATCACTGTAGCTATTACAAATATTGATGTAATTTTATTTGCATCCTTGAGACCTTCAAAGGCTTCAAGGCAAAATGTTGAAAGAAGCACCACCTACTGTGAATGTTTCAGTACAGTATAAAAAATAATTTATAAACTTGTTGAACTCTTCAAATAATTTCACCTTTCTTTTACTGAACTCATAAGTAACTTATAGGTTTCCTGATATCCACAACTAGACACAATCTAACAAATAAATTTCAAAAAAACTTTACAGTTAGAACCATGATATCAAAACAGCAGCTTTTTCTTTACTTACAGAGTAAGCTCGAGAGTACTGCACAGGGAAAGAAGGAAATGCGGGGGTGAGGTGCAAAAAATAAAATATTAAAAAGAACTGTCAGCATCAGAAATCAAGGGAAATATGATAGTACACAGTAAACAAAATTAATGTGTATTAAAGTTAATAGAGTACCAAAACATGATAATTTAAAATGAAAAAAATGTTTTACATATAAAACTGGTTCAACCAAAGCCTCAATTTGCCAACTTCTCATCAGTGGTTCAGAATACAAATAAATTATAATAACATGCTTTGATCAAATATTTATTCTCTCTGTAATCAATAACATATTAAATTATATTCTCACTCGGCTATACATTAAACTTATTCCTTTAATAAGCTACAACTAATGATTAAAAACTATCTTTTCACTAATTATTTGAATGTTTTACCAAAAGTATTAAAATGCCATTACTGATAATGATTTTAACACAAGATATTCAAAAGGGATGTGTATATACGAGGGTTGTCCGTAAAGTAATGTTCCCAAGGCGCTATAGTCGCTGCGAACATTGTTACGTGGGAATCGGTGACCTTGGCTTGCAGCTTGGTTCCTCCGCTCCCAATCCCCACTCCGAGAGCGCTCTGTGACGCTCAGTCTTGGCTTGGTAGCCGTTAATAATGGAATTGCCTCTTCTGCCTCCCTACAGGTGCAAATTACGCTCTGTGATTTGTTTTTGTGGAAAAACACTGCGCCGGTGGACATTCATACCCAATTGTGTGAAGTCTACGGAGAAAAATATATGAGCATACAACACGTGCACAAATGGTGCAGAGAACTCAAAGACGGAATTTCATGACAAACAGCATTGTGGACGTCCATCTGTTTTGAATGAAATGATTGCGTAAGTGGAAGAAGCAAGGATGACTTTTTGGGAGCCCTCTGATGTCAGAAAGACTTGCATTGATAAAATTTTTTACAGACCATTTAAGGTATAGCAAAATTTGTGTGCAAAGTGGGTCCCAAGACAGCTTACAGCAGACTACAAATGGCAATTGATTGATGCGGCCCGCAAATTTCTTCAGGCCTACGAAATCAATGGCCTGAAATTCTTGGACTCCATTGTCACTCGGAATGAGACCTGGGTACACTATATGACACCAGAAACGAAGGAACAATCACATCATTGGAAACATCCAGAGTCACCAAAGCCGCGGAAGTTCAAACAAAAACTCTGCCAGCAAAATCATTGCAAGCGTGTTTTGGGATAGGAAGGGGTTAGTAAAGCATGGTGCACAGGGTAAACTGAGTGCACAGGGTTATCATTGTGCAAATTCATGGATACCGGCACAACAATCAATGCTGATCTTTACTGTGAGACGTTAAGGAACCTTCACAGCACGATTCAAAACAAGAGGAGAGGCATGCTCACGAATAGAGTTTGTGTCTATCAAGACAACGCTCGTCCACACACCACCCGGTAACAACTGGTCTCATCAACCATTATGTTGATACTGTCACACATCCGTCCTACAGCCCGGACTTAGCCCCAAGTGACTACTATCTCTTCCCTAATTTGAAGAAACACGTAGGTGGGATGAATTTCAGTATCAAAGAGAAGCTGAAAGAAAAATTTTTAAGCTACCATCGCGGTGTGGCATTAGAGTTTTTCAACTCAGGCATACAAAAGATTGTTCACCATATACAAAAATGCATCGATCTCAACGGTGATTGTGTCGAAATATAGAAAAAAGTGTAAGCTTTCCAAAAATGTATTATTCAATGCAAATAAACATGTTTTTCATTGTGAAAAATTATTGGGAATCTTATTTTATGGACAACCCTTGTAGAAGAGTAGTCTACACACTTTCTTTGTCCTTGCAGTGGCCCAGTTTATTCTCATGTGAAAATTCTTTACTGGCGGTCCAGCTGCCACCTATTAACCAGACATCCGATGACTGATCTGAAGATGTAGACTATCATTTGACCTTTTCCCAAAGCCTTTATAATTTTTGACTCAGATTTTTTCTGAATCTTTGTCAGTACTCTTTACTAGTTGATAAACCCTTTATAATCTTAAACACTAATTATTAAGATTATAGTTTTTATTCCTAATAGTTGTTAATACAAATTATTTTTACAAAGTGGAAATACTAAATTTGAAACACAACCATGTCAAAATGTCAACTCACAAAAATTTGCATTATTACAGCAACATTAATTTTTTTTGCGGATCACTGACCCTTCTAGTTGAAAATTTCTCTCCTCTTATTGTGTAATTAATAACTTTTCTTTTTAATTCTTTGAAGAAAACCATCCAGTAAATTGGAAATCAGTATTTCAGTGAGAAAGACAAACTGCTAATTTATTCAAACTGCTATTATAAGTTCAGAAAACATTTTTTTAATATTGTGTTTTTTATAAATTGCTTTTATAATTAGATAAATAAAGAACTATACACATATGAGAAACAATGATAACTCAATGACATCACATTACCATAAAAGATTGTGATGCTATTATACATTATATTTATTTTTATCATTTCTTTAAATTTACGATTGAAATTATCTGTTATTTACAAAGTCAATTGTATTTTCTCTATTATGTAATTAGCAAAGTATGCATAATGTCATGACAAAGAAAAAAAAATTCGTGTGTACATTTCTTTTTTCATTCTAAAAGGTACGAGAAATTACAGTCCTTTTTTCTATTTATTTGTGGAATACATATGAATTATTTATTTAAGGAGTAAAACAAATATGCCAAATTACAAAACAAAAATGAATTTTTTAACTTGTGAATTTTAATGGCCTGTCAAGGAAAGGTATCTCAGGCCCCCAGAGGACATATTTTAAAACCATACCTGAGTGCACAGGGTTAAGGCTGATTATAATGGTGAAATCAAAATTTCAAAAATGTAAGGTAAAGAAAAATACTTTTGAAAATTCGCATCGGCAAGACAGCAGTGTGCTATGATTATTATAATTACTAAACCTACTGCCAGTGTAAATATTAACCATTTAAATTGTTTTAAGTTAACTTTAAAACCAACCTAAAAGATAGCTTTTTATGACCTGAAAGGCCAATAAATGAAATTTTAATAATATTCAATTATTAAAAAAACTGTTTCTTTGCCTGAATATTAACTGTGATTATTTTATGACAGAATATATATCATATATTAAGAATTATATATTTCTGTTTTGAAACACAGGTCCTAAAGACAGTGAAGCATCATTTGATTTTCATACCAGCGGTGATCCAGATCGTGGGAAATGCTCCATTGAACCTGATGAAGGCTCAATGGGAAGAACAGTTTTCACTATTGTCTGTGAAGGATTCAAAAGCATTCAAATGGATAACAAATTAACATATGAATTGTATGATAGCCATTCACTTTTTCCAGATCAAGGTAAGACTGTAGATGGACCTGATGAACTGATAGTCTAATAAACTTGATGTTAAAACAAAAGAGTTTTACAAACATCAAAAACTTCCTTACGATTGCAAAAAAAGAGTCTTACGGTACATGGTGTTAACAGGGCAACTAACACATGGTGAGGACATTTGTTACCTCCTCATATTAACCAAATTTGGCATTATATTATCATCTACAGTCAAGAATTTCTTAAATCTTACTCAACTTTGTCGTTAGGTTTAAGTGTTACATCCGTACATCTATATTCAATTGTTTATGTTATTGAGGAATGGGAACATCCAGAGAACATTGAATACCCCTTGAAAGAAACAAGGGTTTAGAATAAATTTAAGAAAGTGCATTTTTAAGCTTTGTAATGATGTGAACTTTTAAAAATATAAATATAAAAATTGTCTGCTTTTGATAAAACTTTTGGAATTTAAATATTATATTTTATTTACAGTTTGCTACTAATGTAATTTATTTGCTTCATCTGAATGTAACTTTTGTGTTTACAAAACTTTTTGAAACAAAATGACTAATGAATATTTTCTTGCAAAGTTTTTCAGTCTTATTTGGGATAAAAGATCATTTTCTATACCTTTTTTAGAATTATTTGTGAACAAAAAATTGATATTAAAAAAGTTTTAAATTAACATTCAAAAATTTAAAGCAATGCTACACTAAATGGATAATTACTGTAGTCAGTGTTTTATCTCAGTTCAAATCCTTATTACTTTCATTTATCAGATCTGTTTATGTCCTTTCCTCTCATCAAACTATGATATATTTATAGTCAGTATCAACATTCCTGGTTTACAGTGTTCTTAATTGAAAGAACAACTAAGCTAAAAGCCTTTTATGTCCTATAGTTGTCTTGATAAGCTTAAGTTTATTTAAAAGTGTTTTATAATAGTTAAAAAAACAAGAGGAAACACTGATACACATATTGTTAAATATAGTACTGCACTATTTCTTTAACATTAATATTTTATTTGTAACTATACACATTTGCACAGCAGTCAAATTATATAATATGTAACATGAAAAATAACACGATAATTTATTGTGATTCATTGCCTAGTGGTAATCTTGAGTGATGATGGTCCAGAAGGTCTGTACTTCAATGCAGCTGAAGTCATAGTGAATTTATTTTATTAATTTTTTTTTACTAGAGGATTCCTGTAAGATTTGATTTGATTATAAAACCTCAAATAGTGTAAATGTGGTAATTGTTTAATGAATGAAATCTTGAAGTTTGTGTGTAGAGTTAAGTTGCTAACACATGAAGGTGCTTTGTTGATTAATATTAAAATATTTATATGAAATACTTGGATCTTTGTAAATTGACTTTTTTTTGCAGAGTCAAATAATTGTATGCCATACGTCCAAATTCGATCCGAGCAGTGTTTTATAAACTGCTATTTTTTCACATAGAGATAAAACTGAATTACTATTTAGTAGTTGATAGAGAAGTTTAATTTTAGAATTTAAAACTAGGCACTGTGTTTTTATGTGGTGGTCCTGTGTCATACTTCAGTCAAGGTGCATGCCCAGATGTATTACTTTATTATTAGGCTTGGCGTGTTATTTAAATACACAGAAGGACAGTTTTATGTAGAGTAAAGGTGTCATGATATAATTTTGCTATATATATATTCCAATTTTTAAGCCAGGTTGTTAATTTATTAATATGATTTTGAAGACATTTTGTGACTTCTTCTGGTGTGTCTTGGAATGTCTTATATGCTGATATCAACATTTCCATAGTTTTTCACTTACAATTGTTCCCTGACCATTGTTTTATTAAACATATCTAATGAAAGAATGTTTAGACATAAATCAAGACCTTCACTAGGAACAATGCTAACAACTGATTAGTAGGGAACGCATAACATCATTCATTTGATAGTTTCTTTCTATGTATAGTATTATAGTATTCTATGTAAAGTGTTATTATAGTATTTTATTTGGTTTTAAAGTAAACTTTTACATATTTTTATTTGGTACAGTTTAAATAAATACAGTAATTTGTTTAATACAGAAAAAACACCTCTAACATTTGCAAACTTCCTAAATGGAAAGAAGTGAAAGAATGAATTTGGGGGAAATGATTACTTTCAGTCAAAATTTAAATGATTGAAGCAAATGGCTGAAAACATATGATTTCCTAAGTAAACACAATACTAAATTTTCAAAACACAAAAACAAATTTCTGTGCTGTATAGTATTTTGTAACACACACACACACACACACACACACACACACACACACACACACACACACACACACACACACACACACACACACACACAAATAAAAGTACTGTATATGAACACATATCTAATTTCAACAGCCTACTTTGATTTATGTTCCCTGTAGATTATGAATCACTGATTACTACAGATAAGAGTGTAGCAGATAGTGAGTCATAGACATACTACTTCAGTGGTGACAATTAACCTCTGATGTAGTCCTTCAAGATTCAAAGGTTGATGACCCTTGTGTTATCATATCCGTTGATACATAATATAGTTAGTTACAGCAGTTATAAATAGCAATTTGTTGTGAGAGCATCATTATAAAGAAGAGTTAAGTTGAAGCACTTTTTATTCAATAAATATTTATTAATTCAACAGATATCTATTTACTGAAGTACTTATTTATGCTTCTCTAAGTTATAACTTACCTATTTATACTTCTCTAAGTTATAACTTAATTAACTTATTTACTCAGAAATCCTTACCATGATATAAGTATTTTAACAATGGTTTTTATTTTTATACAGGAATATACATAGGGTCTGACAACAAAGGTGTTTTCAGGAAGTTACTCTTAGTCCGTGGGAAATTAAACATTCATATCCATGACTCCCTTCGAATGTTTGTAAACGACACTATTGAAGCAGATGTAAATATAATAATATAGTTGTATATTAGAGTTTTGATAGGATTACAGTCTATTAATGTCGATTTGATATAGAAATAGTATTAAAACACAATGCTGTTACTCCATGCAAATAAAGTAGGGACAGCGTGAACGCAGTCCCTTCAACCAAAAATTAAGCTCCTGAGATATCCCCACATTTCGGACATTCACAGGAGTCAGCTCAACTGTAATGCAATAGGAAAGCCTCAACCTGGGGAACTGTCTTCTTGATCACAGTAATCCGTACACCAGGTAAGTATTTTCTACCTTAAGTAATTCTTGTTATTTATTAAATAAAACAGAACAGGAAACCAATTGAAAAATATTTTTAGATGTTAAGGGTTTACTAAAAATGTTTTCATAAAAACAAGGGTTCTTATAAGAGTTTTTTTTTATATTAGCATACATTATTTGCATTATAAAAGTGACTTGAAAAATCATATTCTAAAAGGTCTTTCATTAAGAGTGAAACATTTATTTAACAACTAAACTGATTTTTGAACTACTTGTAGTCCAATAAATTAACAAATTTTATTTTAATTACAATTAAAATTATTTGTTTTCCTTATTTCTTTGGAATTGCCATGTATACTGTTTTTTGTAGCATACTTTTATGCTTCCAGAAATAATTAATTACTTTTAATACTTTAAAATTGCTTTGAGTTTCACCAAGTAACAAATTTATTTAAATTGCTTTTATATAAAAATGCTCTTTTTATAGTTTTATCAAGTGCAAACTATTGTTAATTTAAATGGTTATTCCTTAAAATATCTCTAAGAAGTACATACTGTTAATTTAGAAGATTTTGCTTGTACATAGTTTTTCCAATTATCATCTTTTGATACTTTAAAAGCTTTTAAAATACAATAAAAGTATTGCATTGCGTTTCAACAATATTGTGAAGTTGTTTTTAAATATTATTGTTAATTCTGTCAAATGACTGATAAGGATCAGAAGTCAGTAATTTTGTTGAAAGTTAAAAAGATTAAGGGTTGAAGTTTTCTTCAAGTTCTGATTCTTACTAACTACTACTGAAAATAATTAAATTGCCAGGGAGCCCATGCGAACATTTTCATTACGAAAGTTTTATGTAAACACAGCTTTTTTGTTTATCTGTAGTCGTTAGTGTGAGGGCAGTATAGTTGGAAAGAAGGGAAAATATGTTTAAAAAATAAATCTAAAAGCCATTGGTTTGAAATAATAATTACAAATTTATGAGTTATTTTAGTACATACATTTCAATACAGATAATTGTTTTTTCTTAATAGCAATTTTTACAGGGCTTTACTATACCTCGTAAACAATATTTGATGTAAGAATTTAATCTTCTGGTGCTTTTTGTATTTCATTTTCTTTAATGGATTCAAACATTTTAGTTGATTTAGTTACCCTTGAAAAGGCTACATACTACTGTCCGTGAGTAAAAATGGCATTTGGTAAGTACAATCCTCCTCTTTGAAAACACAAATATATTTGTATAAAAACAGTGTCTAAAATATGTGTTTGGTATTTGAAATCCTTGCCCCAGCTTGTACGATGAGCAGGGATATGGGGCTGTCAGTAGGACCACATAACCTATAAGTTGAATGACTTTTAAGTAAATATTGAAATTGTTTTAAGCACATTATGCAAAAAAGTGGCATTTGTAAAGGGACTGTCTATTCATGATTATAATTTAGTGATTAATAGTTAGCTTCGTGAAATATACAAAATATTATCTGATTTGTGATGCTGCATATGGGCATCCATGATGCCGTTTCGCCTATGACAGTTAAAAGTTTGTTTTATGTTAAAATTTTCCATAAACAATAATTTGCAGTGCAAAATCATTTTGCAATTTCATAAGCCAATTAAAAAATCTTTCTAAATATACTTCATTTATGCCTGTACGAATAGTATGTGCTGAGAAAAGGGACGTTGACTCGAGAAATAATATATATGATTTTTCCAGGTTATGATCACTGCTTTTAGTCAAGAAGAGATAATAACAATGGTTCGCAAAATGAAAATACTTGCCATTGCTGGAGATAAGATAGGTATCTGATTACCTAAGGTGTAGGTTTTATTTTTATAAGTTTCAGTAAATGTTAAATCTCAGTTTAATTTTGAAATATATTCTTTTGTACAATATATAGAGATGCACAGTAATGAAAAGTATTTTTTATTTTCAGACAAGCTTATAATTTTTATTCTTTGCAAGTTCTGTGCAAATTCAAATAATTATTACCTTACTTAAAAAGAAATATATTTTTTTATTATTTAAAGCAATAATTCGTTTATTTACAAAGTTTAGCTAAAATACATAGCTAAAAAAATACATTTTTTTCTATATCACATTTTTTTAAAATGTTTTTCGTGATGTCAAAACTGTGTGACATTCGTCTAAACTTTCATTTTTGGAAATATAGCAAAGCCACAGGAAGCTAAATTATATTGATATCAAGGATGTGTGATAGTGGCTATACTGTTTTTTGTCAAAACTGTGTTGTTTTCATTGATATGCTGGTGCATTTTTATGGTGCAACAACTAGTTTTAGTCTTTCCACAGTTCAGCTCTTTTTTTATTAATATTTTCTCAGCTGCCTAAAAGTATCACAACAAAAATCTGAGTTCACTGTAACATCAGTTGACATAAACTTTTGACGAATCTTTGATGACAAAAAGCTAATAAGCATAGTTTTTTGATGCACTTTTGATCTGGCACTCACTTTCTGGTCTCTGTGATTATAGACTTCTCCACTGTGTGTTTATTGTTTTTGTTTCTAGATCATAGCCATGAAACAGCTTTCTTCACTAATTATTACCCTAGATATAAAGGTAGGATCATCTTTAAATGTTTCTTTTTCTGTTTTCACTGTATATGTTAATTTCTGCATATGTTACTAATTCTGATCCAGAGACAAAAACAGAGGAAAAATTTTGGCAGCACATGCTGGATGCCTAAATTTTTGGTTAAATTTTCTGAAAGCTTCCACAACTTATGGCCAACAATCCTGCATATATCATGGATTCTTTGTAAGTAAGTTGTTGAATTTTGTCAATATTTTAATTCATTTTATTTATGAAAAGTCATTCTGAATGATAATTGTCTTCAAAGTGTAGTCGATAATAGGCTAAACATACAACATGACCTCAGACCTACTATGGTATACATTTCAGCAGAATAACAAAAATATGAGTCTTGCATTTATCAGCAGTAGTAATTCTGAAGGCACTTATCTACTGTCCGTTTATTTACTTTATGTTGCAGTGCATAAGTTATTATCTGTAGTCAATGTGACTTTCAAGAGGTGAAATGCATCAGTAATAAGAACATTTATGAACGTGTGAAACTACACACATAACTTCAATAAAAGAAGACCTTTAATGTAGAGTGTACATAAGACACTTTTGACAAGTGTATTTAGTGTCACGAAAACTAAGTTTTTTTTACATTAATGGTAGGCGTTTGATACACAAATATGAAAAATTAATGCTACATACGAGTTGGTGTAAAATTTGAGGCTGTTACAACCAAGTATGACTGCACTGTAACCTATTTCCAATAAGTAAGCAGTGCTTTGTTGTGACATAGCAAGGCAATGAAAGCATTCTTTGTTTGATGTGTGAGGTGAGAAAGTATCATGCTTTGCAGTACTGTACTATAATGTAAATAACAATAAATTACTGTTATTATACTGTTACACATTATATGTTAAAAAATATTTCTGTTTGTAATTTCTTCTTTAAAATTTATGGATATAAATGCATTTTGAATTACATGTTCAAGGAAATACCTAGCTTTTGGTAAGGTAGGTTTGAATCACCCTAAACTCGTACAGCACTGAATCTAGAAATCAAACGAGTTTGTTGTGTAGCGTTAATAAATATATCTACCAATCCTTCTTATATGTTTTCAGAATATTCTTTATGGGGTTATTATTATTGTTAGTATATTTATATATGTGTTATTAATTACTGTTATTTTTTCTAGGTGCTCTAAGATATTTAGCAATTATAGCCGAAACATCAAATTATGTTCAAAACAAAACAGATGTTTTATTCACATGTCTTGATGCTGTACACCAGGTATGTTCTATCAATAACTGTTATACCTGCTAAGGCTCTTCAGTTCAGGCATTTTTCTTTTATTTCTACTGAATTGCATTGAACATTATTTAATTCAATTCTGCAGGGATACTCTGTCAAAATAATGTTCACTAATTTTCATGTATTATCATATTTAATTGGTCCATTTCCCCTCCCCCAAAAAACAATAATATCAGTTT
This sequence comes from Callitettix versicolor, assembly GCA_022606455.1. NCBI lineage: Eukaryota > Metazoa > Arthropoda > Insecta > Hemiptera > Cercopidae > Callitettix > Callitettix versicolor. Next base: position 69,225,367 of record CM040189.1, read on the forward strand.
TAAACACTTCAAGATATCATGTACTAAAAGTAATAATGCAGGGAAAGATTCAAGGAAATAAAAATTGTTGTGCATCATCAATATCAAAAGTATGAATACCAGTGATGATTGCCAACCCTGAAAATGGAGACTGTACAAAAATTAACTATCAGGGCAGCAGTCATGTTATTCAGACATAAAACTTTTAAATGAGTGCCAATTGTGATCATTAAATAAGTTTTTTAAGGGTTTGGTTATAATCTGTTTTTGCTTATTTTCTCTTTTTTTAGCCTTGTAAAATAAATTTTAATGGCGAAAAACTGCTAATGATGACAGGGTAAGGTGGGACCTGTTTTGGATGTACAAATCATACTCAGCTATGTCAGTCATTCACACTGCTGTATGGCAACTCATGATGATAACGTTATTTGGTATCTCAGGCCTTATCAGAAATAAAGTTTTTGTGGCGTTCATGCTTACCCAAAATTTCATTAATTGGAAAAAGCCTTGATCCCATCAAGTTCAGATAATGGAGTCATTTTTGGGGAACAGTTAACTTTTAACCCAAACTAAAATTTCAAAATAAAAAACTAAAGTTTACGATAAATGGCCAGGGGAAATCTGAGAAAGCTAAAATCAAAATAAAGGCAAAATCAATTAAAAGAAAGTTGCAACTGGGAAAACACCTTAAATAAGCCACAATTAACAAATAAGTATAATTCCAAAATATAAATCTTTATTTAACAATAGGCCAAATCTTTCAAATAACTATGAAAACATGAATTAATTCCACTTATGCAAACAGAATGGGTAAAAAAAAGTACTTGATCAAAAATCTGTCCAGTAGTTTTGGCTGTAGATGTGTCAATGTTTAAGAAAAAAATGGTTAAAAGTGTCATTTTCAGATGGTTTTATTCTATGCTAACTCTGTTCTTAAAAAAAACAAAATTTCCAAAACCTTGTCAAGCCCCTTAATTTAGTAGCATTATAAACACTATAGACATTTTCATTTTTAAATTATGGATACCTGAAAATACTAATTGTCATACACACACACACACACACACACACACAATGGCTTTTTTAATGACTTGGAGGGGAGGGAGTTCTGCTATATATATATTATTATTATTATTTGCGTATAGACCCTTGTTGGATCATGCAAAGCACTCCGACTCATGTCTTGTTCCTTCTAATCCTCCACACCTCCCTCATCCTGTCCCCATGTACCCTCCTCCACGCCTCCATCCATTTTACCCCTGCTCTCTTTGGGATTTCCTTTTCTGGGATTCTCCACCTGAGCATCTTTCTCCTGTATGCATTCCTGTCTTCAATGTCTGTTGAGTCTATTTCTGCATCATGTAGGTCTATTTTGACTTGTGTGATCCAAAACGTTGTTGATTTGACTCTTTGGATTCTTGCTTAAGGATTCTGTTGGCAAGTCTTGTTGTTGGGAGTCTACTGATGTGTCCATAGAATTGAAGCCTCCTTCTTCTAATATCTGCTGCCAGGTTCGATATCTTCTCTGTGGTCTTCCGGGAGTGCAACCTGTATTTGTCTTCTGTTAATCTTGGGCCAATGATCTTCCTCAAAATTTTGCGTTCTTCCTTCAAAATGTCTTCCATGGTACCTTTTGTGTGGAGTGCTAGCGTCTCATTTGCTTATAATGCCTCCAGTTTTATGACTATGTTGTAGTGTCTGATTTTTGTGTGTCGACATACATCAATATGTGTATGTATATATATACACACACACACACACACACACACACACACACACACACACACACACACACACACACACACACACACACACACACACACACACACACACACACACACACACACACACACACACACACACACACACACACACACACACACACACACACACACACACACACACACACACACACACACACACACACACACACACACACACACACACACACACACACACACACACACACACACACACACACACACACACACACACACACACACACACACACACACACACACACACACACACACACACACACACACACACACACACACACACACACACACACACACACACACACACACACACACACACACACACACACACACACACACACACACACACACACACACACACACACACACACACACACACACACACACACACACACACACACACACACACACACACACACACACACACACACACCACACACACACACACACACACACACACACACACACACACACACACACACACACACACACACACACACACACACACACACACACACACACACACACACACACACACACACACACACACACACACACACACACACACACACACACACACACACACACACACACACACACACACACACACACACACACACACACACACACACACACACACACACACACACACACACACACACACACACACACACACACACACACACACACACACACACACACACACACACACACACACACACACACACACACACACACACACACACACACACACACACACACACACACACACACACACACACACACACACACACACACACACACACACACACACACACATCCCGCTAACATTGTAACAGCTTTTCATTATCATATAATATGGCAGCTACTTGAAACAATTGAGTATATTAATATCTTATGATTTATATTTTTCTTTTAAAGAATTTCTAACTACTTGGTGAAGTCAAATTTTGATAAAACTTAGAAATAAAAAAGTAACTTTATCAGTATCATTATTGCAGCTTTTCACTTAGCTAACCATATGAGAGCAGATATATATTATTTTATTACAATAACATTATGGCAGCAATATTGTGTTAACTTTCTATAATAATACCATTGTGGCAGCTGGCAGTGTTGCCATTTTTATCAGTGTTTAGTTCTTAGTTTTCCTTATTTAGTCTACTATGAATGTTTGACTGAAGACAGAGTCTACAGCATAAATGTTAAATAAAGTTAGACTGGATAAGTAATATAATGGTGTTTTTTAAAACAGGAATAAGTCTATGTTATCTCAGGTATTAAACCATGTCCATACCAAATTTAATCTCAATCTGTCCAGTAGTTAACACGTGATTGAATAACAAACAAACACACAAACTTTCAGATCAATAATATTATTAAGATTTTTCAATAATATACAAAATGCTATAACTGTGACAATCGGTAATGTTGCCAGGTCTACTGCTGCCATAATGATTGCCCAATGGAAAAATTATACATTATCTAAATATACATGGATTAACTGAGGTACTGTCAATAGAAAAATTTGAAACAACTGTAATATATAGTTTTTACATTATAATATCATTATGGCAGCAGATCAAGTTTTTAATATGTCATTTTATGTTATTATATGATGAATGTTGAAAATAAGTGCTGACATGGTAATATTAGGGTCTGTTCTTAAATTAAATATAGTTTTATTTGTTATAAAAACTTCTGGTTTTGAGATAACCATGGTCAAAGTGGCAGCCATGTACTGCTGCCATAAGCACCCTGCTGCCATTTTAAATGTAAAAGTGCAATGTATGGTTTTCGTAATGATAGCAAGATATATATATATATATATATATATATATATATATATGTGTGTGTGTGTGTGTGTGTGTGTGTGTGTGTGTGTGTGTGTGTGTGTGTGTGTGTGTGTGTGTGTGTGTGTGTGTGTGTGTGTGTGTGTGTGTGTGTGTACTTGTAATTTTTAACAACCTCAGAATATGTTTTGAGGTTGGTTATTTTTCCATACTACTTTGTAATTTTTAATGGAAATTTTCTAACATGTAAATATATTAATAGTACCAATAAAATGCAAAAGTGTAAAAGTTTACAAATAATATGATTGAAATAAATAAGGACCATTAATTGTTATCAGTTGTTGAGCTGAACTCATGATTACTAAAAATAATTTATAAAATAATATTATGTCAAAAAATAGTTAGGTGTTAAACGTGTAACAACTTTCAATATAGTTTTTTTAATTTTCAGTATATATATATATATATATATATATATATATATATATATATTATTAGTAGTAGTAGTAGTAATAGTAGTATTTTTATTTATTTCATTACAGGTAAAATTACATAACTTGAATTCTCTGAAATTGGTTGGATCAGGGTTGTTGAATTTCTTAACCTTGTTCCTAAGTTTTGAAGAAGAAAATAGTTTAGAATCAAGGTCAGCACAGCTAGTAGGATATATTTTGAAAGATCTTGGAAGTCATTTTGCACATTTTTATGCTAATCGTAAAATACAGGAAAATGAAATCGAGACACGGAGCATCAAGGAGGTTTCTAGGTAACAGATAGGATTCTCATTTAAAAATTAGATTAAAATGAATGATTTTGCGGAAGCCTTGCTGCTTGATAAATGTATGCCAAGCACATTTATCATCATTTATCAGGAGGTTGCTCCTGACCAGAAAGTTTATATTTTTACTTTGTAGCTAGTCTATCGCTTGTTCATTTAGAAAAAAGTAATAAGAGTCTCATACGATTAACAAATCCAATTTTTTTAGGAGGTATAAGTAAAGTTCTGTGAATTATCTGTTTTGTAAAGAAAAAAAAGAAAATGTATCTAGTGCAAAAACATTGCACAGACTTCCTAACTTGTTGATATTTACCCAAATCCTTTTCTAAAGCTATAAAAAACCATAAAACCTATTTTTTAAAAAGTGTTTCATCAGATTTGCCTAAAATTTTGTCATAAAGATTTATACTAATGTATATTGATAAGTTGACATACCAAATTTGAAAGGTATGTTTGTGAATAATCAAAAAAACAAAAGAAAGCCATTAACATTCAGGTTTTTTGTTTTCCACTTTTGAGTCATAAATTTCTTGTCTTTCAAACTAGAAAGAAAAAAATTATTGTACTTGTGCTTTGCAACAATAATTTTCAGGAAGTGAAAATTACAGTTGATTAATTTGTAAGTTGACTTACACAATAGTCAATACCAACCACCCCCAAGTGCCACCCATAGTGCACCAATAGTGCCATTGTACCCAAGTGTGCACAATAGTCAGAAATTAAACACAATATATATATATATATATAAACTATAGTAAGTTTGTATGTTTGGAAAAGAATCTTTTGTTATAAAAAAACAAATTATTTTTATTAGTAGAATACAGTAATTTTTCAGTAACCCAGACATTTTGAATACCAACCATTTTACTTCAAATAGATGTATGAAAGTTTGAGGTAGCCTAAAACCTACTATCCACTGTATTTAAAAAATACAGGCATCCTTTGAAATCTATCTTCATTTTACAATTGTGAAAATTGGCAACAATGTAACAAACAGATATTCAGTCAGACAAAAAAATTTTTAACATCAGTTTTGGCCTTTCCTCATGCATAAAATGAAACAAAACCAGAGAAGTATTTATAGAGCCCATAAACTAGGGGTTTAAATCAATAAATCAAGGGTTAAATTGTGATAAATCAAAAAAGCAGGCAATTTGAGTGGTCACCATTTTGTTTCAAATTACTGTATGACAGTTTAAGGTAGCCTATAACCTACTGACAGTTGTATTTAAGAAATGTAAAAGTTTTCATGTAAATGTGCCAAGCCATGTCATAGTAAAAAGGAAACAAAATAGAACTTTAAAAGCAAGAGTGAAATAAATTGAGCATTTTGAGTTCCTACCATGTTGTTTAAAATAGGTTAATGACAGTTTTAGATTGCCTGAACCTTGTCACAGCTCTAAATAACAATGAAAAATATTTTATCAAAATACTTATAGCAGTTTCCAAATGAAAAACAGACAAAATAGGTCTTTTAACATTATGTAAATAAATTAGGAGCTTTAACTGCCCGCATTTTGTTTCAAATATGTGTGTGGTAGTTTGAAGTTACCTAAACCTTGTTACAACTCCATCTAACAATGGGAAAAAATCATTGAAATGCATGAAGTTCTTTTTCTAAGACTAATGGATAAAGTACAAAAAACCGAGATTTTCATGTTCTTCATAGAAAAGAAATAATGCATTTTCTTTTATTTCAACTTCATATGCCTTGTCATATTTTAGATACAAGGATACTTCTGCTATAGTGTGAATTGCTTTTGCTTATATATATATATATATATATATATATATATATATATATATATATATGTTGATAAAATCCACATGGAGTAGGTTTCAGATGTAAAGGGGCAGTGACATCATCAACCACTGACGATTGTAGCCTTTTCTAATAGCAGTTTTGGTTTTGTTTTCTCTGGTAGGGTATTACAAGCCTCGTATTACTCAGCCTGGAAACATTGTGTTAGCTGCTCTAGTCTGGTGAACATTATCACCAACAATGTGCAAGGTCATTTTTAATGTGTGTTACTCGAATATTAATAATATTATAAAGAAATTTTTTTATCTTGTTAAAAATGTATTACATTGTTTGTTATTTCCCTACTTTGACTATGCAATAACTGGCCTTTTTTGCCTAATTTACTTTAATCTGTCATTTTTAACAAGTCCCTAGTTTTTATAATATACACACTATTAATACACCACACACACAAACACAAAGCATACGCTTGACAGTAAGAAGTGTAGAGTTCTAATAGGAGTTAGAGTAAGAGTTCTACTAATACTGTAACTAACCCCCCTGTGATGGGCAATTCTGTTATGTATCAACAAATTAGACTCACTGCAATGGACTAACCCAAAAATTTCAAGGCCAGTAATGTCCCTTTACATTTCAAACCTACTCTACAATTTTTTAGATTTTTGAATATTGCTGAAAGTTAAAGTAGAAAAACCAGGAAAGGTTTTTGTCTTTTGTTAATTGTCTTTAATAATCTAATTTTTGTTTGAGATTTGAACTTATTTTGTTATTATTAAATACATATTGAATGTTTTATGAATATTTATAAAATTTTCTAAACTATATATGGATGCTAAACCAAACAAGCAAATTAATTGTACGAGGTTTGTCCAATAAATACGCGAACTAAGGTCATAAAAACTTTATTTTACAAAATTTCATCTACATTGATTTTTCCCCCTTCAAAATACTCTCCATTCACTGCTATGCACTTATCCCGTCTTCTTTTCTACTCTTCAAAGCACCCTTGGAAGTCAGGCTTTACAGTCTCCTCGTCGTTTCTTGTTTTATTGTGTCCACATCTTCCCAATGCTATCCCTCATCACATTTTTGCTTTTAGGAATAGAAAAAGTCGCAGGGGCGAGGTCCTGTGCGGGTGTCATCATTGTCTTGATGAAGAATCCATCCATCGTTTTGAGTCAAATGTGGTCGCACACGACGCACTCGATCTCTCAAACGCTTGAGAACATTAAGGTAGAACTCAGAATTTACCGTTTTTTCCTCAGGAAGGAATTCATGATGAACAACACCTTTGATATCAAAGAAAACCAGGAGCATGACTTTGATTTTTGATCGGCTTTTCCTTGATTTTTCTGTTCGAGCTTCACCTGTTGCTTTCCACTCCATGCTTTGCGATTTCGATTCGGGTCATACTAAAAACCACGATTCATCACCAGTGATAACCCTATTTAAGAATCCAACATCATTTTCCATGGAATTTTTCCAGTCAGTAACACATTCGACTCTTCTCAACTTTTGATGCGGAGTCAGCAGTTTTGGCACGATTTTCGCACAAACCTTTCTTAAGCCCAAATGCTCGGTTAAGATTGTGTGCACTGTTGATTTTCCTAAATTTAGTTCTTCAGCTATCATTTGGACAGTTTCTCGGCGATCAGTAAGGAAAAGACGCCGCACACGATCAATGTTTTCATGCACACAAGAGGTTGAAGGTCGTCCAATTCTTGCATCATCCGTGGCGTCTTCTCCACCTTCTTTAAAGCGCTTAATCCACTTGAAAATGGCTGTTTTCTTCATAGCATTATCATCATAAACAACACTCAACATTTCAGCAATTTCTTGGTAATTTTTACCAAGCTTTACCAAAAACTTGATGTTAATTCGTTGTTCAGTGAATTGGTCAATTTCCATATCGACGAACAAAAAAATAATGCAAAACTAAAAATAACTCTATTCGCAAGATCCGCACAGCGTAACGTTCTGCCAAGCACTGACGGCTCATTGGGTCCCAGAAAACACGTCAGGCCAGTGGCCGTGGCTTAACTCTCCGTAATGGCCACCATATTCGACCAGTTGGCGTATTTATTGGACAAACTGTACACTCTCTAGAAAAATGCCAAACTTAATATAATACATATTTTCAGCATTTCATTAGTGTCCTTTTTGCTGAATTACAGAGAAAGTATAGTTTGATGGAATTTTTGTTGCTTTAAAAAATTAAGTAGAACTATATTATATGTTTTAGGTATATTGTTGAAATATCAGATTTATTAATAAACTGCAAAAATAATGATTTGAAAAATGTATCAGTTCTAACAAATGATCAAGAAAACATTGTAACTCAGGTAAAAATGTAACAGTTTATTTTATTTTATAAAAAATGTTTATTTGAAAACTGATATTCAAACTGATAGGTTATTTTTTTTGTAATGTTAGGATTTCTAAATAACGTTTTTTTTACATTAATTTCAGTGATTCTCAAATAAACCAAAGTGATTATTACGAATAAAAACCCTGTCAACCAAATAAAAATGTTTGATTGAAAATGGTAACAGTCATTCCATTTTCTAGTACTGATCATTCCTTAAATTAACAATAGCGGTTACTTATTTTAGATGATATAGAAGTATTTTTGGCAACAAATGTCTAAATTACTTTTTGTTATTAATGGACAAATATTATTGGTTTAACTTACACTTACTTCATTACATTGAACATCACATTAATTTTAAATTAATTGTGTGTGTATTGTTAATGATTACAAAGGTCAACACACATAGACAGCAATGATTCAATTTCAAAAATATTATAGTATACAAAATCAATATTTTTTAAAATAACTTCACAGTTTTATATATATATATATATATATATATATATAACACAGACCTAAGTTTAGCATTAAAACCCTCAGACAATGATAATTGCCTTTCCATTTTTGCTTCTGTGATCTTTATTCCTAACATATGTGTACCAAGATTATTAAAAATTTGTTAGGAATTTAGAACCTCTCCCAACTGGGGTTCTTTAAAGAATCATCTATCGGTGGTTGAAAGATGTCTTTAATGCATTTAACTATAAAACAATTTCCTTATATTGCTTTGGCTAAAGGTATGCTTGATAACAACTCAAGAATGAATACTGTTGTATTACCTGATCCAAAAGGTTCCCCCGAAAAAATGTTCCACAATCCTTACTGGGAACATTTGCCCCAATTTATTTAAAACAAAATTAATAGAGGAAGAATTGTACGCAAGACTGTCTACTTACCCCATAGACTGTTGATCTGTTTCTCCCCAGCACTACCTGGCTGGAATGACTTCCTGGAGCACCAGTCACTTCTCTAAGTACAGTTGACCTTCAAATGGCCCTCTGGTTCCTATATAGTTGAATAACCATGACCTAACCAAGCTTCTATCTAAACTGCTATTCTACATATCATGTTTATAACAACATGAAGTATATCAGCAGCTTCATATTTTTTCTTTGTCTTTGTCAATAATGTTTACTCTTTGACCGTATGCTCTTTACAGTCTTTAAAACCAATAACTAAACATACACATACTCTCTCTCACACAAACACATATACACCCGCAGGGGGGGTGCAGACTAGCTGCACCTGGACGAGCCTCACGGTACCTGTGTCTAACACACACTTACACTCACAACACTACACTTACGATTTAAACATTTTACACTCACACGTACACTCAGGGATTTGCTGTTCTTCTTCCGTTATGTCTGGGAGTGGCAATACTGCTTGGTTTCCTTTGGCGGGGCCAAGTATGTGAAACCTGATGTGTGCCTAGCACTGCCGAGGACCGCTGATGGGACAAGTGCTGGAGCCGAGCAGCCTATAGGCTCCTGGCAAGCACATGGGTGTTGAATTATGGGTGTCGGAGCCCATAATTGGGTCTATAGAACCAAATAGTTGCATTCTGTGAGTACATAGAGGGTGGCTGCCAGTAGTACTTGGGTTTTAGGAACTGTAACTTTGTACCAGAACCCATTCCTAATGATTCTGGAGTGCTGACAGACATGTATTTCAGCTCCAGGATTTTGGAGGTCCCCCCCCCAATTTTTTGGGGATTCTCACTTTAGTTTGAGTATCCTGGGCTACTGGTGACGTTTGGGTGCACTCGGTTCCATTTGTTTGAAATATCAACCCTCCATGAATCACTTGGCAATTCAATTATGGATAAACAAACACAAAACGTCAAAAGTTCGTTAAAGAGGCCTCGTTTGGGTACATCGAACAGGTCTGATGATTGTAGTGGGAGTTGTGACAATCTGGAGGAGAAGGAGATGGGTGCTGTACCTCTTCAGCTCCCATCCCCTAGATTCTTGATATTTAAAAACTCTGAGGAAGGTTCCGACCTGTCTAAGGTGTCACCCTTCCTCATAAACAAAGCTTTTGTGGGTAGAGCAGGTCTCGTACCTTCTATAAAGAAGCTACAAAACGGGACGCTGCTAGTACAGACCAGTAGCAATAAGCAAAGTTTGTCGCTTCTAAATATGACTTCTATTTTTGACTTCTATTTGTGGAGCCCCACAGAACCTTGAATTATGCTAAAGGAGTGGTTACCTGTAAAGATCTCCTCCACCTAGAACTAGAGGAGATAAAATGCGAGTTGACATCACAGTCGGTCACTGACGTTTATCGCATTCTGCGGAATGACAGTGGCAAGAAAGTGCCAACAGCTTCGCTCATTCTTACTTTTGGTGTGCCTACGATCCCGGAATACATATTTGCCGGATATCAACGGCTTTCTGTTCGTCCTTACGTTCTGAATCCAAGGTGATGCTTTAAGTTTCAGGGCTTTGGACACGTGAGTTCCACATGCAGAAAGCCGGAAGTATGTGGTAATTGTGGTTCCAATAGCCATAATAGTGACAATTGCTCGGATGACCCAAAGTGTTCCAATTGTGGTGGAGATCATCCGGCTCATTCCTTTAACTGTCCAAAGTTTAAGGACGAGAAAGCAATTCTAGCAATTATGGCTAAGGATAATGTCTCATTTTCAGAGGCGAAGAAAATATTTAAAAGTTCCAGACTGAATACTCAGGGAAAATCTTTCGCTGCTGTTGCGTCTAGCAGCAAGGCCTCTTGCCAAAATTGCGAGGAGCTGACTAAAACCATCCAAACACTGACGGAACAAGTAGCTCTACTAGTTTCTCTGATATCCACTAGTACCACTCCTTTATCAATTTCTAAAGGTCAAAAACAATCGGAATGTTCCCCTTCTAAAACATTGCAAACCACAACATATAAAATATCTGCCAAAACACTTGTGACTGCATCACCAAAATCCTTGCCCGTGAAAGTAAATGCAACTGCATCTGCTTCCGGTTTGGGATTGCGAACAAAAGTCACAAGTGCTAAAACCAAGTACTAAAAAAGTTCCTACTGATCTCACACATTTTTAAAAAAAGCTAATTCATGTCCACCTGTAGTTGAGAAAAAAAACACAGGAAGTAAACCTGTTAAAAAAATTACAACCAAATATTCTAAAGGAGTGTCTTCCAAAAAGCCTCCTTTAAAATGTAACCAACTTCCTGACTTCGACACCAATCACAGTAGTGATTCAATGTCCGTGGACTTAGATAAACCAGATGTATGTACAACTGACGAATCTAAATTAAATCATATTGTATACTATTTATTATATTTCAATGTCTGCTAATCCAATCAATCATAACGTGATACAATGGAATATCAATGGGATAAGAAGCCATATTGAGGATTTGAAAGTTGTTGTGAGAGATGCGTCACCTTTGATAATGTGTCTTCAAGAAACACATTTCCATGAATCTCACACTTTCAGTTTTAGGAGTTATTCCATTGCTAGATCCGATATCGTCATGGAGGAAAGAGCAAAAGGTAGTGTCGCCATTTTGGCTCATAACTCTATCGAGTCGGTTCTTGTTAATGTAGTAACACCTCTACAAGCTGTTGCCATTCAAATAACCGTACCATTCCAACTTATAATCTGCAGCCTATATTTGTCGCCTAGTTACAGTTTCCAAAACCATGAAGTATGTGACTTAATATGCCTGTTGCCACCGCCGATATTATTATTAGGCGATTTTAACGCTCATCATACTGCATGGGGTTCATCAACCTGTAACTCTAGAGGAATACGCATTGAAAGGATAAGGTCCGAATTGGATTTATGTCATCTTAATAACGGTTCCCATACGCATTTAGCGGCATCTATTGGCAATTGGACCGTTGTTGACTTGTCATTCTGCAGTCCAATTCTGAGAACGAAGTTTGAATGGTCGGTAATACCTGATCTTTACAGCAGTGATCATACTCCCATTAATATTTCATTTCGTAATTTCCCTCGTCCGGATCAGCGCCTGCCACGTTGAATTCTGAAAAAAGCAAATTGGGAGGAATTTATAAAGAAAATTTATGGGAGGAATTTATGAAGAAATGTATCACCAGACATTGAATATAATGACTGTATAAACACAATAGTATCAAAATTTAGTCAAAACATTTTACAAGCAGGAGAGAAAAATATTCTGAAAACTTCAGTACCTCATTCATGTCTACCTGTCCCTTGGTGGAACGAGGAGTGTAGGAAGGCGTTACGTCTAAGTAGAAAAGCTCTGAGGAGATTCAACAGAAACCCGACAAGTGAAAACCTAGAACAATATAAAGTCCTTCGTGCGAAAGCTCATAGAATATTCAGGCAAAGCAGAAAGGATTCTTGGACCCAATACATTGGAACAATATGTAGAACAACACCTACATCTGTAGTTTGGAAGAAATTGCGTTCCATTTGTGGTCCACCTCCATCTGTAGGACTAATGGGACTTTAACAGGCGAACGGATTATTGCTTTCTGACAGTTCCGACATTATAAACCTTTTAGGGTCATCCTTTGCAAGATTTTCCTCTTCTGCAGCCTATAACACTGCCTTTTGTAAACACAAAAGTGCATTAGAAAAATTGCCTTTCACTATCGGTACTTCTGATGATTCTCCTCTAAACAGTCTGTTTACTCTACGTGAGCTAGAATCTGCACTGCTGTCCACCAAGGATTCAGGACAGGTCCTGACAACCTTTTTTATGCCATGATTAAAAATCTTCCACCGTTGGGTAAGTTATTTCTTCTCAAAATATACAATCATATGTACGAGGAGCGTACATTCCCTGGCGATTGGTTGGAAGCTGCAGTAATTCCCGTTCTTAAACCAGGCAAAGAGAAAATTGATCCAAGTAGCTATCGTCTTATTTCTCTCACCAGCGTGCTATGCAAGCTGGTAGAAAAAATGGTAAATTGTATTTACATTTTATTTATTTATCTATTTATTTATTTTTTATTTATATTTCTTTTCAGGGACAATTTACATCCCTTTCATATTTTATTTTATTTATTTCTTTTTTCTAAATAACTATATTTCTGTTATGTTTATATATACTTTTACAAATTTTTATTAAATTTTATTCATTGTTATTTAGTTTTTAAGTATTCATTATTGTAATATAGTTTTACTTGTTATTTAAATTTTGTTTAATTTTTTTTTATACTTTCATTTTGTGTGACGGCGATCATAACCTTAATGGTTTTTCGCCACAAAAAAAAAAAAAAAAAAATTAACAAAAATAAATTTAAAATATAAAATTAAAAATGATTGAAATGATTGTCATATTTTGCACTACAAATATTACATCTGTTCCATTGGTTACTGATGTTGACCCTAACTAAAACAAACTTCAATCAAATAACCTATTTAGACACCATTACAACACTGTTCATAATAAAGTAAGAATTAAAAATAAGGGTAATGAATAGGCAGTATAACAGTAATGAAGAGTGAGGTATATAGCATTACAAAATATTGCTGATGCTCAAACTCCTGTCTGTACAGTCGGCAAAATGCAACTGCAGGATAAAAATTACTTTTCTGAAAAACCTGGAAATAAACACCAGTTTTATTTTATTTATCACTTAATAAACCAATGATTCTGCCTTTGCATGACAGTTAGTAAGTGTAATTATGTTGCTAATTTATTAACATGATCAAGTCGATGTGTAAGTTATATTTAATAAATATGATTTCTTCTTTTTCTTCTAATGGCTTCTTTTGGCTCACACCATCTTGGATCTTGTTTCCCAATAAAGACTGTTCTTGGTTCTCTCTAACCATACCCTTGCAGATCAGTAGGTAATTTTTGTTCATAATACACCCATTCTGTGAACAAATTGTGCACTTGTCATAGGTTAGTATCTTTATTTTGTAGAGATGCTTGGCAAGACAATCGTGATCAGTAGTTAGTCATATGTGAACAAATTGTGCACTTGTCAGAGGTTAGTATCTTTATTTTGTAGAGATGCTTGGCAAGACAATCGTGATCAGTAGTTAGTCATATTTAATAAGTATATGATTAGTAAAGGTGATGTCACAAGTCCCTTACTACTTAGTTTTTGACATGACCAGCAAGGTTCTTCTGTATTATTAATCAGTTCCAAAATTGTAAATGAAAGTTTATGTTTGTTTTGAAATGTTATCAGTCAAAGTAGAATTTACAATGAATCCTAAAATATATTGGACAGTTAATTTGAAATTGCTCATCACAAGTGTCAGTAAATTTTCACCAATGCTTATTATTGACCAAATCCAATGCATCAGCATCGATATTGGCTCAGCCCTAATATCATTACTACAGTCATATCTAGGAATAATAAACACCTGTTATTAATTTCAGGCCATTTAAAATTTTCTATATTATTTTAGTCATTTAATTACTGTACTTTTTTGTCACATTGTATTTAGACGTTTCACAACCACTATACTAATAATATGGCAGAAAAGTAGTGCAAAATTTTCCACTACTGTATCCAAGTTCCATTCCAAACCATAGTTCAGCCAGTCTGACACTACATAACACCAGTATCAATTTCATGCTGTCACTAACAGTTGTACATATTATAGAATATAATATAAAAGAAACAATAAAATACAAAACTGTTTATTACACTAAATATTAAATTTGAAGAAAAAAGATAAGAGGAATGTCACAAAAATTTATTTATTTATTTGAAAATGTGGCATTTTGCCATGCTTATTATTGGTGTTAACTGACTTGTTCAGCCCATAAAATGTTATGCAATTGTCCCTCCTATTAGTACAAGTGTTTAGAAACATTCTGACTTTTTTTATTTCAAATTTCGTTCTTATGAAATAAAATGTTTTAGTTGGATGACTTTATTTATCATATTTGAGAAAAAGGTTAAAATTACTCAACAAGTGTTTAATAATCACATTCAAGTATGATGAATTATTGAACCTCAAACCTTAAAATATTTTTTTTTTCATAAGCTAGTGTGACTTTTTTTAAATTTTAGGCAAGCATGCACAAAAATATACTTACCTATGGTCAAAGTTTTTGCATAAGAATTACTTCAATTTTGTTATGTTCACTGGAATTCATCATTTTCTTAAGTTTTGGTCCATGAAAAAAATACTGTACTTTTGGATAGAATATGTTTAAAGGATTTTGTTATCCAGTGGCTTTTGAATAATGTGTACTTTTTGATAAATTTAAACAATCAGGGGATGGATTCAATAGTGTTAGAGAAATTATTATTTTCTAATTTTAAATTATCCATAAGCTCATAAATGTTGGTCAAACAAATTTAATTTACTGCAAGATGTAATATTTTTTATTTTTCGAAACTTGATTATATGAGCAAAAATGTAGCTTTCATGTTGAAGCTTTTTATTTATTAACATTAGCTATTTAAGGGTTGTCAATAGATTAAGAGTGTCTTATTTATTCATATTTTTTAGAATAAAGAAGGGTTTGTCTCAACGATGGAAGCATTAGAAATGGCAGCACACACTGTTGGTTACCACCTACTTCCTTATCAAACAAAATTTCAAACTTTATCTACAAACGTTACTTTTTGGTCCAGAGTAAGTCTAGTGTAATTATAATAGAATATTAATAATTGTTTGGGTATTGGTCAACAAAAGTACAATTTAATTTTCTGTAACTATTTTCTACCTTTCAACTAAAGTCTGATTTAAATCATTTTTTAAAAATTTTCATGTTTTTATGGAAATATTTTTAATTCCAAAGAAGTATGTTTAAAGATCATATAATGTTTGTAAGAGTTTGTAAAGCACACATATGGGTATAAAAGTAACATAGGGAGGCATAAAGAGTTTAATAGTTAGGTTTATTAGAGAATGATTGTGAACTGAGAAGCGACTTTTGGAACTGGCATTGTCCTGGGTGGCAATGCATACATATATCTCACTTTGATATCTATGCAGCCTTGAAGATGATATGTTACATTGCATTACTATTTTTGGTTAATGCCTCATATTTTTTAACTATGCACAATTTTTTTATCCTATGTTTTTGCCAATTTTTTTGCTACAATTTTAAACATTGCATGCACAATATACATGATGACAGAGAGAAAAAAATGATGGATCTGAGGAAAACAGAAAGTGCACTTAAAAAAATTATTGAAAGGCAAACCAAAAAATAAAATTGGAAGTTTGCCATTATTGTAGACTGTTAATTAGTTAATTTCAATAAATTAACACCTTATTTTCTCCAGAGCTTGGAATTGTAAACTGAAAAAAAAACAATATTTATCTTGTTAAACGTTGTATTTCATTGTATGGTATTGTTGGAATCTATAGGACATAAGTAGAAAAATGAAGAGAAAGGATTAATTACTGTTAGTTTCCAGTGGTGTAACAGAGTCAGAGGTCAGTTTTCTTCTCCAGAGTATTACAGCAGTTATTGTTTAAAAGAGTTAGTCCAAGCAATAAAATCAGTTATTATGAACCTCTAATACACAACTTTTTTCTCTTGCTATAATTTCTTCATCCTATGCTTTTTGCCTTTACTCAAGGATATCTTTTTTCTCTCAATTTTCCTTATCAACAGATTCTTTATTTCTAGCACTTTTTGTTCCAGTCTTAACTGTCACTCAGTTCATCTTCTACTTCAGCTTCTTCAAAGCCTCTAAACAATTTTTTTTTTCATTCACAGACCTCGTATTTTTCTATCTCTTGGTTATTCAGTAATTCTTTTTATTATGTTTTTAATTAATTTTTTTTAGATGTCTGCTGTAGAATCTTAGATTGCTTCTTTTTCATTGCGCTCATATATATATTCATGTTTCTCATTGCTTTGTTTCTATATATGTTTCATGTTTCTATACATAGAATATCTTAGTCTGTATGTTTGTGTTTCTTCTATCTTTTTTCAGTCCAAGAGATTTTCTTAGACCTTTTCTGATTTTTATTCTTCTGATGAATAAAATCTTCTGGCTTAACCACTGTTTTGTAGTGACTGAATTTTATATTACATGAAACAGAATTAAGTTTGTAGACTTTCTGGCACAGTCTAAAGTTTCTTTTTTCCAATGCCTTTCGTTATTGTTTGGCACGGTAATATCCAATAGATATTTAAAGCTGTAGAGTTATTTTATTCTCTAAATTTGGCTTTCATTACCTGATTTTTGCTTCTATTATCTAGAATTACATATTTTGATTTTTCATATATGACTTTTTCTGCTTTTTTGTGAAAGTTTCTATTTATTGTTGCTGCTTCCAGATATTTTTTTATTTACTTTATTAAAAATTGAATTTAAGCATAAGAATGAGCATAAAATCTTATAAATGTACATTATAAAATGGTTTTATGTCTTTAATTTTTATTTCTCCTGTTATTTCAAAATACAATCTCATAATTTATTTACATTTTTTTATTTTATATATTTTTGTTCTATATCACACAGCTATCAGAAGATGCAATAGAAATGGCTGAATATACCAATAATAACACTGACTTAGAACTACATATTTCAAAAGACTTGGCTTTAGAACTGGATGAAAAACCTGGTTGGCTACTTGCTGAGGTATAAATATCTTGAAATATTAACGTAAAGTAAAAAAAGTAATATCACTGTTTTTAGTATAGTTTTAAAACATAACATACAGATACTATATAAATTTTATTATACTTGTTTACATCTTTTTTATCATTGTGGTGTGTGTGTGTGTATATATATATATATATATATATATATATATATATATTGTTATTATATACGAAAATTGAATAAGTTTGTTTTTCAAATGGTGAACGAGTTTTACAGGCACCTTATTAGGCCATGAAAATTTAATGTACAAGGAATGGTGTAAACATTGGCTAAAAACTTTAAGTTTTATTAATCTTCAACATCAGTATGTGCATCTCCATTTTTCAGCTGGGCTGGGTTTAATACCATATTTGTCAGCTTTAGCATGCATATCTAGGATGACCAATACGAATGCTGCCTGAACTCTGATTCTTAAGTTGTAAAATTGTGTGAATGAATGAATATATATGAGTACTATTGCACTGCAACCTTTACAGATAACACCCAGTCCTAGTCTCCTCATAATGTCAAGAATTTGGAGGAGTCTCAAGGTGGGTAGCTCCCCCCCCCCCACTTCTAAATGGTGACTTCCAAATTCCTTATTTAGGTGTCTGCAGATGCTCTGCTAATTCCTTTTCAATCTTGACCCTTTATATGGAGGTTTTGCACCATATGACCATCCTTTCTATTGTACAGTGATATCCCGCTTATTTTACTTTACATTCGTACTTAAGGAAACACCCACAAGTAGTTAATGAAATGAAATTTCACATGTAAAAAACTGCTGAACAACACATGGTGGAAATTTTGCGTACCTTCAACAGTTCGATACAAGCTCTCATGAACCAAATGCTAACAATGACTCAGATGTTAGCTGAACTCATGTCAAGGTTGTCCAATTCGCATCCATAAAACTATGCGTGTGGAATGCCAATGGCCTGTCAAACCACTCTAATGAGTTAAAGATTTTCTTACAAATAAACAAAGTAGACATTATGCTGATTTCTGAAACTCACTTTACGACTAAGAGCTTCTTCAAAATACCCAGCTACACATTATACCATACGATGCATCCTGATGGTAGAGCACACGGTGGATCAGCCATTCTTATTAGATCTAACATAAAACATCATCAGGCACAACCATACCAAAAGGACTGCATCCAAGCCACGAGTGTTGTTGTGTATGACTGGATAAGCAAGATTACAATATCGTCACTTTACTGTCCACCAAGACACACTGTAAAGAAGGCACAGTTCGATGACTACTTCAAATATCTTGGCAATCGTTTCATTGCGGGAGGTGATTATAATGCCAAACATACATTTTGGGGCTCCAGGCTTACTCTTCCTAGAGGCCGTGAACTTTTAAGAGCGTACAGGCAGGAGCGATGAACGTAATTTCAACAGGACAACCTACATACTGGCCGCCTGACCCAGCAAAGATACCAGACATTATTGACTTTTGCATCACCAAAAGGTGTACCAGGGGACAGCATATCTTGCTGTGGTTGCTGGGAGCTATCATCGGATCACTCTCCTATTCTGGTGGAAATTGGGGTGAAAGTTAGAGAGACAACTAAAAGTGTACACTGCACAGTAATAAAACCAAATGGGACATGTTTCGTATTCTGGTAGACGAGGCTTTTAGCGCAGAAATCGCACTTGAAACGGAAAATGACATTATGAATGCTGTTGAATTTTTCACCACAAGTATCCAGAGTGCGGCTTGGGATTCAACTCCAATAGTCCAACAACATAGACCGGCTGGGCAAAGTATTCCTCCAAGTATCCTGAATGAGATTGGTGCAAAAAGAGATCTTCGTAAACTGTGGCAGCAAAACAGGTGCCCTGATACAAAAAAATTATTGAACCATAAAATAAAAAAACTTAAGCAAATCCTTGATCAAGATCGAAACGCTAGTTTTCAGACATATCTCAAGGATCTTGATGCCACTTCAGCTACTGACTACTCCTTATGGAAAGCAACAAGAAACATCAAACGACCTACAACAATTTCCCGCCATTGAGAAAAGCGGACAATTGTTGGGCACGTAGTGACCAAGAGAAGGCTTACACGTTTGCTGAGCATCTATCAAATGTTTTCCAGCCTCATCCCTATGAAGGCCCAGCAGACCACGAGAGGAAAGTAACCGAATACCTGAAAGAAATAGAAACGGAGGACATTACGTCAATGAAATTCACAACGAAAAGAGGTCAGAAGAGTAATACAAAAGGCAAAATCAAAGAAATCTCCAGGATATGACCTCATTACAAATAAAATTTTGCAAGAGCTACCTGACTCTGGAATAACAATGATTACAGCTATTTATAACGCTATAGTTAGACTCCAATTTATTCCACCACAGTGGAAAACTGCACAAATAATTATGTTATTAAAACCAGATAAAAAGCCTGAAGATCCAAAATCATATCGACCAATAAGCCTGTTACCTATACCATCAAAGATACTCAAAACATTAATACTACAACGTATTATGCCATTAGTGGAACAGCATGGACTGATACCCGACCACCAGTTTGGATTTCGTCAAAAACACGCGACTGTTGACCAAGTGCACAGGTTAATAGGTGAAATAGACAAGTCTTTTGAATCTAAAAGGTATTGCGCTGGTGTCTTTCTTGATATATCGCAGGCCTTCGACAGAGTATGGCATGAAGGATTATTATTTAAAATAAAATCGTTCTTCCCCAGCAACACTTATAAGATCCTCAAATCCTTCTTAGAGAATAGATATTTCTTGGTGAATCACGGAGAGGCTTTCTCGGGTCTTTGCAATATTAACGCTGGAGTTTCCCAAGGTAGCGTCCTGGGACCGCTACTCTATCTGATTTACACGTCTGACCTACCAACGCCAGACTGTGTAACAACTGGAACCTTTGCCGGCGACACGCAATTTTGTCCTCTCACGAGGATCCAACAGAGGCGTCAAAAATCCTACAAAAGGAATAAACGAGATTTCAACATGGCTCAAGAAGTGGCGAATCAAGGCTAATGAAACGAAGTCAATAAATGTCACCTTCACCTTAAAAAAGGGTATATGCCCACCAGTAACGCTTAATAACGTCGAAATTCCACGAGCAGATCATGTCAGATACTTAGGTTTACACCTGGACAAGCGACTTACATGGCAGAAGCACATCTTTACCAAACGCAAACAGCTGGGACTGCAAACACGGAAGTACTATTGGTTAATTGGTCGCCGTTCTTGAACTGTCAATGGGCAACAAACTTCTTCTTTACAATGTTATGCTTAAACCAATCTGGACCTATGGTATCCAATTGTGGGGGACCGCCTCTCATTCCAACATTGAAATCTTGCAGAGATTCCAGAATAAAATGCTACGAATGGTAACCGACGCTCCATGAGTGCGTGACAAACGAACAGCTGCATCACGACCTTCAAGTATATACAGTCAAACAAGAGATTCTGCGTCATACGAAAACCTACAAAGAAAGGATCATAAACCACCCAAATCGCCTAGCGAAAGTCTTGATGGAGGAAACTCGCGCAACTCGTCGACTTAAACGGAAAATGCCCCAAGACATACTTAAATAATAAAGTAAAGTAGGATGTGACCCTAGTCGCATTCCGAGCATGTGTCCCCCAATATGTGACAGATTGTAGTGAATAAAAAAAAAAAAAAAAAAAAAAAAAAAAAAAAAAAAAAAAAAAAAAAAAAAAAAAAAAAAAAAAAAAAACATGTAAAAATACATTTTGTTTAAAATTGCCATGAATAAATACATTTAGTAGCCATGAATTGCTAAGACAGGAATATGTATCAATATTGTTTTGGTTCACTTCTAGGTTCCAGCACTGTTCAGACTAAGCGAGATCATTTTAACATACAATTTCTTACTTGATCTTTCATAGCCAGCATTCATGAGATTTTGTTACATCTCATGGTGGCTCATGGTGACCATCAGCCTAAGGCACCATTATTTAAGGTCAAAAGGCAAGTGCAAAGTGCATTATTTAGGCAAGTGCAAAGGGTTAAAAAATTAATAAGAGTCAATTAATACATGCTGTCTGCTTTGTTAATGCTTGCATTTTTAGCAAATATTAAGATGACTTTTTTCCTTAACATCCATACTTTATGCCAGTTAGACTAATGATAACAAAGGATCATTATTAACAGTAAGGGACAGCAACAAAAGCAACTGCAGCTTGAACTAAAAACCTTTAGGTATGCAGTTGAGTGACGCAGTAGACTCAACTGCACATCTAAGATTTTCAATGTTTTAAGAAGTAAGTTTGTGACTTAATCTATGCTATTTTATACAAATTGACAATTGTGATTGGGCTAATAAATTGAATTTACTATTATTGGGTGTGTTTTTAAATGTTATCATTTCCTTTAGTTAGTTTTTTAGGTAGTATTACAATTTTTGGTACATCAGAAGAAGCTGAACCTGCTCACTTATTACTTACAAAACTATGGTCAGATATTTCTACTAGAAAGTGGTGCAATAGGATACAATAGAGCAAGATAACTAGATTTTTTCCAAAAATTTCAGGCTATACTTAATTGTGACTGCATTGTATTGTAAAATTAATGTATATTAGTCAAAAAATATGTTGTAATGAAAGTATTACAGGCTGATTTTTTATTAACACTTTTACCGAAACCCCGGTCTCACAGGCTCACGGAAATTTTTGAGGTCTTTTGTTGGTAACACTGTTTGAAGGAGAAAATTCATTCCCTCAATACCTTCCCCCTTCTTCTTACTCTAAACAATAAGGTACTATTTGCTTAATTTTTGTGAGGCAGGTGATTTTGACAGTTGTTTTATTGAAAACATGCCGGTCTGAGAAGCCCAAGGTTTTGGTTAATGGTATTTAATGCGTGGTCTCCCAGACCCAAGGTTTCAGTTAATAGTGTAAACGATTTGTGTATTGCATTTTTGTTTTGTTTTATTCAGTAATGTATTATTTTGTATGTTGAATTATTATTTTTTTTTATATTCAAAATAATAAAATAATTATATATATATATATATATATATATATATATATATATATATATATATATATATAACTGCATGTTGAATTTTCATTTCATTTTATTCATCTGTATACATATACATGTTCTTAGAAGTAGTATGCAGGCAATATGGAGAGTCAAAATGAACTAAATAGATGGAGTCGAAAATGTCATAACTTAAATCTAAAGACACTGAGTTTAGTGATAGAATACGCGAACTGCTTCTTGATGATAATGATTGGGACAGTGACGGGAGTGTTGATGTTGACTCAGATGATGTTTCTGATTTTGTCATACCAGATGATGAGCAACATGACGACAACAAGCCAATTGAATCTAGCTCAGAAGAAGATGAAGATGATCTACTTTCCATCAAAAACGGGGGCGAAACCATTATAGAAAATACACAGTTATCCAATATGTACAGCCACAATATCTGAGAAAAGTTTTGAAATTCTTCTAATGTGCCTTATATTTGATGATGCAGCAACCCGCGTTGAAAGAAAACAACAACAAAGCAGCTTCAATCATTGAAATATTTAAGCAGTTCATATCTAACAGTAAAAGTGTCTACTCAGTTTTGCCTGAAGTCACAATTGACAAAATGTTAACTCCATTTAGAGGACACTGCAGTTTTAAGGGTTTTTATCCCAAAGAATTGTAAGAATATGGAATAAAAATTATGTGCATGTGTGATTTGAAGACATCTTACCTCTTAAATGGCTATGCAGTACCTCTTAAATACTGGGAAAGATAGTGATTCAGATTTAATATACGAGGGTTGATCAAATATAAACGAGACTGACTTTCTAAAAACTTTTCCGTTGGACATTGAACTCTAAAGGGTGGGGTTTCAGGTAGCCTGGGAGGTTTGGGATGGGCGTAGATGGGCAACATTTCCGTTCGGACCCTTCAGTATAAAACTATACAATGAGTGAGAGTGAAGTGCACGTTTCCGTGGAGCAGAGAATTATTATTAAGTTTTTGGCCAAGGAGGGGTCAATCCGACTGAAATCTTTTGTAGATTGACGGCTCAATACGGGGACAGGACCCTGTCAAGAGCTCGCGTTTTTGCTTGGCACAAGGAATTCGCCGAAGGTCGGGAAGCAGTAGAAAACCTCAGCCATGATCGTCGCCCGACCACTTCCGTCACGGACGAAAACATTGATGCTATTCGGAAGCTCCTGGACGAAGACAGACGTATATCGCTGCGATTTATTGCAGATGAACTCCAGTTGAGCTATGGTAGCGTTCAAAAAATCGTTACATCAAACCTGGAACTCAGCAAAGTATCTGCAAGGTGGGTTCCACGAATTTTGACCGACGTTCACAAACAGAATCGTTTGGAGATTTGCCAGCGACTATTGACCCAATTTGAACGAGATAGTGAGGCATTATTAAACTGGATTGTCACCTGTGACGAAACATGGGTTCACCATTACACTCCCAAGTCGAAACAGGCAAGTATGGAGTGGCGGAAGAGGGAGAGAGGCGCCTCTGAAGGCCAAATCACGATCGTCGGCCGGGAAGGTAATGGCCACTGTATTTTTCGACAATCAAGGCGCCTTTCACGTCGATTTCCTCCATCAACGACGCACAATAAATGCACAATATTATTGCGATGTTTTAGAGGCCGCAAAACAGTCTTTTCGTAGGAAAAGGAAATCTAAACCGGCGAGAAACGTCATTCTTCTTCACGATAATGCCCGACCACATTTGGCGAACGCTACGAGGCTTAAACTCGATCAAATTGGCTGGGAACCAATGGAACATCCCCCATACAGTCCAGACTTATCACCCTGCGACTATCACCTGTTTGGACCACTCAAAGAGGCGCTTGGAGGCCATCGTTTCGAAGACGATTCTGCGGTGGAGACCTTCGTGCTCCAATGGCTCAATGAACGCCCGAGAACTTTTTACGAAGATAGAATTAAAAAACTTCCAATCCGGTGGGAAAAATGTGTTACTCGTGCGGGAGACTATGTAGAAAAATAAGTTCTATCAAGAATAATTTGTAAGTAAGCAATAATTTTTTTAAAAAATCAGTCTCGTTTATATTTGATCAACCCTCGTAATATCTGATTATATTAAACTTTTTCACACGTGGTGGTCTCTCAGGCCCAGGATTTTTGTTAGTGTTATAAAGATAGGGTTTCAGTAAAAGTGTTAAAATATCTTAATGAAATTGAATATTTCTTTAATTTATTTTGTCTAACACTACCACAGTTGACACATTATTTTTTTCGGAATTTTGGTTATCAAAAACCACCTCTGGCTTCTTTGTTTTGGTTAACAGGTTCTACTATATATATTGAACATATACAATTTAATGGATCATCACTGTAAAGGGACTATTTTTGTTGGTACACTGTATATGACTTGTCAAATAAATATTTTCTGAACACTTTATTTATTTATTTTATGTTTTCAGGTTGTAAATATACAGAATAACCCTTTCTGGTGGTATCGAGGCTGTTTTAATGAAGTGCAGTCAAATATTGTGTCCCTAAATTTACGTAAGAAAAATCATTATAATATAAAAACATTTAAACACTTAAAGAAACCTTTAACTGTACGCCTGGATCTAAAGGAAGTCGATCCACAAACTATAAAAGGCACAGCATACAAAGTACTACCTAATTATGATGCTAATGAAAGAAACCTGGCTATTTCCTTGCACCGCCTTGATGCTCCGTTAGGTTCTAAGGTTTTCCTTAACTTTGTTGATGTCACAGATACACTTCTAGTAAGTTTAAACATTATGAAATAATTATATCTTGAATAATTTTACTTATTCACTATTATGAAGCATAAGAAAGTATTGTGACAAAAAAATGATCTTGATATTTTGATAACTATAACCATTTTCAGGTTGTTTAAAGGAAAAAAAATAATTTTACTTGGTTTATGGTACACACATATTGCCGAAAACTAAAATTTTACTTGGTTTGTAGTGCAGGAGACTTAACTAATTAACTGGTGTTTAATTAAATTTTGCATGCAGAGGTTGGTTTATTACATGGAACCATTTTCTTAATTTTTCCAAAACAAGTTATTTAAAGCCCATTTTTGGTGAAAAACTATTTTTTTAAACAAATGAAAAAAATGCTTTTGATAAAATTTTGTTCAGATGTAGATAATCTGTATGCACCAAAACAAAATAAACTCTGATGATTTTAATAAAAAAATTCTCTATTATGTTGTCTTTATAATAACAAAATAAAAAGTATAAAATGCTATTTTTTTCCACAGAGTATAAAATGCAAGAGCAATTATGAAGTCCACAAGCTTATCCACTCATAATTACTAATCCAAAAACAATATTTGAAAACTTCTTGTTGTCATCCCTCAAATCTTCAGATATAGTATAAAATACTCCAACATCTGTCCTTCTCAAGTTTATTGGATGAATTCAAATAAAATGATTTTTTTTTGTCTTTTTTTCTGTGTCAATATAACAATAGAGCAAGTAGAACAATTGGCAATGATCAAATGTAATTGGTGATCAATAAAAGTTTTGTAGCATCAGTCCACTTATTTAATTGCACCTTATATGTGTTTATCACTCCCAGGCTTGAAATTTTGTTTGGTTTGATTTAAATTTCACACAAAAATCGATTTTCCAATAGCTTGGATGTATTCATTATCCAGCAAAATCTGTTTCAAAATGGCAACAATTCCAAATCTTTAGAAGTTCATAACTTTTAGTCTTAAGTTTATTTTGAAAATCTAATTTCACTGTCGCATTGAAATTATATTGTCATATGTTATCATATGGAAATTAATCAGCCTTAAGAAGCATGAAAATTAATATGAATTTTTAAAATCGTTGAAAATAATATGATTTTTTTTCCTTATTCTCCACAAACAGCATATGCAGTATATAAAATACGATTCTGGATGACTAGTCATCAAAATATACATAATAATTGCAAATGTGGAAATATAAAACATTTAACAATACACAATAAAAGTTTTCACAATTTACAGATCACTAAATTCTCCAACAAAGCAAAACATAATTATCAGTACAATCCACTCCCAGACCAACAAAGGTTACACATACATTAGGCTTCAAGTCAGTAAGATATAATAGTCAAAACAATTCAATTTAAAAGTTTAAAATTATAACACATGCATGTTTTAGTGCTGATTATGCTGACGATATCCTACTTTTAAAAAAATAAATAAATAAAATATTTTTGGAAAATTGCTTTCATAATTTTGTTTAATTTAATTAGTAAAATAGTTGCATGCTGAAATTATTGATTTTAATATAATCACATAATAAATTGTAATTTGTAAATTGTATTTATCTTGTTTTTTTAGGTGCTGGTAGTTAAAAATATGTTACCTGATTATGATTACATGATGAAAGATGCTGTTTCTATAGACATAAATAAACCTTTTCTTGAAATCAATGAAATGATAAAAAACAGACATTCTTTCTTTTATGTCGGTGTTTTACTTTCCAATTCTGTAAGTATATTTTTATATCATTGTTTTTTTTAATTTTGGTGAATTACAAATATAGCTTAATTAAAATTATAGTAATTTCTTCTGGTTGTTGTCTATAGTGTAATAGTCAGTGCCACTTTAAAGTATTTATCGCTGGATAAAATCAAAACAAAATAAGTTGATCAGTCATTATCTATCTGTTGAAAACATCTATCTAATATCGAAACCAAACCATCGATGTTTTGAAAACATCAAAAGCAAACCATTGATATTTTGAAAACATTGAACAATGATACTCACAATACTAATCTTTTGCTACTTAACAGTCTTGCCAATTTGTTATTTAACTACATTAAACAAATTTATTAGAATTTTAGAAATATTAATTTAGATTTCTTTTCTAAAAAAAGGAAAATAATACTACAGTTTTATTTATATAGTTTTTTTAACCTTCTTAAAGCTAGGGCTAAATTTTTTTTTAATTTTTGCTTTAGTTGAATAAGCTTAGTAGTTCAAGATTAATGTAAATTGAGTTGTTTTTATTATTTATACAAAATGTATTTCTAATTTTGTAATTTTATATGTAAGGATTTTACAAGTCATTATTAAGAATATAATAAATATATTGATAGATTTATACAGTTGTGGGAAAAATAAAATCAGTTTCATAGAACAAAAAATTTATATGTATAAATTCATTTTTTACTCTTTGTATTTGTGTATTGTTAGCCCTTCAAAATCCTCAGAACTAAATTAGGTATAATTTTAATGACATGTTCAGATTCAAAAAAGGGAATTTCCTATTAATTTTATACCTCCTTATCCTATTCAGATTTAATCCAAAAACTTCAAAATTTGAGGGTTTTAACCTTTAGAAAGCCCTATTTTTTTTTTTTACAAAACACAGTTCGTATGACATATTCAGATTCCGCATATTTTTTGTACTATTTGATACCTTAAATATATTATTCAGATTCAAAACAAAAAATTTTAAATTTACGGTTTTTTCCAATTAAAAATTCCAGTTGTGATCACACTCGTGAGTATCACATATGTGGAGAGCTTCTCCCATGTCATATATGGAAGAACAATTAACAGACTTTGACTGAGCTCTCTCTACAATGAGAAAAACCATATGGTCTCTCTCTCTCTCTCTCTCTCTCTCTCTCTCTCTCTCTCTCTCTCTCTCTCTCTCTCTCTCTCTCTCTCTCTCTCTCTCTCTCTCTCTCTCTCTCTCTCTCTCTCTCTCTCTCTCTCTCTCTCTCTCTCTCTCTCTCTCTCTCTCTCTCTCTCTCTCTCTCTCTCTCTCTCTCTCCTCTCTCTCTCTCTCTCTCTCTCTCTCTCTCTCTCTCTCTCTCTCTCTCTCTCTCTCTCTCTCTCTCTCTCTCTCTCTTGTATGAGTGAAGGAGAAAAATTTTGACCAGAAGTTTGTGTTTTCTAATCTTGTAGTGTAAAAAAATGCTGATTAAAACAGTTAATGATGTTATAATAATGTAAAGTTACTTCATGTTTTTGCCAAATTTTCTTTTTACTGAATTCTGTCACACTTTCCACTGATTTTTGATGGTTATGATTTGTTTTTGACATTACATTTTTGAACTCCATTTACTCTCACGTTCCTTGTTTGGTCACACACTTTTCAAATTGGCCTTGAAAAACTATTGTTTTGATATTACAATTCAACTTGTAAATGTAAAGATACTTTTTTATTTTTTTGTTAGATTAAATCAGGTTATGAAATAAGATAAACCCATAGATTTGAGATTTACTTAACAGATCAGTAAAAGGAGGAGAAGGATATTAAGAGCACAGAACAAATTTATAAATTATTTTTTACACTAGACTTACTTAAATGCTAAAACTTTCAAAGTTGATGGGGATCCATTCAGTTTTTAGCTTTAGAGGCCTTCAGAGTCTAGCTATACCACTGGTTCATTATATTTATATATGAAAGAAATGTCATGTATTTCTGAATGAAATTATACATGTTTTTATTCAGAATTAATGCACATTTAACATTACACCTTCTGTGCTAAAATACATAAATATAATAAAGAATAAATATAATATAATATATTTATAAATATTACATATATATATATATATATATTTTATATATTTATATTATATAAGTGTTATAAATAATAATATAATAAAGAATACAAATCTTATATTTATCAGGTTAATGTGCATACACTATATACTCGCTAACAATTTTTTTGGAAATTTGCAAAAAATAAATTTTTACAAAGAAATATTTTAAAATATTTGAGACTTTAGATAATAATACTTACATTATAAAAATTCAACATTATTTATATTTTGCCTTTTTTACTATTTATAAACTTAGTTTTGCCAAAACCTATACATTTTCAGAAACAAAGCCATAAATGCAATATTCATGTGTTGAAAAATTAAGATTCAATTTTGGGTTATATAACAAACATGAATTATTTTTTCAAAATATACATTAACTACTACAAATTTATGTATTTATCTTATTTATTTATTTGTAGGTTCCTAAGAATGTAACTCAAAGCTCATATTCATTTCAGACATTAAATGTCAATTGTATGTCTTGGTATGATACTATTTTAAGTAGCTGGAGTTGTGAGGTTAGTAAACATACATTGTTCCTTAGTAATTACTTATTTTTTTAAATTTTGTAAGTACTTTTTTTCTAGATTTCTAAAATCTTTTCTAGATCTTTAAGTAAAATCTAGTAACATATATCTTTATAGTATCAACTCTACATGTATGTTTTGTCATAATCTAGCCAATTATATGTAAACAAACAATAATTTTTGAAAGATAATCGGATTAGTTTTGCTAATTCCTAAATTTGTGTCCAAAAATTAATGCTAAAAAATGATACACTGATTATTTGCCTGTTAGTAAAAGTTATTTATTGAATAAAAATTATTTAAAATGTATTTATTAAATACAAATGTTCTTTTATACCACTTTGACATATACTTTTAATAAACTATTGTATTCCCAAAACAACACAGTCCAGAGCAATCTAAGTACTGTTGAGTTAAAGATTAGTTCTAAAGATTGTTTTACTATTTTTACAGTGAGTGGAATACTCAAAAAAATATAAAATTTGTTTTGCTCAACCTTGAACAGTAATTGAAGTATGAGGCACATGATTTCCCTTGGCTATTCTCTCAATATATCTTTTTTGGTTTAGCCTCCTGCTGAACCTGCAGGTTACATCAAATACTAGTAACCTTGTTAGTAATCATAATGGGTTTCTACAGATAAATTAGCACCTGGGTCATTGACTGTTCAACTTTACCTGCAGATCTTTTTTAATTTTTTCCTCAACAATGCTTTACAGAGCTGTGAGACTTAGAATAAAAATTAATATTTTCTATTTACCAATACAAAATAAATAACAAATCCTAATATTAATGGTAAATAGAACAATAATTCCTAAAAGAAAATTTATTGTTTATTGGAAGTTTTCAGTTTGAAAGCAAAAAACAGCAAGACTGAAGAAAACCTTAGCATTGTGTTAAATACATTTTTCCACCTTTCCTAGCCTTTTAGGTTTTATGTTTGTTGTCACGTTTTTTTATTAACTCTATTCTCAAAAGTTATTTTTGATGTTCAAGCTTTTAATGAAAAACATTAGTTAAAATGTGTTATCAAAATATAAAACTGACAATGCTATGAAAGGTGAATATATTCAACTCAATGGGGACATTTCTATCAGATATAAAGGTGTTTATTTATAAATAATAATGGCTCTTTATTCATAAAGAAAAAATATAATTTTTTTTAAGTAATGGAAGTCAGAATTTGTACAGTTGTTGTCTATCTTGTGTTTATTGCTTTCAGGTATCGCTTCAATCTACTACAGAAGAACTCAAATGTGAATGTTACCATTTGTCATATTATTCTGGATCCAAGATCGATACTCCAGAGCTGATAATTCATCCGCCAAGCATGGAACTTAATCTGACATCACGATTAAACTTTTTACCTATCACAGCAATGATTTTACTTCTTGTTTTATATGTCTTCATCTTGT
The DNA here is from genome assembly GCA_022606455.1 of Callitettix versicolor. NCBI lineage: Eukaryota > Metazoa > Arthropoda > Insecta > Hemiptera > Cercopidae > Callitettix > Callitettix versicolor. Next base: position 69,256,859 of record CM040189.1, read on the forward strand.
TGTGGGCAATCTTTAAAGATAGAATAACCAAAATTCAGGTTGGTATAAAGTTCCATATAATTATTACAAACATATATTTGAAAACTGTTTCAGTAAAGGTCTATATTATAGTTATTATAATATATATTTGAAAAATGTTTTCTGTTTCTAGCATATTGTTTTTAAATGTTTTGTTTAATACCCTATATTAAATTGTTTATTGATTTATTGTTTCTGTATGACCTTATATATTAGCCTATACATTAGTTTTCAACATAAATGTTTTTGTGTAAACATGCTAGAACATTATTTTCCTATTTAATGAGAAATACTATAAATATTACAATAATATTACACTTTAAAAAAAATTGTGAAACAATTAATTAGAAAAGTTTACACATAATTTAGCGAGATGTGAAAACATTCTAATCTCATATAGTTTCAAAATTGGAATTGCTAGTTTGATTGACAACAACCATTGTTTCGTGATAATGGTTGTTATCGTGATTATGGTTGATATTGATAAATCATGTGGTTTGCACTGTCAATATCCAAGTGAGTATACTTATTTTTTACACTACTATTACCATGTATATGGGGGCTATAATTTATTTGTAATTTGTGGCACTTTCATATTTAAAAATAATACAATGGATTTTATATCAAATATAAACACTGTACTAACCTAAGATAAACAACATAAACCATGACACCATGACATCAGGCCTAGCCTAAGTATATTTCATTTTATTAAAATAAACACTTATTTGACAATGATCACTAAATTATTTTACCAAACCAACACTTCAGGTACAAAAAACAACATTGGCATCGAATATCCAAATTAAAGCTAAGATAGGAATATTCTATAACTCGATTGACTAAGGGAAGATATATTGGATGCCATCAATATAGCTAGAAAAAAAATGTAAGCATAAGCACAGAACGTGAAACTACGTTTTTTTTGCGTGAAACAAGAGAAATAGGGTTTGCAAAGCATTTTAACAAAAATTTTAATTAGGCAAAATAGGTGAAAAATCTATTCTTCAAAAATCATTAGGTAATTAAATCAGTCTTGATGAAGATTTATCCATAATTACGTAACAAAGTTAATTCTGCTAAAAATACAAACATAGACATCCGGCTAAGCCATAACGAGATTTCTGATAACAAAGATGCCAGGATCTTCTGAAACAACTGAAATGGTTAAAAAGAAAGCAGAAAAGGAAGTTTCTAGAGAAAATTATGACGCTTGTAGTTCAATATAAAAAGAGCAGTGTGTGACGTGGAGAAGAATAAGTGAGACGAATGCGAGTTGTTCATCAATACAAAAGTTCAACAGTTGTGATAATTCATTAAGTGCTGTGAAAATATTAATTAATATTAGTTACGAAAATATATTTAAAAGTGATAGTGAGTGTGATTCAAGACAAACATCAACAAATTTTGGAAACAAATTGGGTGAGATCTGACTATTATTTTCAATGTGGATTTCAAGATTTTATTTTAATTTGTTTCAGCTTAAGGCAAAGCTAACATATTAACTTCTATTGATACGATTGTGACTTGTTGATATGATTGCGATGTTGTTAAATTAGGAATAGTTTTAAGATTATATGTTAGTGATTCAGTCGTATATTTTCCCTCAGTAGCGGAAAGGGATTGTTCCTTAATATCTGTTTGTTTTCATTTGTTTTAATTTATTTTTCAAGATTAACCTGAACTAGGATTGATCGATCAATACCATGGAATTAATTTGGGTCCCTGGTCAAATTTAGTAATAGTAATCGAATGTTTATATTTTTATTCTGAATCATTATGTGTTATGTAACAATATAATTTGAATATAATTGAATAAGAAGATATATATTAATGTATCAGTGTAGTGTACTGGAACGAATTAATTCAATGACTTATCAAATTAAGTAGTTTGTTAATTGTGTATCTTGTTGTTTCTTATTATTTATTTCTTTTATATATATGTGTGTAATTCTATGAGATATCAGTTATAGTAAATATTTTCATTAATTTATGATTTAATGAATAATAAAATTTTCTGAATAATCAATAATAATATTAACAGTAATAACCATAAATTTTAATAACCAGAGTTAAATTTAAAGTGTAAGTTAAAGAACAAATAAATGTACTTGTGTGCAAAATTTTACTTAGTGGAAATATATACATATATATATATACATATAGAAAGAGAGAGAGAGAAAGAGTGAGAGAAATTTGTTTAGTTGGACTAATTTTTTAGTGTTTTTTATATTTTTTTTTTTAATTTTACAAAACACATAAGTATACATTTAGCTAAATAATATCATATCTTTAATATACACATGCAATCTTACAATAACATTAACTAGTCAGCCAAAAAGTAGTAGACCTCACAGTTTAGTCTTAATTAATGTACAAAGCGTTCCATGACTTAACATGCTCTGACATGCTTTTAACATTTCCATAATATTTAGACAGAAATATTGTTAAAAACAACTTTATTGGAAATCTTATGCTTTTTCTGTATGTAACTATCAAAATAATTATAGCTCTTGACTTTCAGTCAATATTAGAGGAAATAGCAAACAACTGCACTCTAATCGTTAAATGAGAACCTGCCATCTTAAAATGGAAGGGAATGATAAAAATCTTAAACACACACCATTCAGGCTTTAAACAAGGTACTTTCATACCAAATTTCAAAACAATTGATTAATGTGTTTGGCTGAAACTACATATGTTCATCATCACTAAATCAGAGACTACCATCTTGAAACAAAAGTGAATGGGAAAAAATCTTACACTTACTTATTTCTGGCTTTATAAAGGTACCTTCATGCAAAATTTCAAAACAATTGATCAATATGTTTGACCGAAAATGTGTATGTTAAATCATTATTGCTAAATCAGATGCTGCCACCTTCAAATGTAAGTGAATGGAAAAAAAAACATGTACATCGTTTGAACTTCAAATAAGGTACCTTTATACCAAATTTCAAAACAATTGGTCAATATGTTTTGCTAAAATTGCATAAGAAATAAAGAAACATACAAACCAAAAGTTGGACAGTTGCGTTGTAACAGAGACTGGTCAATAATTGCAGCACGGAACCAAATGAATTTCCAAAAAGTGTCAATAATAATGTCATAAAACCAAACATTTTAGTATGCAAATATTTTTGCATACAGAAATAATGTTCCATACCACCGTAATATTTTATAATTTTTTACCTTATACTAACATAATTTTTGATTTTATATATAAAATTTAAAGTTCTGAAAAAAAGTTGTAAATGTCTTGTTTTAATATTCTTTAATTAATTTCAAATTGCATAGTTAATATTATGTGTACATGATTAAACAATTCAAGTTGTAATAAATTTATGTAATATTTAAAAAATTTTGAATTTACAAATCGTACTATTAAACAATTAATAACTGAAACTTTAATCAAAGATCATTAGCCAAAAAAATTTACAAGAGAGTTTATGTTTTCATTTCAGGGGTCTATAGTATTACTGGATGATAACTACCCTGGAGATCAGTTTGGATATTTGGTGGCAGTGTATACAGGACCAAGGTTAGGTGCAGGCACTGATTCCAATATAGGCATAAGACTTTATGGATCAGCACAGAATAGCCGGGTAATTTTCATTTAATACACTAGTGTCATCTGGCATATCTATGTAAATAAAACACTCATAAAAAGTTTTATCATTGTCTGTCTACCAAATTTCCTATTTTAGTATAACAGATTTTTTTTGTAATGTAACTGTAGATTTCTCAGATTATCCAAATAATATATCCAATTTTTGGATCTATTATATTTTTATTTAAGAAAAGTAATCATTTTGTTTTATGTAACCCAAATATGTTAATAAAAATATTATAGAATGTATTCAGGTCATCCCTTCTGTTATAACAACTACCATTTCCAACTTTGTAGCACCATTTGAGTTATATATTTATATTAAACACGACTATGTCTATTGCATCACTTTCCAAATGTTAAATGAGAAATGTTATTTGTTTTCTACAGGCAGAAGGGAATAAATCAGTAGAAATTCTTTGCATAATGAGCCAAGTAACATTTTTGTGCAAGAATGGTACGCAACAAACTCTTTGATCAAACCCCAAAAATTGAAAGAAATTTTTGGAATGATAAAGACATGTTGCTTGTGGATTTTATGGACTGTGATCAAACCAGATATATATATATTACCACACATTATGTCAACTTTAGAGAACAAGGGACCAGCTGTCTTTTAGAGTTGTCTTGATTCAGGACAACACACTATCACTGCCTTTACCCTAACCCAAGAACATCTTGTGCAATTCCAATGGGTAGTTTTAAATCACCCATCATATACCCATATCTTGTGAAAGTAATTTTTATATACTTGACTCATTCTACAATTAATTACTGTTGTGTAATTTAATTCTACCTAAAGAAAATAGATGAAACTTCACAAATTTTACTTGGCGGGAGAATCAATAGAAATGACCATTAGGAGTCTACAAGTCAGCTCTCAGCTTAAAAGTGTTTTATAAAGTTGGAAGTAGCAGTGGCTATAGTGGTAAAGATGCTCTTTTGTCCAATTTATAGCTCCATTACCTACAACTAAACAAAAAATGTCCTTTATTTAAAATTTGCTACATTGGTTTGAATTTTAATCTTCATATTCATCCTTAAATTTTAGCAAAATCTGGTTAACCAGTTTTGATAAACTAAGCTTATTTGTAGTTTTTTTCATATATTTCAAACCAGATTTTTTGGAACATAGCAGTACAAAAGTTTTGTTTATGTACATATGGAAAATTTGATCTAAATAATTAGAGCCAATTGTGAGAATATTCGGTTTTTAAGATTTTGTTTAATTAATTAAGAGGATTTTTTTTTTTTGGAAATTAAAAAAATGATTACGAGATATTTGCAAAGAGATATCTACATGCCTAATTTCACAAAAATTGGTCAATTAGTTTAGTCTCCAATGATGTGCAGTAAACTATTAGTACATGTTGGTTAACCTACCACTAATATTTTTAACAAATGATAATTTTAGAGAAGGTTTGTGCAGTTTGCATTGCACTAATTAAGTATTAGTGGTAATAATGTCTAAACGGAATTGGAGAAACAATAGTGCCATCATTTTGTGTTTTAATTTATTATTGGTTTCAGATTTCAATTTAAGCATATCTAAATTCAATTCAGATAAAACCTTGTACCTAACGTCTATACCTCTAAAAATTATATATGTCTGTTTTGTAGCAATTTTAGACAACAGTTCTTTGCAATTTTTTTTAGTTGGACCTGCCAAGTAGTACTGCAGACTACTGGAAAAGATTCATTGATTTAGACATACAGTTTAATTAATACAAAACAATTATTTTGAAACATGTATATATTTATTAGTTCATTTCATTTTATTTATTTAGACTCACATATTGAGGAACTCTTACTGGCCAACGAATCAGAGAAATAATGATGACTGGTACTTACTGTTTGCCCCTGAACATTTAGGCAAGATACACCACATGCATTTGTGGCATGATCACACTGGAAAATTTCCTGATTGGTAAGTTTATTATTCTAACTTCCATTTTAACATGTCAGAAAATATCTTCTGATATTATTATATATAACAAATTAAAAGCAGTTATTATTGAAAATAACCAGTTACCAGTATTGTTTGCACTCTATTATTTATTTTTTCTGTATCCACATTTGTCACAAAGCAAATTTGGAAAAATATTTCTCCTTAGAAAATGCCTTAAATTAAACGTAGTGTATCAGTTCATTTAAAACAAATAGAAGTTGAATTTGATGACTGTGTTTTTTACTGATGGTGTGATATCATATTGTAACTGTTTCAAACTAAAGTAGCAGCTGAAAGAGGATTTACTGTAACATAGCATATATGTCGCAGGAAACACATACGCTCTTCAGCAGGTATCAAGTAAAGTTACATTTCAATGCTTGCTGCCTTTCATTGCTTCAACATCCAACAAATCCTTGCAAAGCTGAAGTTCTGGACATCACATTACTGCCACAACCTATCATGACTTGCTGGGGTATGTGGTTAAACATGTGATTACATTATTGTTAAAACTTCAAGGTAGTGAAACAAATAGCAATGAGTTTTGACAGTGCAGTTTTGAAACTGCAGTTTCTACATCTACCAGCAGTTATTAGAACTGTACTAATAATGCACTTCAATGAAAATGCATGTTTTAATGTGTGCCAGCAGACAGCTGTTGTTGCAGGAACTGCCATGATTCTGATTATTGCAATTCAGTTTTTTATCATTTTTTTGGGAGTAAGGAGTGTTCAAGTTATTTGTTGTATGTAATTTAAAAACAAGTAATATATAAAAAAAATTTAAGTCAATTCCGATGACTTAGGTCATGTGCTTCCATCTCATCAGTGAGACAACTGCATGCTGCAATTCCTAAATACAATATAGGATAGAACATAAGTGTTATTTAAATCAAATCCTATTGTATAGTCTTTACAAATATGTGATATTAATATTTGACAAAAAACTGTATTAACATCAATGGTAATCCACTACAAGTTTAAAAAAATGTATTTGAACTTGAGTGGATGAATAATAGTAGGAATTACCAAAGGAAATTCTATCTTACAGTCTGTACAAATATACGATATTAATATTTTAACAAAAAAATGTATTAACATCAAGTGTCATCCATTACAAGTTTTAAAAAAATTAATTGAACTTAAGGGGATGAATAGAAAGTATTTTATTAATGATTGAAAATTTGAACAAGATATGAGTATATAAATAAATATATAGATGGAGAGTATGAACTAATAGTAGGAATTGAATTAGTGACTTTCTAGACCAAAATGAACACATTCATAATGAATTGTAAAATGTGCTTGATGACAAAAAAATTATTTTATATCACACAATAAAGGTGAAGTTTTAGTTTCAGATGAAGATTATTTCAGGAATAAGGACAGTAGTAGTGATAAGTTTGAAATATTTGGATTGTTTGCAGCAGTGATAAAGAATACAAATATACAAAGTATGTCATGCAGAATTGTTGAACCTACTTATGATTGGCCAACTGATAAACAGTCTGTAAATAACACAAATGCCAATGGTTTAGTTGTAAATAATGATATATCTAAAGGCCACAATGGTAGTGATCAATTTTCAAACATTGCAGCCAGTCCAATCTATAAATAGTATTATGATGCAAACTTTAAACCACAACAAGCTTTTTTTGATAAATCAAAATCTGGCATCTTTGTACAGACTCATTAAATAGCAGTGAGCAGAAAGAGATTGGTGTTTTTTATAAAATGTTTAATTTTAATTTTGATTTTGTTATACGTATTGCATTGGAAACAAACAAATATTTAAAAGACTGTACAAAAGATGTATTATCAGAGTACTCTAAACTGAGTAAGTAGGTAATTACAAATAAATTCCAACAATTTTCTTGCCATTATATATGTCTTACTGTAGAAAAATACTACAAAACAATACTGATCAACTGATCTTCTTATCAGATGCCAATTTGTTCCAAAATACGAGGTACGTCCAGAAAGTAAGTTCCGTTTGGTAATAAAATTAAATTGTGTACAGATACAGAAAAATTATTTATTGCACAAAATTCTACAACTCTTAAACTACTTTTCCACATAACTGCCGAAATTTTGCAGGCACAAGTTTTTGTATACCTTCTTCATAGAAGTTTGCCACCTGTGTCTTCAACCAGTTGGAAACATTTTCTTTCAGCTCTTCGTCATTGTTGAAGTGTTGACCACCAAGGAAAGATTTCAGATGTAAGAACAGATGAAAGTCACTATGAGCGAGGTCAGGGCTGTACGGAGGATGGTCAAACACGTCCCAGCCAAATCCCTGTAGGAGGTTTTTCGTCACATTTGCAGTGTGTGGTCATGCGTTGTCATGAAGAAAAACAACACCTCTTGACAGCAATCCTTGGCGCTTATTCTGTATTGCGCGGCGCAATTTCCTAAGTGTCTTGCAATAAACATCTGCTTTGATTGTTTGACCACGCGGTAAGAAATCAATGAGTAAGATGCCTTTCCAGTCCCAGAACACTGCACATTATTTTTCGAGGTATCAAGATTTGTTTCGGCTTAACCTTTGCTGGGGATGAAGTGTGCCTTCATTCCATTGATTGCCGCTTACTTTCAGGGGTGTTGTAAAAAACCCAAGTTTCATCTCCTGTGACTATCTGTGTCAGAAATTCTTCGCCGCCTTCATCATAATGGGTCAAAAACTGAAGTGCACTACCCATCCGGTTTGTTTTCTGTTGCTCAGTAAGAATCTTTTGTACCCAACATGAGAAAAGTTTACAAAATTTCAGTTTTTCAGTAACAATTCATGAATTAGTGATCGTGAGATTTGGTGAAATTCCATAGCGAGAGCACTAATTGTAAACTTGCGGTTTTCCTGGATCTTGTCATCAATCACGTGAACCAGTTCTTCACGCGTCAAGATGGACGCCCACTTCGTTCTTCATCGTGCACTTCACTACATCCTTCATTGAACTGTCGGACCCATCTTCTCACCATTGAATCACTCATCGCATTTTGTCCGTAAACTTCGCAAATTTGTCGATAAATTTCAATTGGTTTCACTTTCCTAGCATTCAGAAAACTAATCACAGATCTTATTTCACAAGCGGCAGGATTTTCAATCAACACCGACATTGTAAACAAGCACAACAAAGCGTACATGGCTGACAGCGATCTCAAAATGGTGCATGTTTCTTCTCCTTGATACAAAACGCCTACCGCGCATGTGTGGAACTACGATCACAGCGCTGCAGCGTAGAGAAATTGAAACGGAACTTACTTTCTGAACGTACCTCGTATTCACACGACATGCTTTTTTAGGTCCAGGTACTCCTAAAATAGTCAAGAGAGTACCTGGACAATCAATTGTCCATCTATTTAAAATGGAGTCCTCCATTTTGTCAACAATCATAATTATAATAGTAGTGATAAACTTTATAAAATAAGGACAGTTATTGAAATCTTAAGAACAAAATGTTAATTCCATGCTATGTCCCTATCAAAACGTTATAATTGATAAGTGCCAGACAGACATTCATTCTGATACTAACTTCCAAAAAATTCTAAATTTTTTAAAATTAAAACATTTATATTGTTGTTATTGCCACAAAGGGTGTATTTTGGATTTTATTGTCTAGACAGGAAATAATGGATTACAAAATATGATGGAATAGTGGCATGAATAGTAGATGTCTTCATCTACCACACAGTCTTCATGGACAATTGGTACTCTAACTTGATTTTTCATGATAAAATTATAAGGGCTTTCAATACCCTAAATAAAATAAAGAAAGATGTCCTTTGTCAGCATAGGACATTTAATGTAGATAAAGTTGTTATTTGACATAACGAAAAAAATGATGAAAAACAGTAAGAGTGAGACCCATCAGCCTGTTACAATATTATCTACAACTGACAACCATGAAATGGTAACTATCAGCACAAAGTCATGAAAAAACAAAATAAATAATCCAAATGTAAAAATACACAAGGATTTTTGCTTGAACCTGTTTTTGTAACTTGCTGAATCACACGCTGCACCAATTTATAAGGATGTGACCCTCACTCACCAAGTCAGTGGTGATAAGAATGTGCTACACCTCACAGTCATCATTTTGCACAACCACTATCAGAGTCAGACACATAAGTGAGTTTTACAGAGACGTTGTGTGTGCATGCACTCTACTAAACCATTTGTAAAGTCCCCAATTTGTGTATATCCATGTTTCTAAAACTATCACGCATTGAAAAATTTCTAAAAATAAGTATATTTTTAGTTAATTTTTTTAGTTACAAAAAAATATAATTTCTAGTTCATTATAATGTATTAGTAAAATTCACCCAATGTTTTGCAGATTTTTTCCTACTCTCCTACAGTCTGTTTTGAGATAATTTCTTCCATCCTTACACATATGTTATGCATCATGTCATATGAAGTGATACTTGTTAACAGGTTAAATTATAATGTATACCTAATTAATGAACCACAATCATTGTTTTCCTGGCACAGTATGCAAAGTTGTGAAATGGTTTTTTTCTCGTTATTTTATCACAGTAGGTTTCAAATTTTTCAAAACTTGTTTGGATAATGTACTCGTACATCTAAGATATTAAAATTATTTATAAATTTTTCATCTTTTTTTATTTTATTTTTTTTAACAGGTTTTGCAAAAAGGTTGTTGTGTACGACTTAGAAGCAAAAGCAGAATACATTTTTCCAGTAGAACAGTGGATGTCTCCTGGGTTTAAAGAATACCTTCAAGTGTATATGGGTCCTGTTCCTAGAGCAAATGTGGATACACAACCAAATTTAATATGTGAAAATACGGCTGCTGGTTTCCATGAAACACATTTATGGACTCGTATATTTAATCGGTAAGATTTTCAGTGTATTGTTGCTTGCTTGATCATTTCGAAAAACTTCACTTATTTATCTCCAATTTTAATATTGCTCAAATTAGTTTTCCATTCTTACTAAGTTCGTTGTTGAAGATGTGTATACTGCAATAGCTGATGTCTGTGCCAACTTTAGTAACAGTAACAATGCAAAATATAGTCCGCAAGTAATGAGAATGAATTTGTTTCCAATATGGCTATGTGTTGTATACAGTATCCGAGCAGTAGAAGGCATTTTAGCTGCTGAACTATTAGCAAGTAGTTTACTAAATCTTACTAAATGGGTTTATGTTATAGCTTAAGTTAGAAAAATTAATGTTTTATTTGATTTCATAAAAGAAAATTTGGTTTCCAGATTTTTTATTTTTTAATTATAATTTTCTGCATCATAATTTTCTGTACCAACTTATATACTACAATTTGTTTAACAGTTTTGGGCCACAATTATAATTTTTATTGTGGTGCTTTCATTGTTAAAAAGGTTTAATAATTCAACAGAATTAATACTTTTTTATACATTCATTAGTTATTGTGTCGTACAAATGTGTTTTTGTATGGATAGGGGAAAAAATTACACCACCAAAAAATTAACAGAAACACAAAGTCACAAGTTTCGGAGAATACTGCCTTATATGTGCAATCTAAATTCAACTGAATTGGCTTGGGCTAAAAGTCAAATATTTTATTAGAACACATTTTACTATTTGTTTTCAACACATCAGTAGATATGACATTAAAACTTATTCAGAACAGCTGTTGCCCAATTCATTTCGCACTAATTTTTTGAAAGTCCGAACAATTTGACAATCCAGAAGAGGTTCAGTTCCAATTAATTCAGGTTATCGATACTCTACTGTGCATATTGTAAAGATATGCACATATTTAGCTTTATATCTAGGTTTATACACATACCTAACTTAACGTTCTAGAAACTATTTTTGTAATTTTCAAAATTTGCAAAATGAGAGGGTAGGCATTTTACAGCTTTGCAGGTGTTAACCAAATATTCAATGCACATCCCATTATGTCAGCATGTCAGCTGTATCCCATGAGTATTTTAAATTTGTTATTGTATGTGCAAGTACGGTAGAACTATACTGTAATTTCTTTCTGTCAAATAGTATTTGTTGTGTACAGTTTATTTTATGTAATTTAATAAATGTTTCAAAATTCTGCTCTTGATCTATCATTGTTTTTTTTTCATGTCATATGTCTTTTTAACTCAGTTTCTATAGTATAATCAATTATGCAGAAATATGTTTTTAAGATCTTTTTATTTAAAGAAACTACTACAGCTGGACTTACATGAATTCTACATAATGAAACTAAATAAATTCTTACATCTTTATTGCAACTATGGTTTTTATTGATAAAGCAAATTTGCTTTGTGTGTTTCAGACATCCTCGCAGTGGAGTCACAAGAGCCAATGTTGTTACAGTGTGTATGTGTTTTGTAATGCTGACATTGTTAATTAGCATTATATTTTACCGTTTCATTGACAGTAAGTACTTGTTTTTATAATTTATGGGTATTATAAATGCACAGAATATTATGAATATGTTACACAGTAGCAAAATCAAGATTTCAGTACTTTTAGTTCTTTTTCTTCAACTGTTGCTATATAATTTTGAAAGACAGTTTATGTAAAAAAAATGTATTAAAGTATACTTTCTTAAAAAAAATAGTTTACTAACTAACTTTTGTTTTACTTCTTTTGAAGTGAACACACCACACAAAAGATGTTTAAAATGTTGGTTTTATCAGAATCTCTACTTTAGTTTCAGAAGACCAACCATACTTATCTTTACACACAAGAGAAGTGTTTGTGTTCTTAATTACTGTCATAATTGTTGGCCCCATAGTGTATCTGATCTACTCCTTGTTCAAGTAAGTTTTTAGTTATTATTTTTATAATCCTTCATTAACTTAATAGCATAAAACTAAGCAGCCCAATATAATAACCCAATGTTGTCATCATTCACACAGGATTATCAGTGAATAACTTATCTGTATTCACACACACACACACACACACACACACACACACACACACACACACACACACACACACACACACTTCTTTTATTAAGATAATATTAAAAAATTGTATTTGCATTATATTTCAGAAAATATCATGACAAAGAAACTGCACATTTCATTCATGAAGCACAAGAAGAGTCTGTTGTGGCTGAAAGAAAAAGGAAGTTGGAAGTTTCTAATTTAAGACGTCACAGTGTAAAATCCACTGTATTAGATACTGAGTACCTAGAAGTGTCAAAACAGCATGGTTTGTCAACTTGTATTTTCTGTACTTTAAGAAAGAAAACAATTGGTTCAGTTTGCATCAATTCATAATTTTCAGATAACCAGATGGACTCCATTTTTTAAAAAAACCAATATATAGCATAAAACACTACGAAAACAGGTAGCCTACTAAATCAAACATGATATCATATGGCCAAAGCTTAAATAAAATTTGTAAGTATAAAACAATATCTAAAAAAAGGCTAAGGATAATATCAGAAACTAATAAATTCAGATTTGTCTAATAGACAATAAAAAATGTGTTCACATAAGCCATGAATCAAACAACTGAAAATCAAGATGTTCGGTATTATTTTGACATAACAATTTAACCTGTTAAAATATGCCAGACACTATACTCTTTTCTCCCTTATTTTAATCGAAATTAAAACAAAATTGAGATCAAAATGAAAATGTATTTAGTCAGCCTGTTTAAAAATAGAAGTTGCAGGAGATTAATGTACCCATCAAGGATATTTTTACCAGTCTCTCTCAGTTAAATTGAGTTTATGTGAAAATGATCAGAAATACAGTATATCAGTCAAGATTCCATTAATTTTAATAAATAAATACTTGTATAGTAAAAAGAGGCATTTTACCTAAGTTAAATTTTAATTATGCCCTGAACACAAGCACAAGTTAGATTGAGGGAGTAAATCCCATATGCCTGCATTGCAAACATTATTTTTTAATACATTAAGCAGAAAGTGAATAGATTCAAAATATGTTCGATGTTATGTGTATTTGTCCTTATGTGTAAGAAAGGATTAAAATATTCATTTCTGTTCTTAATGCTAATAGGCTACCTTATCAACCAAACAATTTACTGAAATACTAATAAAAATACAAATTTAATGAAAAATGATTTTTTTTTTTTAAATTCAAAGACGGTGCAAAATATTTTAAGACTCCTGTGAGTATAAAATGCAAATTTGCAATTGCACTTGATGAAAAATACTATTTTACTCCCATTAATTAAGGCCTTGAACCATATTTTACGCTCAATGTTTCAAAAAATTAATTTAAAAGTGTTAGCAATCTGCTATAAAATGTAAACATTATGCTTTTTACATGAAAGCTGTGAAAAATTGGTTGTTCCTGGGTTTAGGTTTAAGGTTGCCTGTCTGTACAGAATGAGAAATTCGGTGCTTGTCAGGCTATTAGATCCCCTGTCTACAGTGTATGTGTTTATTCAATATTTCCTACTTGTCTCTCCTACAATATTTCCTACTTAGATTCAATATTTCCTAAATTGTCTGAGGAAGATTATTTGTTTTTTTTAATTTTTTCAAATATTTTTTTTCAAATTCATTTTTTCAATTTTTTTAAATTTTAATTCTGGGTTTCTGTAAAGGGTGCAACCAAAAAGAGCATACCAGCTACTGGATCAGATTTGCACTGAAAACTATTCCCTGAATGGACCATATACCAATTAAATAAGCTTGCTTTAACCAGAACATGCATTCATATTGGGTTTTCAAATAACCACAATTTTTACATTATTTAACTTTTTATTTGCAATACCCATTGCAACCATTGTGATTACAATAACCAGCAATTACTGTATATGTTCAGTATTCAGAAGAATGGTTGCAGAACATTTTAATTTGTTTTATCATAGTAGATCACTAGTACAATGAAATAACACTATTACTGCTGATGAACCCTCCACAGAGTAGTATGAAATGTACAACAAAAATTTTTTTAAACTTTTTTAAAATCATTACAATCTTAAATGTTTTTTTTAAATTTTAAATGGAAGATTATTCAATAAAATTTTCCCAGCTTGGGAGGGTAGTTTTTCCAACTTATAAATCCTGCTATAACAATTCTTTTGCTATAATCATGTACATACTCAGAGTAGTGACATTTATATTTGATATGCAACATTGTTTTGATAATATACAATCAAGGTAGCATTACTCCCAGCTGTCTAAAGGCACTTCTTCAAGTCTCCAATTTGTTTATGTCAGCTACAAGTCATATTGCTTTCTTTGTTTTACAAATAGCCTTCTCAATTGTAACACTGATGAATCATCACACAGTATGATCCCATAGTGCAGATGAGAACATATAAGCCCATAATAGACTGTTACCTTGTAAATAGGTTGAAATAAGTATCAATGTATATTACATTTTGATACATAATGTTCTATCAGACTTATTGACATTAAGGGAGAAAATCACACTATGTTAATTTTTTAATAGTATAGTTAATACAGACTGTAGCATGTGCAGTAAATACTGATCATACATATTGTCAGTGTTTGCAGTATGTATACACATAGTTAGGTATTGTAGTTATTGTGGTTATTGTAGTAGTATTAACATATTTCTTAACTCTGCGTGAAAATGTCCAGTTTGTAAGACAAAGGATTTAAATGTTGGAAAAAATTGATAAATTAAATTTAAAATTAATTTCACAAGGAAAAGCAGCCACCAAATTGGTCATTGTAAAACGCTTTAAGCAGATTGCTTAGATCTAGGGAAAACTGTATTTGCATTTGAATTGAATAAATTAGAATTCAATTCAACTTCCTAACAAAAATAAGAAGTAAAGAAAAAAGAAGAGAGAAAGGAATAGTCATTCAATTAAAACAAGCTTGCTTTAACAAGAATATGTATTTACAGTGTGTTTTCAAATAACCACATTATTTAATTTTTATCTGCAATGCATAAAATTATTATTGTAACATTATTATTGTAACATTGTAATTATGTAATTATTGTAACATTGTTATTCCAACCAATGTAGTTACAATAACCAGTAACTTCTGTACATGTTCAGTATTCAGAAGAATGATTGCGGAAAAATTTTAATTTGTTTTATCATAGTAGATCACTGTTCTTTAAAATTTGTCATTTAATGCATCAAATTTTAATGTTTGCAGGAAAGTGTATTAAATCACATATTCTCTGTCCTCTTAGATTAGTTTTTCCTAAGAATAAAGAAATTGAAGTAAAAACAAAATCGGATTTGTTGACTTTACCTTGGTAAGTAATAAACGTATTTTCACAAACATGCATAAACAAGTGATAGTGCCTTTATTGTTATAATTAAAAGCTAGACTAAAGCTTAACCTCTTTAAAAATTTGCCCCATTTGTAAAATATTTGTTTACATAGTGATGGCTTGTTATACTGAGTTCAGATATACTGTTCTGCTGGTCCACGTTTCCCTTTTCTTAACCTGTGATAACACACAGATATAAGTAATTAATATGTCATACTATAATATTTTTGCAGACAAAGTGAAGACCACTTCTTTGGAAAATATTGTTTTCAGAATAATATTACTATTGACAACAGACAGTGCCTCTCTGTCCCATTCTCATAATATAAACACAGTCTAATAAGCCCTCTGTTATTTAATGTAGCATATAAGCGTGGCAGATTGCATCTGTTGCCTTCTACACTTCTACTGATCATTCCATGTTAAAAACTTGAGGAGAGTAAAAAGACAAATACTTGTGTAAGCATGCATCTATCATGTTTAAGCCTATGTAGCACTAGAAACTTTTTTCTCTAACTGATATATCTACTATGGTTAGCAAATGGTATATATCAGTATTCACAAGCATCATGAGATATGGAGCATAATGATTTTTAGAAATGCTTGGCTTTCCTCAGTGTAAATGTTCACATCTACAATGTAGTCTACTATAAAGTAGGTAGTAGACCTACATGAAATGATTAGAGGTTATTACTGTGATAAACACAAAATACATAGAGTAAATTTGATTCTCAAGATTGTCTTTTTAAATAATATTTAATAACTTCATTATTTATATAAATAATTTTTGTCATTATTGTATATCATATAAATAGCTTTTAGTAATAGCTTGGATAACTTCACTACCCAGCAAAATCTATTCAACGATGTCAAAATGGCAGTCCCAAAGCATAAAAAATCGTTACTTTTATATTATACACTTTTCATTGTCCATGTTAAAATTTGCATAAAGCCGAATTTGAAATTTCACTGATATTACAAAAATAAATCTAATGGAAGTTTTGTTTATTTTAGTACTTTCAGTGTCATTTGAAAATTTTAAATCCTAATCAATAGTGCTTGTTATGGTAAAATCAGATTTTCAAAAAAGTGTAAGATTATTAAATTATTGTTATATTGTTACTTTTTGAAAATTCTATTTTATCACATAAGCAAGCCAGAGTTGTGTGCTGTTATTATATACATTTATTTGCAATATTTTCACTATATTTTGATAGTTTTTATGACAGTCTCAGGATTTTTCAATTAATATAACTGTCAATTGATAAAAGGTTTATTTAAATTCAATATAATAAATCTGTAACAAAATTATATCAATAGAAGAGATATTTTTGATGTAAGTAGTAATTGTGTAGATTAAACCACTAAAGACACTAACTAGCTCTCTGTCATGACAAACCAAATAAGTAAATAATATATATTATATAACTTCTACATTTAATTATCTTTTTCATAATATAGTAATTTATTTTGGCTGTTTTTATTCCAGGATTGTATCACAAACAGTGATTATTTGTTCTGCAATTTTGATTATTATTTTTGGACTGAAGCTGGGCAGTACTAAGAGCAAAGTGTGGTTAATTAGTGCAGGATTTATTATAGGCGAAGACATATTCTTGTATTTCCCTATAAAAGTTCTTTTAATTGCATTTCTCTTGGGGTATAAATATAGGGTAAGTATGTTAAGGCATAGTGTGCCAACCAAGTGTCAGAATGCCAACCTTTTAGGTCCTTAGCAAAATTCAGTATTTTAGCCCCTCTCTCAACATATGTCATACTGACTGTAGGCTAAATAAAAAATTTCATAAAAAATCAGTAAGAAAAATTTAATGTGGTATCATAATACAATGAGATTAACAGTTGTTGAAATAGTTATTTTTTAAGAAAATGTAGCATATAATGGTTTTTTTCTAATTTCGTTACTTGTGCATGCGATTGTCATCTATTTTACTTTTTTTAACCTTGAAAACTAACTATTAGTCTTCTAGGCAACACAACGTTTCTAATTATTTTTCTCTTCTCTCTTTATGTAATAGGGTGAGTCAGTTAATCTCTGAGGTACCTTCAGTAGCCTGTGAGAAATGGCTTAGAGTAAATCAGTTCATGTTGTTGTTTAAAAAATTTGATTTGTTTTGAGTATGTCATCTTGGAAACAAAAAATTAGCTAAAGTTAGATGATGCATTATTTTGATACAAACCCTGACATTCTGTAGTAACTGCTTATATTCTTGGTGCTGATTTTCCTTATATAGAAAAAGAGATGGCAAAACACATTACAGAAGGTATATCTGCTTATTTTTCCCTCCAAGATATATACGAGGGTTGATCAAATATAAATGAGACTGATTTTTTAAAAAATTTATTGCTTACTTACAAATTATTCTTGATACAACTTATTTTTCTACATAGTCTCCCGCACGAGTAACACATTTTTCCCACCGGATTGGAAGTTTTTTAATTCCATCTTCGTAAAAAGTTCTCGGGCGTTCATTGAGCCATTGGAGCACGAAGGTCTCCACCGTAGAATCGTCTTGAAACGCTGGCCTCAAGCGCCTCTTTGAGTGGCCCAAACAGGTGATAGTCGCAGGGTGATAAGTCTGGACTGTATGGGGATGTTCCATTGGTTCCCAGCCAATTTGATCGAGTTTAAGCCTGTCGAGTTTAAGCGCGTTAAGCCGAATGTGGTCAGGCATTATTGTGAAGAAGAATGACGTTTCTCGCCGGTTTAGATTTCCTTTTCCTATGAAAAGACTGTTTTGTGGCCTCTAAAAGATCGCAATAATATTGTGCATTTATTGTGCGTCGTTGATGGAGGAAATCGACGTGAAAGGCGCCTTGATTGTCGAAAAGTACAGTGGCCATTACCTTCCCGGCCAACGATTTGGCCTTCAGGTTTTCTACTGCTTCCCGTCCTTCGGCGAATTCCTTGTGCCAAGCAAAAACGCGAGCTCTTGACAGGGTCCTGTCCCCGTATTGAGCCGTCAATCTACGAAAGATTTCAGTCGGATTGACCCCCTCCTTGGCCAAAAACTTAATAATAATTCTCTGCTCCACGGAAACGTGCACTTCACTCTCACTCATTGTATAGTTTTATACTGAAGGGTCCCAACGGAAATGTTGCCCGTCTACGCCCGTCCCAAACCTCCCAGGCTACCTGAAACCCCACCCTTTAAAGTTCAATGTCCAACGGAAAAGTTTTTAGAAAGTCAGTCTCGTTTATATTTGATCAACCCTCGTACAACAACAAAGTATTTTTACAGCTGCTAATCTAAGGCATTAAACACAATGGTGTTTTATAATTGACATTGTGATGGTTGAAGTTTTAGTGGTTAGGATATCACTATTAGAGCCAAACTAAAACTGGAAAAATATGGAACAGATGACTTTAAATGGGTGGCTTCTCCACCAAATGTTGGCAATACTCAGTAAGTTCTTTAATTTGTCCACACTCATCTCTGTCTTGTCACTCATACAATATTTGTCAGTCTTCTTTGTGTGTGTTTTTTTTTTATACTTCTTCTGATCACATTTAAATCTTAGATTGTTTGTTTTTTTTATTCCTAACAGTATTAGACTTAAGTGTTTCTTTCCTTGTATTTTGTTTTTAGATTTAGTATTTAACATAAGCCTAGGCATCTAAAAATGTTCTAGTTTTATATTTTAAGTTAGGAACATAAAAACATTCCCTTGAGAATGAGAGTTAATGATCTACAGTTTTGAAACGTTCATTCTATGAAAGGAAGTAAAAAACTATTAATTTCTGTAAAATTATTTTAATCAATTAACATTTTTTTCAAAAAATGGACTCACAAATGTAACTTTTTTAAATTGAAAAAAAATTTCATGAGTTTTTTACAGTAACTATCTGCCACAACTTTATCTACATGCCAAATTCAGTAAAAACATGGCAATGTGTATAGTCTTCAGTATGTGTTCAGACACACAGACAGACAGACATTCAAGTATAAACAACTTTTTTTGGACTTAAAAGACTTGGAAACAGTTAGTCTTCATCCAACAAAATTTACGAATTCATTTCTTTTACTGTCACAATAATTGTACACTTTGTGAAATGAGAAAGTCATGAAATGAGAAAAGAAATATTCAGCAAATTCTTGATTTTTTTTTTTTGCAGAGATTGTATGCACCATCGACCTACTTAATCAACATTAAAGAAGCAAATCGTAAAGAACTCTTGGGAGATATAAAATACCTGCAACAGTTAGAAATGTTAAGGGCTTGCCCTATGTATCATCCTCTTCCTCGAGAACAAGTCCGAGTAAGTTTAAATATTTTGTTTTCATACCTAATGGAAAAATATATAATTCCATTTATTTTATCTATACTGATGTCAGATTCATTTTCATATTTCCAATGGAATTGAAATTGCTTCTTTATGGCATTGATTGTGATAACGAATTCAGTTATTCATAAAAGTATAATATTACAAAAATTATTGTATTTTTTTAAAATTTTGTTTCCATCACAGTAGGATGGATTTATTATAGCAGTTATTATTTTACCTTTACCTAAAGTGTAAAAATACAATGACTTAAAAATAATTGAAAATAACGACTTCATAATTGAAAGTACCAATTTATAACAATAGCCTTAAAGGTAAGGTTAAGTCACCTAAATCTATATTTTTCAATTAACTGTTCATTTTAGATCACTTTTCGGCTAGTGTAATATTTTTCTGAATTACAGAAATGAAATTATAAGAGATACTAACCTTTTCCTTCAACTTTTGTTTAATAGGAAGTGAAAATTTCTGGTAATTGTGATGTGTTTGCATTTATAGTGTTGATTTTGAGGAAATTCAGTTTAATTTTATGATATATAAAAATGCTCAAGATTTTCTAGAGAATGTGATTATACCAATCTAATTACAATATTCAATAAAATAAAGCGGTTTACTGTATTCTAAACTTAAAATCATAAAATAAAAACTTCATCTTTTTAAATTAAAATTTGATTGGAACAAAAAATTACTATGCCTATAAATACTATATATCGGTAATATTTATAATACTATAATATGTACTCTTACCTACAGTAAGAGTACAAAAAAATGTGATTTTTTCACATTTTTAAAATTATAATTAGTATATATATTTAAACATAAATTTACTGAAGTACTTTTTGGCTAAAACATCCTAGCAGATGTATATAACGGCTGTGACTGGGCAGGCCAGTAGCTAAAGACAGTTGCTCAAAACAAAATATTGGTAAATTGCCACCGATGCTTAATATTAGCCTATACTGATTCACCAGTATCAGTATTAATGCTGACTTTTAGGGAAAAAGTCAGCTCTAGTTTATTCTTCTTATTTCTGCAACCTAAATTTCTAATGTTACTCCTTTTTAACAATTCAAATATAACTAACCTTCTTAAATATGGGTATTACTTAAAGTGTGAAAAAGCTAAGAAATATTTTTTGAAAAATTTCAGCCTCCCATAGTAAGAATTACTCATAATATATACTTTATTACATAACTCCTTATTATCCAAGCCCTTTGATTATCATTCTTTCTTTTCATAACATATAAAGCTGAAAATTAGTACAATTATCAGGTACTACTATTTAAAACCTAAGGGGAATTTATATTCTTTAAAATTCTTAAAGAACTAATGATATGTAGGCCTACTTTTTAATACCACATTTTTGTTTCCTGTGAAAATATTGCCTGATATTCAGCAGATTTATCAAAAGTAACTACTACAATATGAGAACACATTCATTCTTACCTTGATATTTGTGCCATTCTTGTTCCAAAAATTTTAATTAACATCTTATATCTAAGGTGTGATACTGATATTCTCTGTCACTCAAATGTTTTATTTAAGCTGTGTTATCCTATTTGACAAAAATGTTAATATGTGGTTCTTTTGTGTAGTTCTTTTAAGATACCATGTAACATTTTAAATATTATTTACTAAACAACTTTGAAATGTTTTATATTCTGTTGTAATTCATTGTAACTAAATATTTTCTTTTGTAGATTCTTCGTGATAAAAGAAAATGGTTAAGAAGCTGGGTGTTGTTTTTAGAATTTCTCATAATATTTACTTTCTTTATATTATTATTGATCTTAATACGACAAATGTACAGTGCTAAATTTTTTCATAAGAATGACCAAATCCGTAAAATTCTAATGAGACGTTCACAAAGAGGAGCAGTTACATTTGATGATGTTAACAACTTGGAAAGGTAATGTACTTATACTTTGTAATAGCAATCTTCCAAAATAATGAATATATTAGGTCAATTTTAGCATTCCCTATCCAGAGCTTCCTAGTCTATACAGTCAAAATTTAGGAGTACCTTGAAAAATTTAGGAGTAGAATGACAGCTTTTTTGATATATGATTTATAAACATTAAATCAGCAACTAACATATTTAGAGTGATGAAATTGAAGGAATGAAGGGGTTTTTTAATGTAAAGTAGGAATAACAAATATTCAGTTTGGCAGACCTGCACTCTACCCTGCTTTTAGCTGATGTGACAACTTCAACAAAACTGTTGTTATAGTAAGCAGTTAATAGTGTTTAAAGGCATACACACTATGCCATGTTTAATGTTCCTTTTGCATTTTTATGTATTAATGTTCTTCTTGTATTTTTACATCAGGTTTTAATTACAAGAAAAGGTTAAATGTACTCTATTTTCAATTAATAACACAAACCTATTTTTTTAGTATTATTTCCTTAGTAGCACACATTGTTGGCCCAATGTTGGGATTTTGTCGGCAAAGTTGAGCAATGGTCAGTTAATACGCCATCGAATTATCTTCAATGGGCCAATGAGCTGTTTGTTTGCTAGGCCAACTGTTACATTCATGAAAACCTCTGCTGTTGGCTCAACATTAATTCTTAGTTTGCAGAAAATATAAAAAATATTTTGGTAAAATAAATATCTCGTAAATTAAATAGGGTATAATTATTCCAAAAGTTTAAAAATAGTGTCTTATTTGTAGGTATAATAGTATTTTTCGATGTTGTATAATTTACTACAAAGTGCAAGGGCAGAATGACTTACACAGAATTGCCAACAACAGAACATTTTTTTTATATCTTTAATTACTATACTAACAATAGTGTTACAATGATTAAAAATTTTTAAAAATCTTATTTTATTTCTACTTAACTATAATCATTAACTATGGATGATTTTATGATGTACTTATTATTTGAAATATTACCAGCACTGTGGAAAAGTGAAAGTATGTCTGTTACTGGCTTACTTCTTTTGTTGTCACTCACCTAGGGTAGTTGCACAATCTGACATGTACACTGTGTACAGTACAGTTATAGTTTTAATCTGGTGCTATAGTGCTTCTTTTGATATGGCTTTTCACAATTGCCATTTAAATAAATTTTGTTTGTGTGAATTTTGTCTCTTTTTGTAAAATAACCTTGTTTCATTAATGAAATATGCTATGTTGGTTACTCAACTAACTTTCAATAGTAGGTCTAACCCTACTAATTACCAATATGTTTAAAGTGTTATATTTTATTTAATTGATTAGTGAACTTAATAATAATCATAGCTTCTCTACATTCGCTAACACATTTGAATACCTTTTCTTATCAAATTCAATATGTATTTTTATTCAAAATAATATGTACATTATAATATACAATTAAAAAGCTAAGGTAGGCTACATATTATTACTTCGAGTTAGAATATTCTACATTTGATAATAAAAGGTATTCAAATATGTTCACGAATGTATAGAGAAGTTATGATTACCATTAAGTTCACTAATCAATTGAATAGAAATATAATACTTTAAACATGTTGGTAATTAGTAGGGTTACCATTGAAAGTTAGTTGGGTAACTATTGGGAGTAAGTTGGGTCAACAATTTCTTTGTTGGTTTTTGGTGATGTATAATTGTTGGCCCTATGTTGGGATTTGGTCCATTATTAATTGGTAGGCATTTGTGCCAATTTTAACCATTGACCAACCATGTGTGAAAACAAAATGCCAACAATGGGCCAACAGAAAATGCTACTCCGGTTATTATTGTTATTATTATTATTATTATTATTATTATTATTATTATTATTACTATTATTATTTATGAACTACATTAAAAACCAGTGTATATTGGATCGACACAATTGTTTCAAGAAAAACATTGTTTTGACTTTTTGACAAAATCAAACCTTGCATCTTCAAGTTTGTTCTTACTCTAGATCTGAAGTCAAACACTGCAGGTGTGAATAATTTTCTATATAATAATTTATATTTATAAATGTACCAGTGCATATTAAATTATTACAATCATAATGACATTAACAATGATATCATTTTTATCATTATCTTATGAGTTAATAATAATTACATCATCAGTATTTCACGAAATGGTGATATATATATATATATATATATATATATATTCCATACTATTTATTTTTCAAATAAATTAATTTACCCTATGTTGTTTAAATTAATCTTGATAGCTTTGAATTTTTATATAATAAGCCAAAAAGTTTGATATCAGATTTGAATTGAGAATAATCTTGAAGATGCCAGATATTGTGAGATTTTGTTACAAACTTCGCTGATGCGATGGAAGTAAAATTATACTTTTTTTATCTTAATTTTTTTTTAAATCGGATTTCACTATCATAATCAAAATTAACATCTGTATAAATTAGCACTCTAAACTTTAAAAATTACATTCATAATATGAAAATGTTTTTTTTAATATCTGTTTTTTGAAATAATAGTTAGGCTAATTTTGTTAGATAACAAATTTGTTAAAGTCGTTACCACAATTGATTTTCATGCCATGTTTGAATCATATCAGTACTAATTAGTATTAAACATTCAAATTGCATATAAAATATGAAAATGAACCCTCATTTCCGTCAAACTAATTTTCGTAATATCAATTGGTTCTAAAAACTGTAATTTGTAAAACTGTAAAAAAAATTGTAATTTATGCAGATTCTAAAGATGGTTATGATGGTGAAATCAGATTTTTTTCATCAAATTGAACTGAAATTTGAATGTGTAAGTGCTCAAACACAAATATAAAATATTTAATGATCCCTCAAAAAGTGACTTAAAGGTAAGGTTTGTTGCTTATTTCAATGTCCCACAAATCTGGATCTTATTATGATAGCCGTTCCAGTAACTAATTTTCAAATGGAAAATCATTAAAATCCCAATTAATTACAATATATAAATTAGTTATTTCTATTCATAAGTATAAAATATTTCAATATTAACAATTAATTAAAATAAAATGAATAATTATTTATTTGTTGTTGCTTATTATCATTATAAATAATGTCAGTAAACATATCCTTAGTTGAAACACAGGATTATCGAAAGAACTGCTATGATTTACAAAAATCAGCTGTCTAGGTGAACATTAACTCCACCCCTTTAACATCACCAAATTTTTATTGCATATTAGATATTAGACTTTATATTTTGACACTTATAAAATAGATAATAGAATGTATGAAATTATTGAAAATAAACTATTTTACCCTATTGTATTTAAATTAATCTTGATAGCCTTGAATGTCAATATAATAAGTTGAAAAGTAACAAAACTTTTTTTTTTTCAAAACAGTTTCCTGTTATACTGGTATATAATATATAATTATATTGTTCCCTGTCACACTAAAATAATTCATCTCATGAGATTTTTCTTTAAAATTTAATTTTTCTTAACAAATTTATGATGAGATGAAATTCTGGTAAATATTTTACTGTCTGGTTGTGCAACAGTGTTAGTTGTTGTTAAATCTCCTTGGTTTAAACAAGGAGATTTAAATTTGCTTTTCAGAATTTCCTATCACTTCCTTTTCATAAAGCTAATATAATTTCCTAAATTATTTGCAGATTGAAGGACTATATAGCATACACTATGTTTCCCAAAGTTTACAGCCTTTTGTGGTACAATAATGAGGTACACTCAGACTACGGTAAGCTAATATATTAACTGCTATCATATACTGCAATAATAATTTCAGTTTTTAACTATTATAAAATTATTGCCAAATCAGTTTTGTGGGCTAAATGGATAAATCGGGTTTCAAAAATCAATAAAATCAACAAAGTTGTGCTAATTAAATTTTAATATAAATACAGAATTTTAAAAAACTCGAGTTATTATGTAAAATTAGAAAAATGGTGCTTAAACATTTCATTAACTTTCTCTCATTAAATGATTTTAAGAAAATTTCAAATTAAACTTCTTAAGCGCCCAATGAATAATTTTTTTTTTCAAATATCCAGTTTGGAATTTCACTAAAAATCAGATTTTGGTTATTTAAAAAATAACTAGAGTCATTGTGGCAAATTTATGGTTTGAGAACAAATGGAACAACTTAAACCTGCAACAGCAGTCAGGTTGACGTCCTTTTAAAACTATTCTCATAAACCATAAATTTTTTCATTGTGATTTTTTTTTTTGTAAATCTAAATTGTGCTTCACTTATTTGAATTATAAACTCCCGTAAGTCTACATATAGTACTAAACAACAAACTGCTTTGAACAAATTTTGAAAAATTAATTGATTTTTTTATAGCTCTTAAACTCATTTGTTTACTTAAATAAAAACATTAAGGTATAGTCAGCTATATTTCCTGTAAGTACAGATATATAATTGTTTTAATATTTTAATGTATGTACAAAGTGGAAGAGTATTACTATGTGAATTTATAACATACTAGCTGAACCTGGCATGTGTTTAAATGCCCCTCAATGAAAAAATATTATTATTTTATTTCTGTTTATTGAAGTGCTTTTGGATACTCAATATTTTGTTTTTTGATCTTGTGTGTACACAAATAAATCAGAAGGTTTTGCTATATGTGAGTAGGCCACATAGTTGTGTGTGAAGCATGGATTTTCCAGAATTATTCCACACATTTGTAACAATTGTCTTTGTGCTTTCTTGATGGTCATTGCAATTTTGAGTCACACAAAAAACTGTAAATGTTTCAATTCAAGTGACACATTTATTAAAATCATTGGGATTGTCACAGCAGTACATATCACCCTTTAAATTTTCCATTT
This sequence comes from Callitettix versicolor, assembly GCA_022606455.1. NCBI lineage: Eukaryota > Metazoa > Arthropoda > Insecta > Hemiptera > Cercopidae > Callitettix > Callitettix versicolor. The sequence continues at coordinate 69,283,676 of CM040189.1, forward strand.
AAGATTGTAGCTTTAATGACATTCTTCATCATCTTTTTCACTGAAAGTGTGGTACTATTGCAAAGTCGTGGTGGATTGATGTTTCAGAGAAGAATGACTGGCACACCAAATTTCACTGTTAAAATGTGTGGCAGTATGCCGGCAGTAAATTAAACTATTTAGTTGAATAATTGACAATTTCATCTTAATTTATTACAATATTCATCCACTTCACCTGTTCTCTTTATTTGTTTCACTCAACTTTGCGGTACACTAAATCAACCACTTTTTAATGTTCTGTGCCTTCCTCGTAGCCCAGTATTGCTTCATTCGTTGTGATCTTGCTTTTCTTTCTTCATCAAAGATTTGGATCGTTCGCTTTGATTTGACTTTGCCTTGAAACCATTGCTTCTTGTCCTTGGTTATTGTTTTGGCTGTTCTGTCCATGAGCATAGTGTCAGTGATTTGTAGTTCTGTTATGTCTTTCTCTGTTTCTCTAAACCAAAGTGGTTTGGCTCTTCTATTGTGAAAGTAGTCAAATATTTTTTGGTTAGTCTATTTTTGTCCATTCGGAGGATATGCCCATAAAAATCAATTCTCCTTTTTCTTATTGTGTCTGATACTGTTTCAGTTTTTTGTTAAAGAGTTTCATTACTGATGTGGAGTACTTGGTTGTTACGGAATTTGAGGCCTACGATTTTTCATAATATCTTTCTTTCTTTGATCTCCAGCCTTTCAATTGGGCGCTGGGTTGTGATAGATAATGTTTCAGCTGCATATAAGGCTTCTGGTTTAATTACCGTATGATAATGCCTTTATCTTCGTATTCCAGGAGAGGGACTTTTTGTTGTATATGTCCTTGGTAAGTTGGAAGGCTAATTCAACTTTATTTCTCCTAGATTCCATAGCTTTTTTTCTCTAGGGCGTTCCAGCTGATCCATTCCCCAAGATATTTGAATTCATTGACTATCTCAATGTATTGTTCTCCCACTTAAAGCTTTTTTGGTAGTTTTTGTATGTTTGTCAATATTTTAGGCTTTGCTTAAAGGGTATTGCTTAAGTACAATGCCTTTCATTGTCCCTTTTACTTCCATTTTAAGAGCAATTAAATTCTGACTAATCAGTTGAAAGGTCTAAGTTGCATTATAAATTACTCATTTAAAAGTAGGCGTAATTCTCAAACTATAAATTGCTTAAATACGGATTTCCAAATTATATTTTCCAACGCGTTCTTAAGCAGGGTTTTTTACAAAATTTTATTGAATCTAGTTACTAACAATCAGATTACACTTGTCAAGTAAAATAAATACAGTTCAGGTTAACCTATCGGCGCTCCTAGTCTCTGATGACTACACTGCGAGTTCAAAAGGTTTAATCCTCTTGAGTTTGTATAATTTTTCGTTATCGAGCAGTCTAGACGCCTCCTCATTAACATGATATTTCAGGCGTTTTTCGTAGCTTGAACACATTTTTTCATTTATTCAGAGACAGTGGTCACTTTTAAGTCCCGATGGAGATCATTATTACGAATATACCATGACGCATTAACCATGGTTCGCAGAACTTTATTTTGTTCCGAACTACATAACAACGTCCTTCTGCTGAGCTCTGATTAGCCATATGCAGAACTTGTTCTATAAGCTTATTTCCACTCTTATCAGAGAATTTTCATTTGGAGATAAACTATTAAAGCAACTATAATGATAAGACCCAGACCAGAAACCTTGACATAACATCTTCATCACTTTTGAGGTACCTTTAAAAATTATATAAATGTATGTGTGTGTGTGTGTGTAAGCACTATATTCTGTTTTATTTGAAAATACAACATACTCTAAGAAAATGGGATGCATATTTAATCTAATACAGTATATCAAATTCGCCTAAACAGCCTATTCCTTATTATAACAAAACACACAAAAACAAAAAACATTTTAGTTCACTTCACAATATACAAACAATGCTAATTTGAACGTAAAATTGTACAAACACAATGCAACTCCAATCAGCTGTTAAATTAATCTTGTCAACTTTTTAGCAAAAATCATGATTAAATGAATGTCATGACAATATAATTCTAAACTTCAATGAAACTTTGAGACCCATTTTTAACGCTTGCTTCTGGAGTTCAAGAGTCTGTTCCTTAGCTTCTTCCAGTGTCTCAGCTAGTAAGGCCATGTCATCCGCAAAAGCCAAACAATTTACCTTAATGCCTTTAACTAGGATTCTTAGTTCCTAGTCTGATTCCACTATGCATATTCACATTCCACTCTCTAACTACTTTTTCTAGAGCACAATTAAATAACAATGGAGAGAGTCCATTTCCTTGTCGGACTGCTGTTTTAATTTCAAAAGGGGTGGGGAGTTCTCCCACGAATTGAACTTTGCAGACTGTATTAGTTAATGTTATTATTATTTTTTTTTTTGAATGCTAAAATTGAAAACATTATTGTTTTTGCTGCTAATATAGCATGTGCAGTAAGCCATTTATGATTTCTGTAATTCTGTAAAATATTTGAGAGAACTTTGTAAATCAATTCTTCTTGGTTTGTTTGATTTTACAGAAATATTTTGGCAAAGTGATGCATAGTATGGATTCATTGATTGCTTTTTTCTATTCCCAATATCCAACATTTCTTTTGCAAAACATTTAGCAGATACTTCATGTTGTATTTGTACATAGATATTGCTATTTAAAATGAATTTTTTAATGTGTCATCATTAAAATGATGATTTCATGTATGCATTATGTTCATCTGCTGAAGTTAAATGTTGTATAATTGGTAGAGATGTGTCAAAAATCACCATATAATAAAATGATTGTGATACTAAAATGATTGTTCATTTCCTTTGAAATCTTCTAGTATACGATAAAACACTTCCAATATTTTGTATGGGCCATAGCACATTCATCCTATTCAATGAGTTGACCTGATTGGAGTACTTTACCTTTTTCAGATTTTTTTTTTTATCAATACTGCATTTTTGTATCTCAGTAATTTATATATTTAATGGAAATTTCAGTGCTGAATGCAATATTCACAATATCCACAAGAATTATGCAGTTCCCAATGATGTGATAGCCACTACAATATCTTTTTTTTGTGATTGTATGGTTGCCAAAATAACTGTAATGAGAAAAGTTTTATCGAAACACATAAAAAATACAATTCACCATTTTGTGTTTTCATGCATAATTCTGTCATACAGTAAGTTTTCTTCTGGAACCAATATCAGAAAATTTATTTGAATAAATGTGCCCAATTCATCAACATCAGCGTGTGCTCCTCATTGCAAAACACAATCAAATTGTCGATTGCCGACTAATTAGCACAGCCATTCCCAATTGTACCAGTGCTGTGTTAAAAATTGCCAAACATATGTTGTCAATCAACATCATTGTTTCATTATACACGTTTCATGTGAATTGAATATTTGGATTTTCATTTTTTGCATGCAAACAATGTTGATTGCAAATAACATAGTATTTTACTGTGTGTGAGCAGTATTCAGTGAGTGAAGTATCCCAATGTGCAATATTTTCAAGAAAATTTAATTCTTGGCAAGCTTCATGATAAGTTTCACATTTTTAACCTTTTACTGTTCTTAATTCTTGGAAGGATGTTGGTTCATGTACATTAAAAAACAGTAATAGCAAGTAAAACCATTCTGTATTGTTTGGGTCAATAGTGTACAGACAGCCTAATGCTTAGATTGAATTGGTATGTCCCTCAACTACTTTACGTTGTTTGCAATGTTGAAACAATATTCTTGCTGATGCGTTCCAAGTATTGGAGTATGTTGGTACATCAGAGTAAAGTAGCACCTTTGCAATGCAAACATATCATCACCATACAATGAGAAAAATGCAGAAAAAAAAGTTTTTTTTTGGTCTTTAAAGTTTGACTATTGTCCATGATCAAGGTACATTGCCAAATGATCAACTATTGAATATCGTTCATGGACTGGAAATGATATAATATGCCATACTACTTCATTACTGGTAATTTAGTGTCCCACTTGATGTTGGTTAATTTCATCAATGGCTGCAGTTGCATTTCCCACTCCAAAAACTGCCTTTGCTTCCTTTGTTGATATATTTGCAAATGTACTTGATCGATTTCACCAAAATGCAATACTAGACATTGATGTTTTATAAATAGAATATTTGTATGTTTTTGAGAGTAACAATGAATACAGTACAATCAAATGACTATCAATATCAACAGCATTATTTCATACTTTTAAAGTGATGGATTTGCCAACATCTTCAATTGATCACCAATGATAAAGTGATATTCCAGTGATATTCCAATCCAACATTTCCAGTGATATTCCTGTCAAGTTAGTCTCTTGGTTATTGTTTTGTGCTTTTCTTATCAAACATACATAATAAATTATTGTTGAGTAAGTCACATGGATCATGAACCATTTTTATGACTGCTTCAAAATAAGTGTGGATCAATGTTCAACAACTGGTATTTTTGCTCAAATGTCTTGATAAATTTGATCTGGTGTAACTTTTTTGATTAACTTAAACAAAATGTAAGCATTTGGTAAACCTCTTTTTTTGCCATTACATGTGATATATTCCACAGTTCTCCTCAAAAAGATTATGTTTGACAATGTCAAACAACTAAATGTTTGTTTGAACACATGTACGGAGATCATCATGATGATCTGATGATGATTGTCCAGTTAACAAAAGTTCTTTTATTTCATCCCAAGTAGGATTGCATGTGAATTTAATAAACAAATCTGGACAGCCATATGCATGAACATATATGTCATTGCTTCTTGTACATGTTCATGCATGTGCCCATAGACTCTCTCTAAATGTGACCGGTTGTATGATCATTTTTTCGAATTCATTAGGATTCACATTGATATCGTTAGCAACTACATCACTTAAATCAATGTACTCTTTGGAACACAACTTGGTTTGATTTAATCAAATATAAAGGGGTCATTTGGTTTCAATTTTTTCATACATATCGACAATGTATTGCTGAAACAATTGTCGACATTTCAAGGTTTTTCAGCATTTTTTAAATCATCATCAATGAACAGTAATTCATGACACTGACTGGGTTTCCTCAGTTTGATGTTGAAATAATATCCATCAACTCCTTGCCAAAATAAAATTGAATATTGCCATCCATAGAATGATTTAATTTACATTTAATTTAATGTTCAGCAGTTTCTGAGACTTGCTGAACATCACCATTTCTCTGGTGAAGAATTATATCACATCAGTTAAAGTCCTCATCAACTGTTGGTTCTTTGTACTATTTTTAAGTTGGTCAAAGGTGTTATGTCTGCTGTAACTACAACATTATAGTCATTCAGGGGGAAATTGTAACAATCGAAATAATTCATTGTGTTGAAAAAATAAATTTTGCAGTGCACTTTGCCTTTGCACTTCAAAAGTTTGCATGTAATTCTTGTGCACAATATTTGTTGCACTGAACGATGTCATTTGGAAATATTAATTGTACTTGCATATGTTTGCCAAGAAATGTTTTGATTTGCTTGTGTTACCTGATAACAATATACATAATTTTTCGTGTGATGAAAGTAATTCTGGCAATTTCACTTTTCCACCCATGCAGCACATCCTGGTGTTTCATTTTTAGATTTGAGAGTACTACAATATTGCATTATTTATCCATTTTTCCATTAATCACAATTTGATGAAGACTATAATCATAATTAGGATTATAACAGGATTCACCAAGATTTAAGTCAATGTGCAGTGTTCATCAGAATTGAACAGTGCGTCTTCCTTCCTCGAACAGTTTCCAGTCTTCCTTCCTGTTGCTTCAGTGTTTCAGATGAACAGGCTTCAACATTGCATACTCAGTGGTTTCCAGTCTTACTGCTTGTTGTTTGTCTGTTTTAGATGAACAAGCTTAAACAATACGTGTTCATGAACGATTACAGTCTTTATTCCCATTGTTCATCTGTTTCTGAAGACAGAGTGGTATAGATCGACCAATCACTTGTTGTTTGGGTGGTATAATTTATTTAACAGCAAATGTAATGCTTTGTGAGGACTATTAAAAATTTACTTAGAAAAAATCAAAGAAAATGTATGTAATATATATTATCTAATATCAACCAGCATTGAAATTTCACAATCAACAACCCTTGTTATGTCATACAAGAACTGATGCTAAGCTATGTGAAATACACTCATTTCTTGAAATGACTCATATACCAGATATTGTAAAATGGTTCTACTAACTCAGAACATTTCATGGGATTAGAGCTCAGCAACTTACCAAAGCAATCAAAGATTAGGGTAGGAATGCATGCAGGACAAACAAAGAAGCATTCTTTTTTCATTTTTACACACACACACACACACACACACACACACACACACACACACACACACACACACACACACACACACACACATTGTGACAATGAAAATTTGTTTTTTTTCAAAATTAAAATGTTAAGTTACTGTTATAATTAATTATGTACAGTAATTTTCTTATTGTATGTGTAAAAAAATCTATTATATATGCATAGAATATATATATATATATATATATATATATATATATATATATGTGTGTGTGTGTGTGTGTGTGTGTGTGTGCACTAAAAATGGTGTGTTAGGCCTAATTAAATTTAACTGTTATCTAACCTAATTATAACCTATTTAGTAGAGAATTGGATAAGTACTGCTACTGCTTATATTTATAAGTTCAAGTATTTACTTGAACCCAGTAATGAGTATAGATTATCACTCAAAAGACTGTTGCTAGGGTGAGGTTAGCATGTGAACAGTGCTCTCTGATTTGTAATACTGTGCCAATCTTGTCTCTACTAATTAATTTGTTCAACTTACTAATACTGTTTAAATAACTCTATGTACATTTATAAAATATGTCGTAATTTATTGACAAAAATATGGACTGAATGAAAAACACTTCCATATGGAAAATTTGAAAAAGTAATATTAAAGAGTTTACTTTATTCATATTTCAGTTTAGTTAGTAACATAATTTTTGTATGTGTACTACAATGCTCAATTTTTTCATTTGTGTAATTTATACTAAATAAAAGCCATTAAAAAAAATTTGTATTGTTTCAAATTTCAGACACCTCAAAATTTGGTAAAGCTGGTTGGTTTACTGATAGTGTACATAAACTGGTAGGAATTCCAAGAATTCGACAAATAAGAGTTAAAAGAGGTAAGTAAATAAAAGCTTGCTTGTAAATGTTTTGTCTAATTTTGTTGACAATTTGGCATGATTACTTTATACTAGGTTCAGAAAGTAACAAGAATTTTAAAATTTCGCGGGCTTGGAGAGTTTGATTGTCAAACATTTTTTTTTATTATGTTGGTCTACATGCCCTTGAAGTATGATAAAACTTTCAGCTGTTTTCATTGTTGATTTTGTCTATGACAGCCACTAAGGTTAGACATGTTTTTATGAGCTCTGCGATTTTTGTTTGTTAAAAGAAATGGATCAAAGAATTTGTATCAAATTTTGCGTAAAAAATGGAATAAAGTGTAACAAACTGTGTGAAATGTTAACAAAGGCCTACGGTGAATCTGCTATGAGTAGAGCAAGAGTTTAGAGTGATATAAGCGTTTCCAAGAAGGCCGTGAAGACGTTAAAGATGACGAACACCCTGGACGCCCCAGCACATCAGCAAACGATGAAAACGTAGAAAAAGTGAAAGAAATAGTTATGAACAATCACCGAATCACAATTAGAGAGGTCGCTGAGATGTTGGCATATCGATTTGATTATGTCATGACATTGTTTCCAATGTTTTGTGTATGAAATGCATGGCAGCAAAATTCGTTCCAAAATTGTTGAATTTTGAACAAAAACAGCGGCAAATGGAAGTTGCTCAGAAGTCACTAAATGAAGTCAACGACGATGCAGAATTACTGAAAAGTATTATAACAGGTGATGATACATGGGTTTATGGATATGATGTCGAAACTAAGACTCAATCATCCCAGTGGAGGCATTCTGGCTCACCAAGACTGAAAAAGGCTTGACAAGTGCAGTCGAATGTGAAAGTTATGCTCACTGAGTTCTTAGATATTAATGGTATAGTGCATCATGGATTCCTGCCAGCAGGTGAAATGGTCAATAAGAAGTACTACCTACAAGTTCAATGCTGTTTGTGTGAAGCAATCCAAAAAAAACTCCCGGATCTGTGGAAAAACAACTAATGGATTTTGCACCACAATAATGCACCAGCTGACACTTCATTGCTTGTTCATGAATTTTTGGCCAAAAACAGTTCTGTAACGATGCCCCAGATGTAACAGCCATAGATGACATTAAAAGTGCATCGCTGAAAGAACTAAAGGCTATCTCAAAGATCGAGTTTGAGAAGTGTTTCGAGGATTGGAAGAAGTGCTGGCACAAGTGCATAATCTTCAATGGGGACTATTTTGAAGGTGACAACATAAATGTAGAGAATAAATAAATATTTTCTTCAAAAAATTCTCGTTACTTTCTGAACACACCTTGTACACAACTATATGGCACTATAAGCTAATAATAATTATTATTATTATGATTAATAACAATAATAATAATAATTATTATTATTATTATTAATTAAACTCCTTTATTAAATCGTATCCATACCTTCATGCTTGCTGAACACACTAAACCTGGCACCGCCTCCCTTCCATTTAAATATCCATTAAATTCTTCTCTAAAATGTATTTTTTAAGCACTTTTTGAAAATTATAAAAACTGGACACTTCACCATGAATGAAATACATTAAACGACGATTCCCACAAATCACAGATCAAACAACATAAATTTTTTCATCCCGTCTGGTCAGACCATCAACAGTTTCTACTACCTCAGTGTTTTGAGATATGTGGTGTAAATGGCTAGATTTGGGGTAAAGCAAAAACTGTTTCAAGCACCACGACAATGTACCTGCTCACACTGTGATCTCGGTAAGGCAGTTTTTGTACCCCATTCACAGACGTAACACTATGCGACTTTTCCATTTTTCTAAAGATGAATATCAAGCTGAAGAGATGTTGATCTGATACCATTGAAGATATTGAAGAGGAATTGTAAGTGGTTCTAAGTGAGATTATTACAGTCAACTTTGAGCAGTGCTTCCACTCATGGCTCTAATGCTGTAATTGCTGTATAGATGCAAATGACTACTTTGAAGGTGACAATTTAATTTTTGAGTGGAAGTAAGTTTTTTTTACAATTTCTGGAACTTTTGGGCAGCATCTTTTATATCAATAATCAGTAATCAGTAGTTGAAATCACTGGTTAGAGTCAATCAACTATATTTTAAAAAATGTAGAAAAAAGTCAGTTTTCAAAAAAAAAAAATGGTTTCCTAGATCTTCACAAGATTAAGTAATACTAATTATTTACATATTTTTTTACAGATATGTGCACTCTCCCTAAAAAAATTATACACTCAAAACTTAATGTTGGCTGTATTGTTCCTTTAAATGATTTTACAGAAGAGAAAGAAAACTTTAAATACTTCTGGAAGGAATTAAGTTCAGATGAAGAACTTACTAACTCTCCATGGTTTTATGTTGCAAAACAAGAATCCGGAACTATTACTTTGCATGGTAAATTTTTACTTTTTATGATTACTATTTCTATTTTTAGTCTAGTAAAATTCATTCAAATTTTTGATACAAATTAAGATAATTCAACTTGTCATAAGTACTTGTATTAACCCTTAATACACTGAACTAAAATATGGGCTGCTGCTCATTTAGTTAGGAAAAATAAATTTTAGATTTTCCAAATGTTCAAATCAATATGATTTCTGATTTACAGGACAAATTAGAAGAGAAAGAAAATAAAACATATTTATGAAACATTATTACATATTTTTAACATTTTTCTACAACAAATAAAATAAAAACATATTTTTTGTTTATTTCAAATATGTACAGAAAATTATTCTTCTGCTTTATTTTTTCAAATTATGGAACTCCATTCCACTTCAAACTGAAGTAAGTATTCATTACTACTTCATTCACAAAGTTATCATAATAAAAATTGTTGGGATAAGCTATAATTCTTACAAAAAAATAACACTCAAAAATGTCCTAAAATAATACATAAACTTTTCCTAACAACAACGTGTGTCTGGAAAAATCTGTTACACTTGCTTGAGCTTTCAAAACGCATGCTTCCTTTTTGCACCACAGGCAGTGCTGCGTCTCTCTAATGTGGCATGACATGCAATGTAGGCCTTTTTTTTCCAGATCATGCCATGTAACTAGTCGCATGCACGTCATGCAGTGTTAAATAAGAAGAGTTAAATCAAGTAGTTTTCACTTCAACAAATAGCAATGACAGGCTATTAACCAGTTTATCTGGTCCAAGTATCAGGGAAGAATTAGGTTGAAGGCAACCTAGCCTGTTAACATATCTCAGGATTAAATAACAGCTACAAACCAGAACCTGCATTTTATACATTGACACTATAATGATAGTGCTGAAGTGACTTGAGTGTTACTGTAATCTTAGAACAAAAAATAATAGGGTGGTGCAAGCATGCTAATTTTAGGACATCTGTCCCCAAGGGACAATATCAAAATTTTAAATTAAAAATAAAAATAAAGGTAGTGTCTGTTTGTTTTCCTTTTCAAAAAAAAATATGTATATAAAAATATTCATTAAAAATTAAAAAGAGAAAAGACAGATGATAACCAGTTTAGCCAGTCGTACAATAAAAATTAAAAAATAATAAAACTATGTCATAAATTTGTACAATTGCTGTTATTGTTGTTTTTTTCTAATTAATTATCTGTTTGTATTTTGTTGAAAATTTTAGTCAAATAACTGTATTTAATTATTTATATATAGTTATTTATATATAGTAACGAGTTACATATTTATATAACTCTGAGTAATAACTTATTTCTTGCAAATCCTTACTTAGGCAAAGAAAATATTTAAATACTTGTATTTGTTTATTTATTGAGTTTAATACTGTATCACGCACTGCCTGTAGCTACTCTGTAATGGCTACAAGTTTCCGAAGGCTAACGAGGGATCTCAATTTTGGTTTTTCACAAACAGATGAGTCAGTGAAAAGCATAAATAACCTACATCATCTATTAGTAATCCTCTGTGGAAACAAAAGGTATTCTTCCTAAATAAGCTTTGGTAGCAGAGCTACCTGTAGATCATTTCTTTCATACCTACAGCCAAATAACATTACACTACTAGAAAATGTTTAGGCTAACATCTGGTATGTAAATAAATTAATAAACTGTTCTGGCCTATTTTCAGTGCTTTGTTTCTTATAAACACACTTAAGGAACATCCTCCTGCACGCTATTCAGTGTTTTTTAAGCTATGAGACTATTTACAGTGCTTTGTTTCTTATTATCCTTTGCTATTCACTTGAGTCTATTAGTGCTTTGTAATAACATTCAGTCTTTGTTTCTTATAAACACACTTAAGGAACATCCTCCTGCACGCTATTCAGTGCTTTGTTTCTTATCCTTACGCTAAGTGTAAGCAAACTGTCTATTTTAAGGTTGAAAATGCACTTTTTAAGGTTGAAAATGCACTTTTACACAGTAAGAGTGATGATTTGATGTATCACTGTGGCACATATATTTTATGGGCAAGAGTTAGAACAAGCAAAGTTAGAAACAACAATGTGTATGATGAAACTAGTTTTCATGTAAATAAATTACTTGTGATTAACAGTTGTAAGATATTCCAAATGTAAAGATTAACATTGATTGGTGAGCTAGTTGTTGGCAAAGCTTTTGTGATCAACTGAAAGAATGTGTTAGGAATGTGAACATTTTAATAATTATCCTGCTCCATTTTTACTTACTGCTTGACATCCTGTATCTCACCTAGACTACAAATAAAACAGGATCTAAGAATAATATCATCTATAGCATCGTGGCTGTACTAAGTTAGTATGAGTACCAATGCTGGCTAAATGCATTTTAAAACAAAGTTTATTATCTGTTTTAGGTTACACTGGAAGAAAGTACCATGCTGGAGGTTATATTGCCTATTTAGGACGCACTTTAAGAGAAACTAATTATACTCTAGCAGAACTAAAGTATTCAGATTGGTTCGATGAAAATACTCGGTTCATAGTTGTTGAACTTCAACTCTATACTGTCAACACCGATACATTTACCATAGTAGCATTCATTGTGGAAATCATACCTGGTGGAATATTTATAAGGCGATCTCAGGTACATTTATTTGTTATTCTATTTATAGTAGCTAGATTAAAAAAATAGTCACATTTATAGAAGCATTTTAAAAATACTTATTTTGTTATGTTGTAGGTGCTGTCTTTGCAAGTGAAACAACAATACTGTATTGTGTGGGTACTGACATTCCTAATATTTACTCTATTCTTTTTATTTACAAATATTTATAACCTAAATCAACAAGGGTGTTCACTGTACTTTTCTGAATTTTGGAACTATTATGAAATGCTTATGCTCGTACTCAGTGTTATAAATTTTGTTTTACATACTGTAAACATGATGATTATTAGTGACAGCATTCAAGACTATCAGATTGCAGGAAAAGATACATTCTTTAGTTATTTGTTATTAATACTTCATTACCGTACATTACTTATTTATTTGTTTTTAATATTTGTTTGTATTATAATTCGTTTATTGCGAACATATAAATTAGGCCGAAGAGTGCAAATAATATATTACACGTTTCAATTTTCTGCCCGGTCTGTGATTTTTATCACATTAGTTTTTGTTTTTTTCTTATTACTCCAGTCGGTTGTCTTGGCAAACAGATTAAACCAGCCATTTACTGCTGATTGGTCAATGTTTTTTATGTATAAAACTGGATTTAGACATCTTCTAAAAAACGCATCCTATCCACATAAAAAAATGGTAATATTTCTTTACTGTTTTTCGGCTACTATTTTCAGCGGTGTTTTTTCCATCCTTTACATTTATTTTTTTAGGGTTGCTAAAGGTCACAAAATTTTAAAACCAGAACTTTTGGATTATGTAGCATTTTTTAAAGAAGAGCTTTCTTCTAGTAAATGCTGTAAGAAACGACAACCTCTAGCAAAAACTACAAGGCTTCGTGGTGGCTTCGAATCAATGAATCACAGTCTACCAGAATCTTATGAAATGATAATGGTTACAAAAGTAAAAGTATATATTAAAAATTGCATTATTCAGGATCGAATTAAAAAATCTAACAAACTTCTAACAAATTGAATCCATTTTTAACGTTTTTGTCAGATTGGAAAGAATAAGGTTTTATGTTATGATATAGACCCAAGTCAGTATTTTAAATATCAGTGTTGGATTTTATGTTATCTTGTGTCACTTCTACAACTGATGATTTCTACTAAATAAAAGTGCAGGTAAAGATGAGAAAACTGACCTTTAAAATGAAAAAGCTACTAATATTTTTGTTCAAAATAAAACAACAGATGTATAAAATAAAGAAATATTTAATAATAAAAAAGAACTGGTTTAAGAATAAGAACGAGTTGCTCATTTTCTTCTTGAACTTTTGTTGGAACTTTCTTCTAGAAAATATTTAATTTGTATTCATTATAGTGTTAAACATATAAAAAACATGTTTTATCATAACATTTTATATATTTTTTCAATTCCTACTATTAGTTCAGACTTCCCTATATATATTTATTTATATTTATATATCCTGTTCAAAATTTCAATCGTTAATAAAACACTTTCTATTCATTCCCTCAAGTTCAATTTTTTTTTTTTTTTTTTTTGACTTGCAGTAGATGACACTTGATGTTAATACAGTTTTTTTGTCAAATATTAATATCGGATATTTGTACAGATTATACAATAGGATTTGATTTATATAACAGTTATGTTCTATCCTATGTTGGTTTTAGGAATCACAGCACACAGCTGTCTCGCTGACATGATGAAAGCGCAAGGTCTAAGTAGAATTGACTTAATTTTTTTTATATCACTTGTTTTTAAATAAAAATATTAAATATTAAAATAGAAATTTCTAACTCCATTTATTGCTAACTCCTTTAAAAAATTTAATCCTATATAAAAATATGTAATAACAACAATTTTTGGTGGTATGATGGAATAAATTTCCAAAAGTATTTTTTTTATCTTACTATTTTTGAAATCCTAATTGCACTTTTATAATTAAAGTTAAAAACTGCTTGTATTACCATTGTTAACTTTTAAATTACATTGAAAATACAAAAATAAACCCTGATCTCTATAAAAATATTTCTTAATTTTTAAAGATTTTGAAATGTATTTTATAATTTTCCATAATTCATTCTTCAAAGAGATACATTTGTCCTGAATGACATATAATCAATGAACAGCCTAAACCATTACAGGTAGAAAATTAAAATGTTGAAAATAGTTTCATATTATTTTGTAACTAAGAAAGGCTTTTATAAAATTCGACCCCTAAAAGGGTAAAAAGTGAGTACAGATATTTTTGTTGGAAAAAATATGATTTTGGTCAGGTTTTTGTGAAACCTAACATAAATATTCTAAAATAGAAATTATGGAACACATATTTCAGCATTATTACAAATTCATTTGTTTTAAAGCGTTAAACATGTAAGAAAAGTTATTGTTTGCATTGGCGAAAAGTATTTTTATTGCATTTTCTTGAAACTTAACAAAAATATTCTAAAACACAAATTATGAAACATGTATTTCAGTATTTTCCATAATTCATTCTGTAAAGTGATAAAAAGAGGGGGAAAAGGTGTATAAAATTTTTCATTTAAAATTTTAATTATTATTATTAGTTTTAAAGATTGCAAAGAGAGAACAACAAAATAATAAACAGTATTAACAAAGATGCAGAAAAATTATGAAACTGCTGACATATTGCCTGTTGTTATAAACAAGAAGAGATGGAAAAAAGCATTTTAGATAAAAGTCTCGGGAAGAAGTAGGTCATGGTCGGTCAATTATTTGGGGGACTGGAGGGTAAATTACTTCTGGGGAGGGATTGGACAGTCATTTGGGGCAACTGTACATTGTGAAGTAAATAATGCTCCAGGAAGACATTCCAGCCAAGCAGTGATGAGGAGAAATGGATCAGCAGTCTACGGTGTAAGTAGACAGTTTTGTGCTTACAATTCCTCCTGTTTTCTTTCGAGTTGAATAAATTGAGATACAAGTTTCTGGAAAGGATTCTGGAACATTATTCTGGGGAAACCTTTAGAATCGGGCAATAAAGTAGTGTTCATTCTTGGGTTGTTATTAAGTGTATAAGTAGCTGAATGGATACAAAAATATTGTGAAAATAATTATATTTATTAAAAGACATTTTCAAAGCAGAAATAGCTGATTCTTTAAAGAACCCTAGTTAGGAAAAGTTCTAAATTCCCAACAAATGGTGCATCGGCTGTTCATAAAAATTAGGCTGGCAAGCATTCTATCATGGATGCACCATTTTTTATGAATTTTTAATCTCTCCTTGTCTGGTTTCTTTAAAGAATCAATTACTGGTGGTTCAAAAATGTCTTTTAATACATAGAATATAACTACATTACAATTTTCTTATATTGTTTCAGCTATTTCTGCTCTTGAAAACAACCCAAGAATAAATACCTGATCCAAAAGGTTTTTCCAAAATAATGTTTCAAAATCCTTTCCAGAAACTTGTGCTCCAGTTTATACATATATATAATACATACATACATATATATATATATATATATATATATATATATATATATATATATATATATATAAAAGATCCTGGATCTGGATCTTAACAGGATGGCTGCTCCAATTGTTGATTTTTCTTATAGAAATTTGCTAATAATTTGTAATGTGAGATTTTTTGACATGATATTCCTGCTGTCATAAGTGTGTGTTTTTTTCCTTCATACAAACAGCTAGCACCCTAAACAAGTTTTCACTTCAAAAATTGTAACATATATGTTTGTATATATATATATATATATATATATATATATATATATATATATATATATATATATATATGGCGATGATAGCCTTAATGTGATTTTCACCAACAAAAACTTAATATATATTGTTGGTATACATTTGTACTCTAATATTTTATGAAAGAAATTTTGTTTAAAGATCTTGAACAAAGAGTAATACAGGCTTAAGGAATTTTTGTATGCCTCTGTAATGAAAAAATAAATATTTAAGTCATGTTTTTGGTTAAACAGTAATAGGCTTATATTGCAAGCAAATGATATATAATAATAAATATTAATTAATTAATATTATAAAAGAGAAGCTAATAAATAATTTTGTATTTTTTAATAGTTTATCTATGGTTCAGTTTCAAATTTAATATATTTTTTTAGTAAGTAACAAAATGTTTAATTCTTTAAAAGGCATTGTTCATAGTTATTGGTTCAGTGTTTAGTTAAACAGTTATAATCTGAACACAAGCCAGTGATAACTATACTATAACCTAGGCTTGTTTGAAAGCTTCTAAATAAAAACCAATACAAGACATGTCCAGAAAAATAAAATTTCATTTACCAATAATTATCATCAATATTATTGTGTTTTATACTTTTATTAAACAATTCACAACAGCTTATTATATTCCAAGAATACGTGAGACAAAAGGAAAGATATGTGGAAATAATGAACTATGTGGAGAATGTGGTATGTGTGTTAAAGATATGGAAACAGGTAAAGATTATTGTGAAAAAAAATATCATGTTTATGATCCACGAAGTGAACTAAGTCCTGACAGCAAACCTTACACAGAAAATTGTTTATTTCATGATTTTTGTACTAATAACCCTTGTGTTCAAAATAATATCATTCCTCCATGTAAAAAATTATTTGGGTCATGGTTCTGTACTTGCAAACAGAGCTATTATGACTTTAAATGCTCAAAACAAGCTGGTAAGATATACTTCTTTTTTTTTTTTTTTTTAATGACAAGTTTTAAGGTATGATAGTAAACATTTAAATTACACAGTAATAATAAATTGTTGATTATTAAAAATATATTATGAAAAAGAATGGCTAAATGCTTAAAGGAATAATTTATGATTGTAGCAAATTCTCCTGATCATAGTTATTCCTTAAGTGTTGAGTGTTTGCCCTCAATTTTTTCCAATTTTGTAATTTATATGCTTTTATTTTATTTTATAATAGGCTACTGTCATAGAGGTACTGATTAATTTGGAGTAGTTTATGTTTAGGCCTTTTTTACTTTAAAAATATGTAAAAATGTTTTACCTTAAACATTTTACCTTAAAAATGTAAAAAAAAAGTACATGACTTAAAAAATAGGCTAAATATGTAAATATTTTTAGGCTTAACCTAGCATGCAGGCTACTTAGAGATGTCACATAAATAGTCTATTTAATGGATATATAATCTGTTTAGTAATTATAATGTCTCTATATCAATCAAATACAAATAAATTACATTTTTTAAACAGCAAATTTAAGATTCAAGTATACAATAATCCTATTTTCAAGTAGATTAGATGTACTGCAGTTCAAGACAATCTAAGCATGAATTTTCTCCTTGAAAAAACTAAGATTTAATTATGTTGCTACTAAAATTTTTGTCAATCAAAAATTAATTGATGCATATTATTTTTTAAAAATAAATATGCATATTAAAATCATAAAAAATTTTAATAAATTGTTTGCATTGCACTCGTAATGCTGCAAAACTAGTTGGTTTATTATTTATTACAATATTCTTTTGTCACTAGGCTTCTAGCAACTTTTTGAAGTGAAGTGAAGGTTATTATATGTTTTATTATGTATTTATGTTAAAACTAATGTTGAACTATTAATAAGATAATAGTGGCAAGTGCCTTCATTGTTTGTTCAATTGATTACATGTTTATTATAATTGTGTTTATTGTTTTAATGTATGCAAGTAATGGTAAATGTCAGAATAGGCTAAACAGTAATCATTATATTTTATTTATGTTTACTTAGTTATGTAGCAGTTTAGGCCTCTTTATTGTGTGTTAACATGAAGGTATATTAACATAAAGGTTTGTATTTCCTTCAGAATATCTAAAATGAAAAAAACAGTCTGTCTTTTAACATCAGTATGTATTAACATCAAAAGTTTCAAAAAAAATATAAAACTCAAACTGTACCTATATTTTGTTATTAAAAATGTGGCTGCATTGACTCAGCAGCTCTTTACTTTGTTTGACGTTTATATTAGCACTATGATGTTTTTATATACACAACAGACATGTGACTGCATCCTATTAGTTGTTGTTGCCAGCTGTGTGCCAGGAAAGTGACTGTGAATGCTTGATTTTGCCAGTTGTGTGCCGGGAAAATGATTGCAACTGCTTGATGTTGTCAGCTATGCACTGCGCAAGTGACTACATCTTAGTTGTTGATGTTGCCAGCTATGCGACAGGCAATTGACTGCATCATAATCATTGATGTTGCCAGCTGTGTGCCAGGAAAATGACTGCGACTGCTTGATGTTGCTCGTTATACACTAGACAAGTGACTGCATCCTAGTCATTGATGTTGCCATCTGTGAGCCAGGCAAGTGAATGTGATTGCTTGATGTTGCCAGCTATGTGCAAGGCAAGAGACTGTGACTGCTTGAAGTTGCCAAACCACATGCTGGATGAGTAACAAGGTAATTTATAGCATGCAGCTCAAGTTTTATTACTGAATTTCCCTGAAGAACAGCTGATTTAAGTTGACAGGTCAGAAATCATTTTGAAATAAAATGTATTCTCATTTGTAGTATTTTCAAATATTATTTTCCAAGTTTTTGAAATAAAGTAGACTAAGTTTTCTTAATGTCATCACTTTTTCATATAGGCCTAATTCTCCATCATTATAAATAGCAAGTGAGAACACTATAATTTTCTCTTTTTTTAGACAAATTGATCTCAAGATTTTAATAATAGTTCTTTTGGTCCATTTTGAAGAAACATGTTTTTATCCATATGCTCTAAAGTGATAAGGCATTTAAAAAATTGTTAATACCATATGTTTTATTTACTTGGAACATATTTATGAATTTGTGAAATGTTTTCACTAAAGTTTATTTTGTGATTTTGTTTTTGTAAGCATAATTTGCTTTTTGTAGTATGCAATAACTGAAAGATCTATATTCAAACTCTTGCAATTTTTTGCATATAATGGAACAATAAATATATTTTAAAATTCTAATGACTTTTCTGTTTACAGATGAAATTACAAACAAAGATTATGCTTCAGATATTTCTGTTATATACGAACCTTTTAGTAAAACCATGGATAAGGCTATATTTTTGGTTTTTATTGGCAACATAGGCAAAAAATTAAAAGTACATCTTAATTATGGCATGGGTTTCACTGTTGTTCAAACCATCAAAAGCTCAAAAATAATGCGCCCTAGAGATGCTTGTACAAGTTTTGGAATAGTACCTGTGAGGGTGTGTTCCTTTCTAAAAAATGAAGGTACAGTATTTATATAAGAGATTTCAATAGTAGCCTGCTACTGTTTACAAGGGCAAAATATCTTTGTTGTAAGATGACTTTAGGGTTTTTCATGATTCCTTTATGAAATTTTTACAGTTGTAAAAATTAAAAGAAATTTGATTTTTTTTATAATATGTAAAAACAATAATATGTAAAAACATATTATTGTGTAACATACAATGTAAATTGGAGTGATGATGTATTGTAGTCATTCAATACTTTGATTTTTATAAAAATGTCCATTTTGAGACTTCTTTAACTTGAAAGCCTACCTATTAGATTCTTACTTAAATTATTTTAGGATTTGTGTGTGTAATTGAAGCTGGAGACTAAACTATTTTCAATAAAATTTGCACTTTTGTTGCATTTAGTTGCTCAGAAATTCTTTTTTGAACTTTTTAACTTTTAAAGTCTTGATAATAGTAAGAAACAGTTTAAGGCGAAAAGCACATTGAGGCTATTATCACCTCCTTAAATGTAAGTGAGTGTAAAGTGTTGAAGTCATAAGTGTAGTGTTGTAAGTGTAAGTGTGTATTAGACTCGGGTACCTCAAGGGACGTTTAAATCCTCTCAATAGATGCAGCTAATCTGCACTCCCTGTGGGGTAAGAAACAGTAATGGAAGTAATAAGTTACTAAAAACCATCTTATCCCCATCTTAGAGTCAAGATAAGGGATGATTAACAACTGTCTCCAATACTCAAAGTCTCTCATTATCAGGGAGATGAGAAACTTTGACTATCTGAAAAGTAAAGTTTTTTTGCTGTTTAATAAAAGTGGATTTGTTTGCCAATATGGCCTTGTTTGCTGAAACAATGGAGGAAGCAAGGGAGCAGATTCTTGAATTGAAGAAACAAGCAGCTAAAATAGGTCTAAACATATCGTTTGAAAAGACCAAAATCATGACAAACAACAAATACCCAAATAAATACCTTAAAATCCAAGAACAGAAAATAGAAATTGTAAAAGAGTTCAAATATCTTGGTAAATGGATTAGTTGGAATGCAGATGAGGGCAAGGCAATGGAATCCAGGAGAAACAAACTTGAATTGGCCTTCCAATTGACGAAAGAAACATACAATAAGAAATCCCTTTCATGGGGGTCCAAAATTAAACATTATAAAACAGTGATCAAGCCGGAAGCACTGTACGCAGCAGAAACATTAACCATGAATCGCATAGGCCAGATAGAAAAACTTGAAATAACGGAAAGGAAAATCTTAAGAAAAATTATAGGAACAAAATTTCAGGATAATAAGGTTGTATATATAAGAAATGAAGCTCTCTATAAGAAAATTGAAAAACTGTCCGATACTATGAGAAAAAGGAGAATAAATTTTTACGGCCATCTTCTTAGAATGAACTCCAATAGATTGACGAAACAGGTGTTTGATTTTTTCCATAATCGTAAAACAAAACCGAACTGGTTTAAAGAAATTGAAAAAGACCTAATAGACTTAAAAATTTCAGAAAATTCACTGCTTGACCAAACTGCTAAGATAAGTACTAAGGGCGAAAGAATAAGATTCCAAGATAAAACCAAAATAAGACCTAAACCTGTCATTTCGGAAGAGGAGAGGAAGAGAAGATCGGAAAGAATGAAGAGCTACTAGGAACAAAGAAAAGTACAGCGCGCAAGAAATGATTGATTCAGCGTACCCCAAAGAGGGTGAAACGAAAAAAAAAAAAAAAAAAAAGTGGATTTAGAATAAGCAATAGGCCCTTATCTATCTGTTAGGATAAGGAAAAACTTTATATGTTAGTTTTACATTTCAATAAAGAATGAGAAGAAGGGAAATTAGTAAAGAAGCAAAAACAACAAAATACAAGATTTAGTATAAACCAGTATTGATGAACAGCTGAAAGACAGATTTGAATGAGTTGAACATAATCAAGAAAGAAAATAGAAAGATTCAAAAAAGAAAAAAGTTCAAAATAAAACTACAAGGAAGTTCTGGGAATGGAACTACTGAACGATATGATAGGATGAATTTATTTATGCATGGGTGAGATATCTCATAAGGATGAAGGGAAACAGAATGACTAGGTTACTTCTTAAAGAGAGAAGAAGATCTGAGACTATGACCAAGGCTTTGAAGAATAAATAAGTGCTACTGGACATGTATGACAGAGGATGTTTTTGGGAGCAAGTGAAAAAGGAGCAGGTTTTAAGAAATGGGTAAAGGTAGAACAGTATCATTTCATTATCTCACTGAATTTTTTTTATTACTGCTTTTATATACTATCATGTAGAATTCTTTCAATAGCTAGTACTTTTTGTAAGTTTGCTAGAACCCAGGATTTCTTTTTTTCTTTAACTATGTCTCGTGAAGTTTTCAAAAGACATAGATGTAAGATGAGTTCATGGTTTTCTCTTGTCTCTCAAAACCTATACACAATGCTGTGTTAGCATAAGACATTGAGGTCATCTGAAACTTTGTCTAATTTGAAAATTATTTGTCCTGAATTATTTTGTATAAAGTGGCAAAGAAAAAGAAAATTAATTATGTATTCATTGCAAGGACATACACAGGATCAAAACTAGGAGGGGGGGCAAGTCATGGTCATTCAATATACAATGTAACATTTTATCACGGAAAAGGTGAATGAAACCAAAAATTATGTATAATTATAGCAGTGCTTTATCAACTAAGTTTTACAATTATTTGCTTAAAAAAAAATATTTTAGTTTACATTCTTATACTAGTATCATTTTTCTTGGATTTATAGAAAACTTGTTTAAAACTCTTGTTTCAATCCAGTCCTGATTTTCATTAAAGAATTTGCTATGGACGCCGCTCATCAAACACAACCCAGTCAATCTGTCCTCTCCCATTGTACTTCTCAGCCAGGTCTTTACTCTTCGAAGGGTACTGAATCCGTAGTGGATGGGAAAGTACTTAAAATGAGGAGTGCATGCCTTGTTGCAGGGAAAGAAATATTAGCCTCTTCTAAAAGTGTTGCTACTTCAATATCCTTTAATTTGTCTCCTGCTAAATCCTTCTTTTTCCACAAATCTAATTCTGCAGAGATATTACCCAACTCATAAAACTTCATGAAAGATTTTTTCCAAATCTTTTGAAGTAATTTTTAGCATGTATGAAGGATGAAGATGGGGTAAGGCAGGTGTATACTTTGGAGTCATGACTAAACCTACCATGAAAATTGGTTTAGTAACTGCACAGTGCAATTGATAGGCAAATTTTCTTGTAGCATAGTTTGCTTCAACCGAGAGATGTTATAGCGCATTGACGATTTCATGGAAGCTGTCTGAAAACTTTCTAATACTGAGGCATTGAAAGATGTACGATAATTATCCTATTTGTTATAGTATTATTTTTTTGTTTTTCTATAGAAAATAATTGAGTACAATTGTACGATAATTTCGATCGACAATAAATTATCCCAATTTTATAATTTTCAATAGTGTAAGTATTTTTTTTTTTATTATTAAAATAGTTATTTCAAGAATTGTTTTAATTCCAGCAACAAAATTTAATAATGGCTTCCAGGGGAGCAGCTGCCCCTGCCCCTCGATGGGTACGCCCATGATTCACTGTATTATTATTCACCACAAATTTGTTTGTTTTATTAGCTGCAGCAATCAGGCCCAGTACTTTTAGCAGTACTTATTATTTTCCTTTTAATTAGTGAGTTGTCTTTGGAAAATGAACTCTTAAAGTACATCATGGTGGTACACATATGTGGAACTATATGTACAATATATTAGGCATATGTATATATATATATCACTACTGTGCAATCATATGGATGATACTTAATACAACATAAGTACTGTCTTTATTTGTCATTATATGTTTACAAATCCAGCAAAGTACAACTTCCATATGTTATGACTGGTTATAAGGAAGAATGGATATTGTCTTTTTAGTTAGTTTTGGTAAACAATCTCTGTTTTCTTCTTACTTTGTTTCAAGCAAAGACTTCAGTTAGTTTGTTCAAATCCAAGTTTCTATCCAGGTTTAATCTTGGGTCATTGTGCTTCTTAAATAATTTTTAGTGAGCTTCAACTTTGAAAATGAGTGCTAGGAACTTGCATAGTTACTAATAAGGTCAAGAAGCGAATTATAGTCCAGGAAACAGCATGCTACGGTATAGTTTTCCAAACAGAGGAGATTTACTAACGGCCATATTGTTGACTTTTTATTGAGTTCCAATTTTAAACAGTTGATTCTAGTATGGACAAAACTTAGGTCAACACTCACTTGTTGATCAAGGGACTATGACAAGGAAGTACGAGGGTTGATCAAATATAAACGAGACTGACTTTCTAAAAACTTTTCCGTTGGACATTGAACTCTAAAGGGTGGGGTTTCAGGTAGCCTGGGAGGTTTGGCACGGGCGTAGATGGCAACATTTTCGTTCGGACCCTTCAGTATAAAACTATACAATGAGTGAGAGTGAAGTGCACGTTTCCGTGGAGCAGAGAATTATTATTAAGTTTTTGGCCAAGGAGGGGGTCAATCCGACTGAAATCTTTCGTGAGATTGACGGCTCAATACGGGACAGGACCCTGTCAAGAGCTCGCGTTTTTGCTTGGCACAAGGAATTCGCCGAAGGATGGGAAGCAGTAGAAAACCTGAAGGCCAAATCACGATCGTCGGCCGGAAGGCAATGGCCACTGTATTTTTCGACAATCAAGGCGCCTTTCACGTCGATTTCCTCCATCAACGACGCACAATAAATGCACAATATTATTGCGATATTTTAGAGGCCATAAAACAGTCTTTTCAGAGGAAAAGGAAATCTAAACGGCGAGAAACGTCATTCTTCTTCACGATAATGCCCGACCACATTCGGCTAACGCTACGAGGCTTAAACTCGATCAAATTGGCTGGGAACCAATGGAACATCCCCATACAGTCCAGACTTATCACCCTGCGACTATCACCTGTTTGGGCCACTCAAAGAGGCGCTTGGAGGCCAGCGTTTCAAAGACGATTCTGCGGTGGAGACCTTCGTGCTCCAATGGCTCAATGAACGCCGAGAACTTTTTACGAAGATGGAATTAAAAAAGTTCCAATCCGGTGGGAAAAATGTATTACTCGTGCGGGAGACTGTGTAGAAAAATAAGTTGTATCAAGTATAATTTGTAAGTAAGCAATAATTTTTTTAAAAAATCAGTCTCGTTTATATTTGATCAACCCTCGTAACATACAAATTACTTTCCAGAAAACTTTTGGAGAAAGAACTGAGAACAGGTTATTGTTTTCTGTCACAGTTTTGAATTAAGTTGTTAAATGGGAAATCACTGATCAAGAATTGCATTAAATACAGCTGCAATGCATGGAATTTGGTTGGGTCTGTCATCTGTCATTAAGAATCATACGACAAGTAATAATAAAAATATAAATAATAAAAAAAAATAAACTTTGTTTTTCTAGACTGATAGTAAGCCATGATATTTTTGTACAGAAGATATTATGAAAAATATATTCTTTTTTCTTAATATCCATTAGAAGAAGAGAGAAATATTTGGCTCTTTAGTGCAAGTTTTTCCTCAAACGTAAAACTTCAAATGAACTTTTAACAAATTGTCAAGCCTCATTCATTTGTAAACAATATAATAGCAATATGAAAATAAAACTGGACACTTACTTTTGTATTAACATAATAATTTTAAATAAATGTTTTTTTGTGAAATTATGTTAAGCTTTGTTAATATAACACACAGTTAAAACTAAACTAGACAATATAAATTGCAGTCGTTACAACCTGGACTGGCCCAAAACTCAACTATTTAACTGCCTTAACACAAACGTTCTCCCTTCCTCCTTTGCTACTTTACACAACACAGCTTTCATTAGGACTCACTTTGGCTTTTGATAAATTTATCAAAATGTTTCTTTGTTTTCCTATTTCTTTAACATTGTCTTTAAACTGGTTTAATGATTTTTCCATGCATTTGCAAGATTTATTATTGAGATTTTAATTTGTTCAAAATTGTTTCTAACTTCAGTTTCAAACATGTTTTAAACTCTCTATAGTTGTATAGCTGTATCAAATAAATTCATATTTGTTATGTAGGCGTTTTGTTGCTACATTTATTGCTTGAAGATTTTTCCTGAAGCACTATTTAAAAAATAAAGGAAGCTTTCAAATTGTTTTTCAGGCCCTTATTTCGGTTTCCCAGACAACAAAATTTATGTCTGAAAGAGCTTTCATGACATAATACCGCAACGCTTTCAAAGAAGACCATTCAAGAAGACCATTAATTATGTTGGTCAAAGTTTCTTTAAAGTTTGTGAAGATGAAAATAGATCCCAACTTTTAATGCTTTTGCTGAAAAACACACACACTCGTTCAATATTTGTAAAAAATTGATATTTTTAGAAATACTTGATATGGCATCATTTGTTACTAAATATGGACAAAGTTATGGACAGCATAATGCTTTGCAACCTGTTATTTTCTTTAGGCTCTTGTTTTTGTAGGCACTATTGCCTGATGGTCACAGTCACTCATACCCATGTCCGTTTAAATATTGCAATATCAGCCCTTGCCTGTCACCAGCGCTAGCAGTGGCAGTTAAGTGAGCCACAAAGTCATTTACCACAATCAAGCTACAACGCAACAATAATAAAAATAAGTAATGGAAGACTCAACAAATAGTATAAATAATACAAGGAAACTTTTGTTTACAAACCATACTGATTATATACAGTATGATACATTTAAAATTTAATGTAATGATGAAAAACTATTCTTGAAATTTTAAGCTTCTTAGTTTAAAAAGCTGCCCTCCACATTGTAGGATTGGCAAACGTGTATGTTATATGCTGCCACTGGTTTATGTATGTTATATGCTGTCTACGTTTAAGTAGACTTAAACGTACAAGATTATCTAATAAAGCTATTTCCATATTTTTCATTTTAAATTAATTTTAAAAATATATTTTGATGCTTTACTATTTCTGCTAAATTATTTAACTTCTGCTAAAATTATTTAAATGATTGCAAAGTCTTGTGAAATCTATAATAAAATAAGAATAATATAATTTGCAAAAAAAGATTGAGGGATATCAGGAACACTAAATATTTCCTTAGATCAATTACTTCTTGAGTTTATATTTTAGCAAATGTTCATTGTAAAATAATTTATGGGTACATCAATAATGGTAAAATCCAGACTAAGGACATGTTTGATGGGTCATTAAAATTTATATAATTATATGTAATGTAAGGTATTATGTGTTTGAAACCTAGCATTTGTAACATTAGTTTTTTTTATTCCAAATTGGCAAAACAAACTGGGTTTTGGTAATTGTTCGGAGATGTTATTTACACAGTAAAATCTGATTATGTTCCCCACATGGGGGTGCAGACTAGCTGCTGAGAGGATTTAAATGTCCCTCGTGGTACCCTAGTCTAACACACTTATATTTACAACACTACACTTGCAACCTTAACACTTTACACTCATACTTACATTTAGGGAGGTGATAATAGCCTTAATGTGCTTTTCGCCTTAAAATAACAACAACAAAAAATCTGATTATCTTTTTAAAATAGCAGCAAATCATTTTTTTAAAATATTCTTAACTTTTTAATCTTATATACTTTTTTAATTCTCATTTCTCCACTATAATTAGTACTGAATTAGATTTAATAAAATTCTGAAAATAACAATTTTCAAATTTCATTGAATAAACAAATATCAATCTGGAACTTCATGTTGAAAACTATTTTGATTTTCCTATTTTTTAATAAACTTGCATAGGTTACTTTAATGATGTACTTTGTTTAAATTATGTATTTCAATGTTGTTAAATTTTGGAAAATCACTTCAGCCATAGTAAATAACTTTGGCTGATTGTTCATACTTATTAATTAATTTTAATAAATTACAGAAAAATCTATGTTTGCTTTTGAAACTGAATATCCAACTATGATAAGTGATGATGCATCAATATTTGAACACATTGGAGGCAGTGAACAACTAGAAGTCGGTAGACAATTCAAAATATCACTTCAAGTAACATCCAATTTAAACATTAGTGGTTTTGAACCCATTATGTTTTACAGGGAATATAATAAAGTTGTTTTGTATGATACATTTCCTGGGTCAACATGTGTACCTAAGGTTGAGTTTAAAAAGTGGTAAGTATATTTGTGTATCTTTGGAAAATTGTTTTCTTTTGTTAAAAATTATGTTTCAAATATTAATGAACAATTTTTAATACTTTTTTTTTTCTCCTTAGCTCAAATGACATAAAAAATCTTTACTATACTTCTCCTAGAATTGAAAAAGAAATTGAATCTACAATTGGGATATCCAGTATATGTAAAGATAAAATTTTACGAAAGTGGCAAGTTTGGCAATGTAAGTATTAGCACCAATCCTGAACTCTGCATTACTCTTTAAATAATCATTTAATTTTTACACAGAATTAGTCAAATGTGTTTGGACATCTTTTTAATGTATTAGTGGAGAATAACAAAACCATGAAATGTTTGAGACATAAAGATGTACTGTGTATTATGGGGCAATTTGTCTCCACCAAAAATGGAGACAGCTCAAAAATTTTAAATGTAAACCTCTACTGAGTCACTCCTAATTTTTAAAATCTTGTTAAAAGAAGAACAGCACAAACTATAGGTCTTTATCTCAATTCTACCCAAAGTTATGACCGATTCTTCACATTTATTAGGCAGATGTAGGTCTTTCTGATTTACAACGATCCTTGAGAGTCCGCATTTCTTTGACAGTTATTCTTTCTACTGTTGATATAGAATGGCAGTTTCCAAACTTTGATGTTATGCAACCCACCATCAAGAGTTAAAAACTTTGCCCAACCAATTATATAGCAAAGGCAACCAAAACTATTAATTATAATTATGACATTTTCCATGAACAAAAGACTCAGCATCAAGAAACCAGAAGTCACTCTCCACACAAAGTCTACTTTTATAGCTTATTTATTCTTAAATAAACCAATTTCGAAAAAAAGATCATTTACATAAGTAAGTTGTTGTGAATCCCTTGTATTTAATGCTATTTTTATATCTTCATATTATTCAGTCTTCATTTTGATTAAGCTTGCTTCTCATTAAGCAGACTGATTCCAGCCCAACATTTTTCCCAGAACAAATACTTTCACTCTACATGTATTTTCTAACATGTATTTTTTTACATGCATACTTTCTTTCTGAGTGTATGAATTTTTATGCTTTTTAAATTTGTGTATGAATTGTACGTATACTAAACCATATAAGCTGAGGACATGTATTCTGAGGATTACCTGTACCACTTGCAGGTTTGATTTAGTTAACATACACTACAGTTTTGTAATGCAAGTATTTTAGTGAAAATAGGCATTAAAATTTTGTTTATTGGAAGAAAATTGATTAAAAAATAGAAATAAGGTCAACTGAAGCAAATTTTCAATTAGCAAATTGAAGAAAATTCCCAATGAAGCAAATTGGGAATTTTCAAAGCTGCACACATTCGTCTACAGCAGCTCAAAAAGAAAAGGAATAAAATCAATCCACTTAAAAATATAATTGACATTATTTACCTGAAATTATAAGCTAATGCAGAAAGATGCTCCTTCATTGTTGTACCTGTGCTCTCTGCTACTTTGACTCCATAAGCTTCTATGAAATCATATAGGGCTGTAAAAGCAGTTTTGATCAACTTTATATGCCCAACTTGTGTTTTTTTTAAATTGTAATTTCTACTTTATCTTGTATATAAAACTTATTGATGTCTTTACTGTTCAACACCAATTTAGGATATTTAGGGAACTGAAAATATTACTAAAGAGGCAAGCCTCTCCAGCCACTCCTTACAATTCAAAATTTTGAAAAAGATGGTCACTGATCTCTTGTCACCATTTTCGTCTATTAATAATTTTCTGAGTTTTTCCCATAGCTTAATCAATCAAGAGAGGACCTTTCTTCTTGATAACAACCAAACTTCACAATAGAGAAATAGATGACTGTGCTTGCCACCCATTTAATTAAACAGAATGGCTAAAAATTGGAATTTTTCAGATCTTGAATTAATGTCTTCTTCTTCTTCTCTTTCCTCATTTTCTTCATTTTCTCCTTCTCTCCTCCTCCTCCTCCTCCTCCTCCTCCTCCTTCTTCGTCCTCTTCTCTTTCTCCACCTTCTCCTTCTTCTTCTTCTTCTTCTTCTTCTTCTTCTTCTTCTTCTCGTCCTCCTTCTTCTTTTTCTTCTTCTTTTTCTCCTTTTTCTTTTCCTCCTCCTTCTTTTCCACCACCACATCCTCCTCCTCCTTCTTCTTCTTCTCTTTCTCCACCTTCTTCTTTTTTCCCCATCTTCCTCTTCTTCTTCTTTTTCTCCTCCTTCTTCTTCTTGTCCTCCTTCTTTTCCTCCTCCTCCTCCTTCTCTTCTTCTTCCTCCTCCTCCTCCTCATCATCATCATCGTCGTTGTCATCATCATCCTTCTTCTTCTTCTTCTTCCTCTTCTTTTTGTTCTTCTGCTTTGTAGATACTAGAAATACCCCTGTCACCATCGGTTGTCAAATCCTAACCTTTTTACCAATCTCATTGTCTTTTATGAGATAATGCAAGCAATGAGATGTTGTCTTCTTTCCTATTGTTGTGAACGATAAAGATTTTACGAACAACATGCTGTCATGCCACTGTTAAGATTACTAGGGGAGGATATGTGCCATTGATATATCACATTGAGCATGCTGGTTAAGTTAAGGTGTTATGTTTAACTGACCATTCTACCCATGACCCACGAAAATTGGCCTCACAGCCCACAATTTAGAAACAGCTTATCTAGGAATAGTGTTTATATTAGGAAAGAAATCATTAAATAAATTTTTCTCCTAATTATGAAATTAAATTTAATCACTGTAGTCAATGCACCATTAGTACTGTAATCCACTTTTATTCACTTAATTCTATTATATATAATAATGCACAAAAGTGGTTTAACTTTCGTCAGTATTAAAACTGAAGAAATGACAAAAATACTCAACCACTGATAAGATTTCAATATATTCACTCTGTTCAGGCTGGTCAGAATTCACTTTCAGATTAAAGTTAATATTTTGTATTTTCCAGAAGTTGGGATTTTTTCAATTTCCACCATTTTGGATAGGATTGAGATAAAGTCCTCTAGTTTGTGCTGGATGTTTAAAATAAGGTTTCACTCCAGTAGGAGTTTATATTTAAAATTTGTAGGCTGCCCCATAAAATCTCTGGGAACAGGTATCTCCAGGAGTATTAAAATACAGCTGTTTTTTGGAGGGATGGAGAGAGATAACCTGAGTTCTTGGGGGTATGGAAAAACTCCTGTAAAAGGGAAGTCCATGGATATTTTTGGAAATTTTATTCTGCAACAAGCATTTTGAGAAAATATTTAGATGTAAAAAAATATATTTTATCTGATCTTGATTTTACAAATAATAAAAAAAATACCTATTCAACCAAACTTAATGAGCTAGTTTCTTTTAAAATGTAAAAAATAATTTGACATAGAAATATACATAAGTTACTTTATAATTTTATTTTATTCATTTAATTATTATTTACTCTTATACTGTAACTAAAGATGTCATGAAAAGTGAAAGTGCATAAGTGAAAAGTGAAATTTTATAAGTAATTAAATTTTTTAAAATAAAATTACTGTTCTATATTTCATCAAGAAATCAACTGTGGGTATTTAAGGTATCAAATTGAAATCAAACATTTTTCCAAGAATAAATAAAGTAATTAGCAATTACAAGAATACAATAATCAATACTAGCAATTACACTGAAGAGAAGAGTTTATTGAAATCTAGACCGATGACAGTATATTATGTTATACTGTAACTAATAAACTAACTTTGACAAAAGTAGCCAGTATTACTTGATGATGGAATTAGTAGGTCTATATAGTAGACATATTTATGTCAGTTTTGCTTTTATCTTGCTGTTCCCATTTGCAAATCTGTCAACTATTTTTTTTTTTTTTTTTTTTTTTTTTTGGTCCATTGCAATGCAAAATCACAATGTATACATGTCATATTCAGACCAATTAGTCTTTTTTGTCACTTCTGGATTGTAAATATGTTTTCAGCAAATGAAGGTTTGAAAAAATCATGTCTGCACTAGCAATGCTTACTGGAAGAGCAAGGAGGATTTTCAACATCTTTCTTATAAGTGACAACAAGATGAGTAGGCAAACCTCAAAAAACAACAGCTGCTGAAGAAACAAAGCTGCCCCCATTTTCTAACTTTCTATTCCATTTTTTGAACCACAGGCTGTATTTAGCTATTAGTTTTGTAAAAAAACTCATCTTCTTGTATACAAAACACATTGGTGTATTTCTTTTGAAAACGTGCTCAAGTAATGAACTGGAGGTATTACAATACCATGAGCAACAAGGTTTGTAGGTAAAAACAAATTTAACTTAAACATTAAGGATGTCTTCTGAAAATCTTGTTCGCAAATCACCAAAAGCCCAGTCTAGTAAAGGCACCTAAATATTTCTTCTACAGTATTCTTCAGCACAAGTTGATAGTAAATTGGCTCTTTTTTCTATCTCTGTATAATTCTCGTTACTTTTGTTTCAACACTTAACTTTGATGCAATATCTGTTGATGTTGATGCAATATATTAATACACACAGTTTTTCCAAGTAGTTTTGTTTACTAGTAAGAATAGGCCTTACACTGAATAATGTATCAGATGCAGTCTGCACTGCTAGAATTTCTATCTGGAAAAATATGTTGAAGTTATTAGTGAAGACCGGGAATTCATTCAGACTTCACAGGGCTACAATAAACACCGTCAGTGATGCTGAACAACAAGCTTTAAGCCTTTTATGGTGATGCATCACCTGCTACATCTGACCAACTTGAAACTATTTCAAGGGGATTTTTCTATATTAGTTAAACACTTCAAAACAACATCATGATGCTTCACCCAACAAATGTTACAAAGTTGGGAGTCAGCTGACCTTAAAGAACACTTTTCAGCACCATTTTTCATTTTGTGAATGCATTAAGAAAGATTATAATCTCTCCCAATATCCCACATCCTTTCTGCACTGATTTCATACATTCTCCACTTTTCTATTTTTGAAATTGCCATATTAAGTTGGTGATTGTAGCAAGCTAGCATTAACTCTGACTTTCATGATATCTTGAACTGCTCAAACCATTTCTAAAGTATTGACAGACACTCCATCAGTTCCAATATCAATACAGTTCTTTGGGTCTGAACCCAGAGATTTTAACTCCTGAACCAATTTTCAGTTGAATCTGTTCAAGTTTCGTACCTTTCACTCTAGGTTCAGTTTGGTTCTTGGTAACTTCTTCTCAACCATCGTCTTCACTTTCTGTACAGTAATTTCTAGTGGTAGGTTTGTATATTACTAGTACAGTTGCAGTTGAGTGATTAACATTATTTGTATATGACATAAACCTATTACTTCATAACAAGTAACTTTCATAGTAACAAGTAACTTCCATGTTTTATCAGACATGTCATACAAATAGGTACTGATTTTTAGAAAAGTTTTAGTTTTTTTTTTGATAGAACCAAGAAATTTTTCACCATATTGCTCAGAAAAAAAGATGTAATTTTGAGAAAAATAATTAAAAATGATATTGTTAGCTACATTGTTTTCGACTAATACCAAAGAAGGTTTATGAGTAAGAACATTTTCGTGTAGCTTTATTACCCAAGCTGGTGTTCAAGAAACGTTTTATGAACAATAAATGACCTCTATACATTATTAATTATATTGTGTATTATTAATTAGTTTTT
Organism: Callitettix versicolor; assembly: GCA_022606455.1. Classification (NCBI taxonomy): domain Eukaryota; kingdom Metazoa; phylum Arthropoda; class Insecta; order Hemiptera; family Cercopidae; genus Callitettix; species Callitettix versicolor. The sequence goes on from CM040189.1 coordinate 69,316,862, forward strand.
AACGTACATATTTAATTACACAATTTTGGTCAAATTTAATAAAATTTATATACATTATTTTCATACACTTTTTTGGCAAATGAATATGAAGTGCAGCTTTTGTATAAATTTTCTCACCTTGTCTTTTGTTACAGTAACAAAAAATTTTGATGAAAGAAATGAAAAAGTTGTAGATCTTGAACCTGCTAAACCGACATCTTACACCTTTAAGAAATTTACCATGAAAGAAGGTATATATATGATAAAAATGACAGCAATTTATGGAAATTATGAAAAACAATTATCTAACTTTGGTATTGTAAGTATTAATTAATTTATACTACTATTATTTTTTTTTTTTTAATGTCTTGTTGGAGCCGATAGCTTGTGTCTATAAATAACTATACACTCATAGTGCTTTCTTTCTTTAATGATACTGCAATTATACATGTCTTCTCTGATATGGGATCAAAATTCAGACCTATAAGACAGTCCTTAATAATTTTAGCTAGTTATATGTTGTTGGGGAAATGCACACATAGACTATACTCGATCAATTATTTATGTATAGGGTTATAAATAGTGAAGAGGATAAAATATTTAAAATATGAGTAAATACAGAGGTTGGAAGAAGTAGAAAACTAATTAGTTCATGTGATAAAACATTATTGACAAAAAAGGATAAGGATTCATTATGATAGAAGAAACTATAAATAAATCATAATTATAAATATAGCAGAATTTAAAAGTATTGTGCTTATCTTGATTAAAAGAGATTAAAGATAGTACAAAGTAGGAAATGTAGAAATAGTTGGAGTTAAAAGAAGATTAGTTGGAAAGGAAAATTTTAATGTAAATGTTATACTAATATGTGGCCAACCATAAGTCCTCTAAATAAAATCCACTGAAAAATTAATTCAACAAGAATGAAATAGTTAAGAAAAAAAAGAAACATTTTTATTCCAACAATAATTATAAATATATTATTAAAAATCTGACATGTTAAACTTTTAACAAAATTAAATCAATTAAAGACACTGAAGTGAAAAATAATATTTTATAAATAGGGAAAGATATAAAAATTAATTATAAGATAAATGATTTTTAATGTAATTTCATTAGTACTTAGCTAAACTACACTTATTTTTTTTAAGGCAAAAAGCACATTGAGGCTATTATTATGCCCCCTAAATGTAAGTGTGAATGTAATGTGTAAAGACGTAAGTGCAGTGTTGTTAGTGTAAGTGTGTGTTAGACTCGGGTACCACGAGGAACATCTAAATCCTCTCAATAGGTGCAGCTAGACTGCACCTGTGGGGACACTACACTCTAGACTGCCTGAACCTGCACCTAGTTAAGGTCAGATCATGATATATTTCTATATTATATACATGTTCTACATATGAGGCATGTCAGGAAAGTGTCATTTTGGAAATAAACATCAAATTTTTTTCAATCCAAAATTTATTTTTACATGAAAGAGCATTTCTTAAACTATTTTTCTACATAGTTGCCACCTTTGTTCAGACATGTGTTGTAGCGAGAAACCAACCTTTTTAATACCCTCTTTTCGGCGATGATAACCTTAATGGTTTTTCACCAGAAAAAAAATGTAATACCCTCTTCATAGAAAAATTCTGCCAAGGGAAACACAATTTGTGATAATTTAAGCGATTTGTGAAAATTGCATGCAAATGGTTTTTGAAATTTGTGGAAACTCATCTGAAAGCTTCTTATTGTGAAACATCTGTCCATACAAAATTTTCTCATTCACTTTTTCATCAGTCATAACCACCGCCCACTGTATGCTATGTCATGAAGATTGTTTTGACCTTCATTGAATAGCCTAACCCACTTTTTCACCATAAATCTCTACAAGTTGGTGATAAATTTCAGTAGACTTCATATTCCTAGCATTCAAAAACCGTGTTACAGGACACATTTCACAGTCAGCAGAATCAGAAATTGTTTTAAACATTTTGAACAAATACTAACAAATGTAAACACAACACAATCCAGCCATAATTGCATCAGCTGTTAGACAATGAACCAGAGAGATGTGCATGCATGCACAGAACTCTGTTGCTAGCAACGCAGAAGCACCAGAATGAAACGGTACTTACTTTCTGGACATGCCTTATACATTAAAATGATTACATACAAAATTATTCCCGTATTATTTTTTCTAAAACCAATTAGAATACTTAAATTCAACAATGGAAGAACAAGATTATTACTATTGCTTCACATTATAGAGCTATACTGTATTATATATTATATTTATAACTATTACTTTACTTGGACTGTTTCAGTGTTTTCATGAAATCCGCCTAGAACCAATACAAGCTATAATATTTGGTGGTGATTCAAGGAGTGCTTATTATAACCACCCATTAGTTTTAAATGCAAATGTTTCAATTGACCCTAATAATCCGCCAGATAAACAGGGACATCTGCTGTTTTCTTGGAGCTGTCTTTCATCAGAAGATTTTTGTAAAAAACATGATACAACAGGTATGTGTGTGTTACTATGAAATATAAAAATGTCATTTCATATCAATGAAATTCAAATATATGAAATTTTAAATTACTTAGTAAAACGATTGTCTACATTTAAACTTACATTATCAGCAATCAGGTTAAATTAAATTAGAAATATGATTTTTTTGTAAGTAACTATAGCAGGTTATTGGGTACAAAGAAAATAATTATTATTATTTAATAAAGAAGTTATAAAAATCAATATGGTAATAATAATTAATTGAACAGTGTGTGTAGCCTTGCTTTGAGCATGGCTTGCAAGGAATCCATTCATGAAATCTATGCATTTCAAAAAACCGAGGGATGCCTCCTTTCTTGAAGATTAAATGAATACTTTATGACAGTGTATGACTTAATGATTTCAAAATTATAATAATTATAATTTTATAAATTATAAATACAATAAATTATAATTGGTATCCACTACTAATGACATTGGCAGATCGATATTTTTGTACATCACAGTACCTTTATATTAATTATTACAATATCTTAAGTAGAAAAATTAAAGGAAAACATTTTATAATACGTTTTTCAATTATAAAATATAATACATTTTTGAATTAACTAGTTGTGTAGAAGAAATAGAGGTTCAATTTGAGTTTAGTCACAAAGGAAAGTAGAGAGCTTAAAGTTTTGTTTGGAAAAGAAGAGTTCTGATTGAATTCCAGACTAAAAAATGACAGTTTATTTCTACAGCAGCTGTTGATTATCTGTGGCATTGGGTGACACAAACATAATACAATCTGCAGATAATCTACATATATGTTAAAAATGTGAAATAAGCAGTAAAAACTCAACTTATTGTATAAATATGAACTTTATTTTATTTTTAGAATAAACTACAGTATGAAGAACCTAATAAAAGACTATAGCAATTGAACGTTATTTACAGTACTGAACTAATAATATAAAGTACTATAATGGCCTATGTGAAATAATTAGATGCAACAGATGATTTTTTTGTGATATTTATGAATCATCTACCCATATAATCGGGAGTCTGTTGTATTAGTGTTTCATTTCAATTAGTAAATTTTCATATTTGCTCACTCTTATTGTTTTTATCATGAGTTTTTATCATGAGAGTTTTATCATGAGAGTTTTTTCGGAGTTTTTATCATGAGTTTTTTATCATGAGTTTTATCATGAGAGTTTTTTCGGAGTTTTTATCATGAGTTTTATCATGAGAGTTTTATCATGAGTTTTTATCTTGAGAGTTTTATCATGAGTTTTAACATGAGAATTTTATCATGAGAGTTAATAAATATGTTATTGCTGTGTTTATGTGTAGAAACAAACTATACTGTATATGGGCCCTTCAAACCAGGTCGAACTTATATTTGGAACTTAATCCTTTACAGTATTAATGGAGACAGAGATCCTCAGAATGCAACACAGAAGATTTTCATGTCTGGGATCCCTGTAACAAATTTATTGTTGTTGTAAGTATGATTAGGTCTAATCAATTTTCTTTGTTTTTTCAGTCTAAATCGTTTTAATACAGTCATCATATCAAAACAAATACTGCATTTGAAAGTATAGACTTTGACTAATTTGATTTTATTTAATTTTAAATTGTAGTTAATTTAATTTTTTAATACTTTTTGGTCCTTTGAAATTCTTATTGAAGAAGTTAAAAATTCTTGGCTCTCTTCAATCTTCTCTACTTTAATTGTGTTAGAATTGCCTTTTTTTAGTTATAAATATAATATATTTCCATCAACATATATTAATATTGTCTTAGAAATATAATCAGCTTTGGTGAGCAACACAAGGGCTTCCTACATTAAGTAAAATAATCTGTGATTTTCTTTGTTAACTTGACATAAATATTTATTATTTATTATTATTTATTGCTTTTGCAAATTTTATTTTTTACTAACAGTTTGTTCAAAACAAGTATTTATTTACCAAGAATTTTGTGAAATAATAAGATAGAGCATTAATAAATACGAACATCTAGTATTACACAAATATTTTGTCAATTTGAACAATCTTCTTGAACTACAATGTGTCCTTTTGCTGCAGAATATATATTTTGTTGTGGTTATCTTTACAGAATAACTATGCATGATATTTTAATGTAATAACAGAACTGGGTTTCTATGATTTTTTATTAAAAAGAAACATAAAATGTATTAAGTTCTGTTTGTAATAAACTCAAATATCAATTCTGAGGTATCACTAAGTTCACTTTGTCAGTTTTGTTTTATTATATTTTTTAATAAAACATCCTTTTACAGTTGTGATTCTGAGACAAAGGAACTGTTATTGCAGTGGAAGTTTATCTATTTCACCACAGTTTAAAAAATGTTTGTTAAAGTTATATTAAGTACATGTTGATGTTTTTTTCTAAATTTGTTGATTGTTTTTAAGAAAGTCTTACCACCTGGTAAAAACCATCTATCCTATGTGAGGTTTTTAAGGTGTTGAACAAGGGCACAAATGTCTAGAAAAGAGGAAAGTTCCTTCACTGTGACAATTTGCTCTTTAATTATTGGTCTTCCAAAAATATTTCAGTAATTTCATTTCATTGCCCACTTTTTCTTATTCTTAAAAGTTAAATTATATATGGAAAAACAATTTTTTAAAACAATATTTTAACATAATTGAGGAAATCCAAGTTGAGTGCTACAGTAAAAATACAAAGATAAAAAACTTAAAGGGTACAGTGGAAGCTAAGTTACAAGAAACAATTTTTTATGATTATATGTCTTAATTTTTTGATAGTATCTTCTGTGTTGAATTTTGTTATAATTTTTAGTGTTTTTTTAATACATCCAACTATGTCAATTTAGAAAATTTAAGAAAGTCTTCATTTTTGTAGCATCTAAAATGTTAACTTAATATCATTGAAAACAATGTTTTTATAGTACTATCATTGTGTGGGTATCAATAGCCTCAAATGAGCAAATGGAAATACGTTGGACACTTTGGCAGGTTGATAAATTGGCAGAAATAGCATTCATGTCTTCAGCCAATGCCTGATTACCTGGAGTAACGAAAGGACAAGACTGTTTAGAGTTATGAGTAGCAAAAAAAATGTTTAAACTATATTACTTGTAACATTATTTACATTGATTACGTTAACGCAATTATATTGCTACAATGGTTTGAATAAAAAAAAAAAAACACCCGACTTTCTAAACTAGTGTTATTATGTTCATTCTTCAAAATTACTCAAAATTTAAGGATTTTTTTGTACAGTGGTTGTACAGTGCTGGATGGCAAATAAAGCACTGGTGTTCAATCCTCCTGGGGTCCAAAGTATTTTCAGGTGTTGTTAGCCTTTTAAAACAATAAGTAAAAATAAAAATCAAAGTTTTAAATAACTAACAAGATTTTTTTAGAATTAGAATAATTTTAAAAATTTGTTTTATATATTTTAATGTTTTTTTACAAATGTTTTATTTGTAAAAAATACTTTATGTTTTCATTGCAAAAATGTTTTATGCAATTTTTAGATGTAAGAAAAACTGTGGAAGGGCAGGATATCATTCAAATATGCATGAAATAATATACCTAGAAGTTAAAGTTGAAGAAGGAGCTTCTGAAAGACCAACTCAATTTCTTTGGACATATGAATACGATGGGATTGAATTTCCAGTAACTGACATTCAGAAACCTGACACACCATCAAATGTTTTGATTATTAAGGAAAATGCACTTAAAGATAATGCTGCATATACTTTTTTTGTTACTGGTAAGTAAACATTATGTGTTTCTATATCACAGAAAAACTGGCTTTGTGGTGTTTATTAATTTAATCAGAATTATTAAATTTCTATTTTGAAATAAAAATTTCAAATTCTATTCAAATTGTTTTATTAATAAATATGAACAAAAATGAATAGTTACTAAATTTATACAAATAATTGCAAAACACAGTCATCTTGTTAATGTGATGACAGTGAATATTCAAAAAAATAACAGCCCTTAAAAAAACACTGCATTAACAAAATTTATTGTTAATCAGAATATATATTGACAAATACAAAAAATAAACCTTGACTGCTTTCTTCTTCTTTTGTACATTTTACAAAACTTAAAGATACACAATTTACACAGCTGTTAATACTGATTATGTGGTAAAATCTAGATGTAAAACTAATTTAAGATAAAGTAGCTATTTAATTTTTTTAGATATTAAATGACTTTCTTTTTAAAATACTTTTTTTAACATAAGAAATTTGATACCCAAACTTTTTCCACCCTGTTTAAATCAAATCTGGTCAAAATTGGATACCTGCCCAGTAGCACACATTGTTGACCCAATGTTGGGATTTTGTCTTCAAAGTTTAGCAATGGTTAGCTAATATGCCATTGAATTATCTTCAATGGGCCAATGAGCTGTTTGTTTGCTAGGCCAACTGTTACATTCATGAAAACCTTTGCTGTTGGCCCAACATTAATTCTTAGTTGGCAGAAAATATAAAAAATATTTTGTTAAAATAAATATCTCATAAATTAAATAAGGTATAATTATTCCAAAAGTTTAAAAATAGTGTCTTATTTGTTAGTATAATAGTATTTTATCGATGTTGTAAAATTTACTGCAAAGTGCAAGCGTATGTGATGACTTACACAGAGTTGTCAACAACAGAACAATTTTTTTTTTGTATATCTTTAATTACTATACTAACAATAGTGTTACAATGATTAAAAAAATTTTTAAACTTATTTTATTTCTATTTCTATAATCATTTACTATGGATGATTTTATGATGTACTTATTATTTGAAATATTGCCATCACTGTGGAAAAATGAAAGTTTGTCTGTTAATGGTTTACTTCTTTTGTTGTCACTCACTAAGGGTAGTTGCAGGATTGTGTACACTGTGTAAAGTACAGTTATAGTTTTAATCTGGTGCTATAGTGTTTTTTTTTTTGATTTGGCTTTTCACAATTGCCATTTAAATAAATTTTGTTTGTGTGAATTTTGTCTCTTTTTGTAAAATAACCTTGTTTCAGTAATGAAATATGCTATGTTGGTTACTCAACTAACTTTCAATAGTAGGTCTAACCCTACTAATTACCAATATGTTTAAAGTTTTATATTTTATTTAATTGATTAGTGAATTTAATAATAATCATAACTTCTCTACATTCGCTAACACGTTTGAATACCTTTTCTTATCAAAATCAATATGTATTCTTACTCAAAATAATATGTACATTATAATATACAATTAAAAAGCTAGAGTAGGCTACATATTATATATTACTTCGAGTAAGAATATTCTACATTTGATAATAAAAGGTATTCAAATATGTTCGCGAATGTATAGAGAAGTTATGATTACTATTAAGTTCACTAATCAATTGAATAGAAATATAATACTTTAAACATGTTGGTAATTAGTAAGGTTACCATTGAAAGTTAGTTGGGTAACTGTTGAGAGTAAGTTTGGCCAACAATTTCTTTGTTGGTTTTTGGTGATGTTTAATTGTTGGCCCTATGTTGGGATTTGGTTTGTAATTAATTGGTAGGCATTTGTGCCAATTTTAAACGTTGCCCAACCGTGTGTGAAAACAAAATACCAACAATGGGCCAACAGAAAATGTTACTGGGGCTATAGAATATATAAAATGTAATTACACTCTATATTCAGAGTAGCATAATTTTATTTCCATATACAAATTCTGGTGACTTCATAATTTTAAAGGTTTCTACAAGACAAAGTTACAGAAAACACAAAATATATTGTATACATGTCTTCCTCTGGAATCAATCATAGTTGTACAGTTAGCTCAAACATAATGTTTTCATAATTTAATCTTTATAATTTATCTATAGTTTATTATTTGTAATGGGCTGTTGCATTTACTGACCTACCTTTATGACCTAAATTGCATGGGCCTCTCAAGAGTAAGGGTTTTGAAAAACTAGAGAGAAATTTGTTTGGTGAAATTTGACAATAATGCCACATCAGCCCTCCCCCCTCTAACTAGTCTTGCCTTGGTAGCCATTTTTAAGGTAATTGCTGCAAAGTGCAAAATTTATGAAGTGACACATTTTTAAAAGCTAAATCAGTATAGAAATTGATAGAGCTGAAGTATATGGAGGATTTATGGATTTCAAAACATCTGAAAATGGTGTACGGAGCTTACAACTAGCTACAGAAAGTCATGACAAAGAACGTCATGATAATAATAATATTGATAATTGATAATAACTTTGATTTCAAATAATATGATTTGAACAGATTGATGAATAATAATATATTGAAGTAATCATTATTAAAGATCAAAGCTTATTAACATTGAACTGTTTTGAAGTCCTTGAAGTTTCTAAATCCATTATTTAACTGGGTATAGAGTTACAAGTTGAAAAATTGAAAATTATGTATGAAATGGGTCCTGTGATTGCTCACAGAAGACCCCAAACAACAGCAAGTTTATTCAGTGAATTTCTGGAACACTATACAAAAGAAAAAGATAACTTTTTGGATAGATATCATACAAAAACTGCCAGTGCATACAATGAAATGACTGATATGTAGCAAAATAAAATAATGTTTTAGCTTTGAAACGATGTAAAAAGTTTACAAATAAAATTGTTTTTTACATTTTAAAAAATTATGGACATATTTTTTTGTGATGGCTTTTATAATTCTTCAATTGTGTATTTATAATTTATATTGTGTAGCCTGTACATTAAAATCAGGAAAAAAGAGAGTGTATTGTAGTGTTGAAAGGAATAGTGTTTGGGAATAAGTATTTCTATTGTTAAAGTGATATTGTTTTCCAGATAAAGATACTAATAAAAGTCAAGCTTCATATGTTATCAAAACAAGCCCTAATCCACAAGCTGGTAAATGTTCTGCGACACCTTCAGAAGGTATTAGGGGAGAGACAAATTTTACATTAGCTTGTGACAACTTTTTGAGTAATCAAATTGATAAGGTTTTGAACTTTGAATTCTATGATAGAAAAATGGATGATCCAGGAATGGGTAAGTAATCAATCAGAGTTACAATTTCAGATTCTTAACCCCACCATCGAACTATCAATTTCCTGTTCATATTCACCATTAGGAAGTTAAACATCCATAAATTTGTATTATTATATTTTTTTTTGCAAAGAAAGAGTAATATTCTCTGTAGGTATCGAAGAAGAAGAGTGAGTTACAAGTATGATGAATTAAAGTCATTAACTAAAATTTACCAATACTTCTGTAAGCACAAGTTTGATCACCACTGCCAATTAAATTGTTCTCAAATGCCCGTGATGAAGCAAATCATCATATCTGCTGATTAAGTCAAGTGTTTTAGATTGTTGTTGTTGACTTTTATTGTACATGGAGACCTTTTGTTTACGTTTTAAATTGAATAATAATGTTGTTATCATAGTTGGAAACAAGTCTCAGTGGATGTAAAGTCATCAACAGTGATAGTTTACATTATATAAACTTAATTACTGTTTTATATTTATTCAATCTAATATAGTTTGTTTAAATTTTGGAACAAACAATGGGTTGATTCTATCCGACTTACAGGGTAACAGTTGTATACAGTGAGAGGAACAATTTAAACTATTACTGTGACACTTTTTATAGGCTAGCAATTCAATTAGAAAAAGCAAGCATAAAAAAATATGTTTTTGTGAATATAATTTTATCTTTTGTCTGCTAAGATACTTGCAATTACAAGGTTAAGTTCTTTTGTGCTATTAAAGTCACTTGTCAATTTTAATTTGTGTAGAAAAGTGATATAAGTAATTTGGAACTTTATTTATATAACAACAAAATAAATTTGTAATTTAACGACTTTAATACAGCATTACTATTCAAATATTTATAGTACTGTAAAGTATTTGTAAAAATGGTCCCAATACCTCTGGTATTCAAACTCGTATAATATATAAGGCACTTTCTTAAACAGTTGTTGAAACAAATAAGTATGTGTGCCAAATTTTATGAAGCTACCTAATTTAATTTTGTTCTCAAGATATAAATTGTTCCTTATAAAAAACAAAATGTTGGCCAGACAGAAAACAAAGCGTTTTTAGACCTATGTTTATTGAAACTTTTTATCTAATTTTGATGTGGGGAATCATGCCCTGAAAGAATTCAGGGAACCTTTTTTCCTATATTTTATATATATATAAAGAGAGAGAGAGGAGAGAGAGAGAGAGAGAGAGAGAGAGAGAGAGAGAGGGGAGAGGGGGGAGAGAGAGGGAGAGAGAGAGAGAGAGAGAGAGAGAGAGAGAGAGAGTTATTTCTCTCTTTTGTACTGACACTATTTGCTTGGTTATTATAATCTCGTATACTGTTAAATTGTAACTAATAAAATTTTTCAAAGTTATCTTCATATTTGTGAGTGGAATCAACCAATGTGTGGCACTGCTGGATGGACCAGACATTATGCCAAATACATTTATTCTTATTTGTTGCATGATTCCTAAGTATATGAAAAGAACAATTAATTGCATTACAGGTAAATCTCTGTAGAAGTTTTGTGAAAACTATGTAGTCCTCCGATAATTACACTATTTAATTCTCACACAACCTGAGTTATATAATTTAACTACACTTTGTCTTGTGCTATTAATCTGGGGGGGGGGGGGTAGTAAATGTTACTCTTTTATAAATATAGGTTTTACTATACAATCATCATTTTACTATATAGGTTTTAAATATATAGGGTATTGTACCCTAGATATAGATTTTACTGTAAATACAAAATAAAATTGATTTTGGAAAGATGTACAAACCATCTCCCTATCTGATTTTAATAATCCAACCTTTCACCTCTATCAGGCACAACCAGATTTCTTATTTTTTGTCTTTTGTGTAATCTTAAAATTTGGGTTCTTGACCTTTTTCAAGAATTTTGTATTAAAAAAATGTATTTTTTTCAATGTTTTGATGGTTATTCTTTTTCTTCATTGTAGAAAAGACTGGAGCTTAGCATTTTGCAAAACTTCAATTTTTGCAGTGTTTAACAACACCCAGTTTGTCCTACTTAAATAGGTGATCGGGGACCATTTTAGATATTTTCAATATAGTTTGAAGATTTTAAGTGCTAATATATGCAGACTTTAATGTGTATTATGAAGTTGCAATTAGAGTTTCAAAAGGAGTAGGTTAATGAAAAATACTTTGTCAATTCCTTTGAATCAAGTTAACAAGACTACTGCACAATATCACCTGCCCAGATTTAGGAGCTATAAATTTGTTTGAACTTTAAATTCATCGTTAGTTTTTTTTTATTTTTGACATGATCTTTCTACTTCTATTATACTTCCAATATTATGTTAGTCTCATTTGAAGATTAGGTACAAATGTTCTTCACCACTTTAGTCTGATTCGAAGAATACCTACAAAAAAAGATAACCATCTTAGACTCGTTTTAAGAATAGCTGCAAACATAGATAACCATCTTAAGTATTATGATGGAAGTTTGAGTAAGGACTGTTCTGATATTCATGGCAGCCAGACATCTCAAACTGTGCACATGCAAATTGCATTTAAATTCAAATCCATTTAAATCAATTAATAAAAGATTTGGAGAAGAGTTTAATTTTAAAAATCTTGGACAACTATTTTTTTTTTTTTTTGTTTTTTTTGTTTAACGTCTGATTATTGTGCATACTTGGGCTAATGCAGACGATGGGATGATGTATAGCGTATGAAAATGCCAAGCCCTCGCCGGGACTCGAACCCGAGTCCTCAGGGTGAAAGCCTAGTACGCTATCCACTAGACCACCGAGGCGGCTATTGGACAACTATTAATGCTTGATTTAAATATTAATATACTCTTATTTCCGGTATAAGACACTTTTAATAGTGTTTACAAGAGACTTTTATGCCATATAATACAATGGGTGATTAAGATGTAAAACATGGTTTCCTTGATTTCCTTTTGTATCATTTGGCAGGGAGAAAAACTGTATTTCATACTGTTAAATCATATTATTTTTTGTATGAAAAAGCAGTCATCTTCCTCAGTTTACATTTATCATTTTATAAAATTTATCATTTTGTAGTCAGCTCTTTTGATGTAAATGAAGGCTGAATAGTTTCCGTGTGTCGCTAACAATTGAAAAAAATATTTTTTTACAGGATTATTTCTAGAGTCAAACCGAGAAGGTATATTAAAAAATGTTCTACTGATGGGAGACTCGGTACTTGTCCGTGCTGTAGATAAAATTTATATGTTTGTTATAGTGAATATTACAGTAAAGGTAAGTTGACTTGAAGAAACTATGTGATCATGTAAGTTTAAATATGTGTAAGAAACATTAATAATTTAGATAAATAAATTTGAATAATATGCAAAAATAGTAGCTACTTTTTCAGTAAACCAGCAATTATCAGGAATGGATAAAAGTGTGACCTAAGAGAATATCAACAAAATTTGTCTTATTTCTTCCTGTAGCTTGAATATTAGGGTATAAAATACACTTGTCTAACAATAGAATATAATCATATGGAAATTACTGAAAAACGATTTTAATTGTATAATTTAGATTAAATTTGGGAAGAAACTATTTGAATAAATTTCCAATTCATATGAACAACAGTATATCTAATTTGTACAATTTAAGTGATAAAACTCCTAAACATTATTTGAATCAAACTGAAGATGTCTTAATGCATTAATTTTGCATGTTTAAGCTATTGATTTTACATGTTTAAAAATATTCTAAAATTTAAAAAAATATTTTTTAGAAATAATTGAAATATTTTCTTTTGAAGATTTTTTCTATTTTCGTCCCACTCCTGATTTTACAATAAACCACTATTTCTAAACAAAATAAGAGGGAGGGCTTGCAGCTCAGGTTGTAGGATTGTAAACAGTTTTCTAGAACTCAGATATGTACACAACTTTAAGTTTAGTTAGTACTGCTGATTCTTTTTATGTATTACATTGATCCTCAGTCTTAATTAGTGTAATAGGCATAAAGTAAAGATGCTAAGTTGCAACAAAAATTTTAATAAAGTAATAAAAATAACCTTAACTGTCAACACCTTTATCTTTTATTATTATATGTATAGATTTATGATTGGAGAACTGTTTTTTGTTACCATTTGGATTCTTCCTATTTGCCTAAATTTCCTTATTGAAGGAATTTAGGAAAAATTTAGATAGTTTCCAAAAGAGAAAGTTTGTTTCACATTCATTTTTGGATAAATCATTAAAGTTTAATTCAGTTTTAAATTAAATTCTGAACTTTAATTAATTTGACTGTACTCCAACTACTGGTAGAGACAGGCCTTCCAAAAGCGCTTTACCAGTTGTTAGTTGACAGCATGTTTTACTCCCACCCAAGTTTTACTTGTACATTTTGCATTGTTTTGGTCTGTAATCACCAGGATGTGATTAAAAATTTGCAAAAGTATATGCCTAAATTTTTCTTCAATCTCATAGACCTTTTGTTAAAGATATTTTAGGAGCTACAATTTTTTACAAAAAAATAGTTCAAAGAATAGTGACAGTACTTCAAGATGAAATTGAACTCTGGTGCGATTACTAGGGGTTACAAAAAAAAATACAAAAGGAACCCACCAGTGCTTGTGAAACTTAAGGCCATACTGCAAGTGGGAACTATCTTAAGATCACTACACTTCTGTGTATTCTTTGATACTGCCAGTTACTACTCGTTTAACAGACAAGTCTCTTATACACTTAGACAAACAAAGTCAATTTACAGTCGTGAATTGGGAATGAAAGTCTTTCAGGTCTTATGCCACTATAGGATACATAAAGATGTAGTTGTTGACCCTGAAGAGATTATTGTTATTTTTGCTTTAAAACATCTAATGAAACCACAATTAAAAAACCTTAAAATTTCAAAACAGAAGTTTTATCAAAGTTTACAATTATTGTATTATAAATAAATTTTTAAACTGTAAATTCTTATCTATTCTTAATTGAACCAATAAATTGAAATTAAATACTGTTTTATGCATAAATAATATTTTATTTATTTATTTTTACTCTTTAAATAAAAATATCTATATATTCAGTCTACTTCAAATCTGGAAATATATTCCAATAATAGGTCCATACTTTGTTTTCAATAATTTATTAACCCGATAAGTAATATTAAAATGCTAATTTTATGTTTGTTTGAAAGTATAATTTTCCAAACAAACAAATCTTAATGTATTATTTTTTCCAGTAAATATACCTTTTTTATTTTGGAACCTTCCTTTTATTGTATTTTGGACCTTTCAACTTCAATAACATTTTTCTTTTTTGATTTTTGACATTACTTATATATTTGTTGATCCACCCCTGTCAGCTGATTCACTTTTCCCTGTAACCACACTCTCACTGTACTCAAATTTCTTAATCTGTTGCTTACCTTACCCTCTTAGTAAAGTGGGTCGTAGCTCCAGACAAGAGGTTCTACGGTCTCATTTAATTTTATCTACATTTATTTTATTCTGAGTCCAGCATAACTTGTTATTCTACCCCATGCTGCAGACAATTTTCTTATTTTCAACATTAGAGTCACAATGTAAGCTCTAGCCGATCAGTTGAGTGTATAAGTCAATCAGTCAATAAGTACTATATATTTTTTTTGTGAACAATATTTGTAATTAATAACATTTATGTAATAACGTTTAAATAAATATTTTTTGTTATTTTAGTTGGTTGATAAAAATTTTACAGAAGATGAAATACTTATTAAGATTGATGCACTCGATATTCTGTACAGAGAAGGAGATAAAACAGGTAAAGTACATTACAGACAAAAATGGGTTTTTTTATTATTTTTAATTTTTATCTATTTTAAAAGTTATAAGAATATCAACAAAACATCAAATGTTGAAAAAACAATATTAATATAACCTCAAAGCCTTTTTCAT
Source organism: Callitettix versicolor (assembly GCA_022606455.1). Classification (NCBI taxonomy): domain Eukaryota; kingdom Metazoa; phylum Arthropoda; class Insecta; order Hemiptera; family Cercopidae; genus Callitettix; species Callitettix versicolor. Next base: position 69,332,208 of record CM040189.1, read on the forward strand.
ATAAAGCTATAATATACAAGTAATGCAAGGTGTGTTCAGAAAGTAAAGAGAATTTTAATTTTTTGAATAAAATATTTATTTATTCTTCTACATTGATGTTGTTGCCTTCAAAATAGTCCCCATTGGAGATTATGCACTTGTGCCAACACTTCTTCTAATCCTTGAAACACTTCTCAAACTCAATCTTTGAGATAGCCTTTAGTTCTTTCAGCAATGCGCTTTTAATGTCATCTACAGCTGTAAAACAACGGCCCTTTAAAGTTCTTTTTATTTTTGGAAATAGGAAAAAGTCACACAGAGCTATGTCTGGCAAACATGGAGGCTGGGGCATCGTTACAGTACTTTTTTTGGCCAAAAATTCACGAACAAGCAATGAAGTATGAGCTGGTGCATTATCGTGGTGCAAAAGCCATGAATTGTTTTTCCACAGATCCGGGCGTTTTTTTTCAGATTGCTTCACGCAAATGGCGTTGAACTTATAGGTAGTACTCCTTATTGACCGTTTCACCTGGTAGCAGAAATTCATGATGCACTATGCCATTAATATCGAAGAACACAGTGACCATATCCTTCACGTTCGACAGCACTTGTCAAGCCAGAATGCCTCCACTGGGATGATTGAGCCTTAGTTTTGATGTCATATTTGTAAACCCATGTTTCATCACCTGTTATAATACGTTTCAGTAATTCTACATCGTCGTTGACTTCATTTAACATGTTTGAATCGCAGAAGGAAGACGCCTTCTTGATGGTCAGTGACAAGAGCACTCTCTGGAAAAAGTGGGGAAGTATAATAAATAAAGAAACAGACAATAAAACAATGATTTATTTTTTTTAGAGATTATAAAGTTAATTTTTTAAGTTACAATAAGTTTTAATATTTCAATATAATTTCATTTCGGAATTATTATGGCACAGCAAATTTAAGTTAATAATTTTTAATAAGTAATTGAGATTTTTATGTACTCTTAATCTTGGGTTATTGGTTTCATTTCAGATATATGCATTTTTAAAAATGTGTAACTATTGTCACTTGACTCACACACTTACAGTTTTTGTCCATACAAAACAAACTCAGCTAATACAAAATAACAATTTATTAAATGTTTAACAGTTGTAATAAATATCTCTGCTTGTAAACTATCACAAAATTAAATTTTGTAATCCTCCAAAATTAATTTATATTCCTTATAATTTATAAAGTTCTCTATGAAACAGACAAATTTATTATAGGTCTTGCCATTCAGCAATTATTACATAAAATAGCCAGCAAATAAAATAGTATTACCATCGTTAAATACTTAAACGATTTAGTTAAAATCGTTAAATCAGGGTTAAAAATCTTACACATATATCACTCAAGCTTTACACAAGGTCCTTCATGCCAAATTTCAAAACAATTTGTCAATGCATTGGCTTAGCAAGTTTTAAAAGTATTAACAATAATTTTGTAGTGTAATTTTTATATACTGTGCAAAGTTTTGTTTACCACCTACAATCTACTTAAATTTACAAACATTTTACTGTACGTTTTTTTTACTGACCTAACAAATAATATTTTATTAACATTTGTAAACAAAATTTTAACCTCATTATAGGTTTTGTTATTTTTATAAGTGTTTAATTATATTTAATTTGGTAAGACTTTGACTTCATAAAGAAAAATATGAAGATTTTTCAAGGGTTTTGTTTTTAAATTTGCTACTTAACGATGGAATGTTAATGTTTATTCAGACATTTACATTCATATGTATTTACGGAAACAAGCCTTGCAGTTTTGAGAGAATATGGATCAACTCTTGCTCAAAGTAACTAAAGTATTTAAAACACAAACTTAACAACTGAAACATAACCCTGGATGCCTAGGCCTGTGGTAAAATGTAAAAACTAAGAACAAATGCAAAGCTAAGTAAAAAAAAATTAATCAATCATAAAAACAGAATATATAACATTGTGTATTTTGGCTTATTATATGTGCTATAATTTCCAGTAAAAACTTACTTTAAAGAACTAGTAGTGGAGGAGCTAATGCTGCCTTGCGCCCAACTGTACTTAATGCCAGGTCAATGCATGGTAGTATTACTGGCCAGCTCAGGGCTTACTTTATCTCTCACTGACAGTATTTAGCTTATCAACTACAAAAAAAATCAAAAATTTTCTATTATTTGATAACTATTTTGTTTTTTGATAACTAAAAAAATAACTCTTTACTAGTAATTTAATGTTTGGTTGTTGGTTTTAGGTCTTATGAAATATATTGCTGTTCTAAGTGAGCTAGCAAGTAAGTCTACTTTGAAACACCTGATTATATCAGAGAGTCTTCCTTTGTTGAAGAAAATGGTAAAAAACTAAAGTTTATAATAAGAGCTATAAAATCTTAAATAGTATATTAATCAATTTATAAAGTTTCAATTTCGTTCAGTAATTATTGTTTAACTCTTGTTTTTTTTGTTTTTTTTAAACATATGTCAAAACATTTTCTAATAAGCTTCACATTCAATTTTAAAATGGCTACCAGAGTTTTTAAAATGGTTTTATTATTTTCATTTACTCCTTAATCATAAGTATATTTTATTTCAATTTTTGTAAACTCTGTTTATTTATAATGTAATACTGAAAATAAATATTATATATTTTTTTTAAATCATGAACCTAACTTTTAAATTTACTGTAGTATGCAAACAAAATTTAGCAAAACTGCTAATTTATAGAAGTTAGGTCAAATTTAGATTTTTTTCCTAATGGATTTTCTATAACTTTGATTTTTTTATAGCTTCTGAATCAGATATAGCAACCCATAAATTTCGTGAGTACCAAAAGGCTATATTTAACCTAAATTTAATTTTAAAAATAATTTTTCAGTCATTTTAAAAAAATTATTTTTGTTAGTTTTTAAGTACCTGTATTTGTTTTTGTCAAAAATGATTTCGAACATTAGAAATGTTCCTAAAGAATGGCCAAACTGTATCTAGAGTAAACATATAAATTTCATAAAAATCTATCATTTCACTTTAAGTCTATGCACAGATATTCTATTCTGTAAAACGTCATTTTTTGTACTCAAGGCAGCCTTAATTCTGTGTCATATTTATAACTTGACATGAATCCGCCTGCAAACAGATCAGAGTTGTAGTCTATCTTACAAAGTTTCAATCATTTTGTGTATGTTACTGTTTATGTTAAAATTATATTACCTTTTTTTAATTATTTATTGAAATACCAACATCAGTATACATTTATAATGTACTGCATTAAGAAATTTACTGCAGAGATATCTGTGGGCAGATTAAGAATACAAAATAAATATCATAAACTAACCCTTATATCTGAAATATTAATATTAATATACTTAATACAATTAAGGTCTCAGTTGGTTAATGTGATTAAGATACCGGTCAGTCTACTGCATCTCTGAACACACATCTTATGGTCATTGGTTCTAGTCATGGTTACTGTCATTGCTTTACCATTTGCATTAATGCCATCACCTTCATTAGTTTAACTGGCATAAAGTATGGATGGTAGAAAAAAAATCAAATAAAAAAGTAACATTTGACATATGGAGAAGAAGTAGTCAGGTTTTAAATTAAGGTATAACTTGGAAAATTTGAATCTCAAGGGACCAGTAGAAAATTTCAAATTTTCACAAAATTAGAATTACAAAAGTATTGTAGAAGTTTGAAATTCTTAACTGAACAAAAAAAAACATTTACTGTATTTCAAAAAATCATCAATGTCAATGATAGTAATTTGTAGTCTATAAATTTCTTGGTATTTGTGAACATACTTATGAGTGTGTTGATATATATATGTTGTCAGAATGGCATGAATCTATGTAAATACAGGTAAAAATTTAATTAGAAAACAAAATTCATTACTGTAACTTGAAATTTTAACATGTATAAACATTTTAATATATTGTACATTGCCATATTCATAAAAACATAAAAAAGTTAGAGATCTTAACTTGTTTCCGCGATTTAATTTTTTTCAGTCATTAGTTAGTCGATAAGGTGTTGTGGGGGATTCCAAAGCCCCTACCACTCTCCAATTTCTTCTTTAGTCTCTTTTCTACTTTATTAATCACTGCTACAGTACAGACTCACATAACAAGGATTGCATTATTTAAATAGCCATTAACTCGGCATAATCAAGGATCTGATGAATGAAATTACTTTTAGCAAATGCACATGTAGCTTAACAAATGAGTATTTGCTATGCCTCCAGATAATAACGATAAAGCTATCTTCCGATAATTTGTGTCTAAAATGTTGAAGTGTGCAATTGATTCTGATAAAGTACACACATCAGGCAGTGTTGCTTTGGTGTCATATTTTGACTTGATAAACACGGTGTACTGTAATATGAAAACATGAATACACAATAAAAAATGATCACAAAACCACTTACTTCTTTCAAGTGGGTAGCTGTTATACACAAGTCCCAGGGTTCTACTGTGCTGTATCATAGACATGAAAAAGTTCAAATTAATCAAAACAAAAATCAAATTAGCCAAAAAAAAGCTTATACAGAACAATACTTGAATTGACCACAAGTTTTGTAACAGTTGCATGGATAAAAAATTCTAGGTACCTAGCAAAATATTCAAAGGAAAGACAGTTACAAATTATAGGAGTTCAAATTAGTCAAGTTATACTGTATTATAAAACATAGTACTCTGTATCTTTTTAATAATTTATAATATTTCTGTAAATTCTGTTTTGTATTTAAAAGGTTGAATTACTGAAGGCTTGCATAAAAAGCTATTAAAACTATAAAGTTAAAAATATTTTCAATACAACTATTTTTAAAAGTTAAAGAGGCTTTAAATTAAGATGTAATCAAACACTTGTTTCTATTTTGACTCAAAGATTTGCATATTAATTTTCTATAAGTTTCAAAATAGTAAGTTATCAGTTCTTATTTGAATTTTTTTTTTTTTTTTGATGTTCAAAAAGATACAAGCATTAAATTTTTAATTTTATTTTTTATGGTTTTTATTATTTTTCTCAATTTTTTTAATAATGGGTCCAATACATTAGAATATGCCTTTGTCCCAAGTTACAAGGACCATCCAATGCATAGGTTGCTTTGAAGTCAAAAAGAACATAACATCCATTCTCAGAAAATTTTACTATTCACTTGGTTAGATAACTTAAAGAGAAAATAATCAAGTATCTTGCTTCATTAATTAATTATATTCTTCACATGATCCCATCTCAAATGACTATCAAAGATATCATCAAAGCATTTACTACTGTTCACTTTTCCAAAAATATTTCATTTATGTGGATAGAAAAATGTTCAGTCATTGTAAGCAATATGTGGCTTAATATGTTTTTTAAACCAATAATAAAAAATTACTGTTGTAAACTTTAATTTGCAAACTATGTTTTGCTGTTTTGAAAACAAGGAACTGTATTTTGCCAAACTAACTGGACTCTACTGTTTCCCATATTTTCGTTATTCTTTAATGATTAGACTTAGTGGTAGGGTTTACTTTGGTTGATTCTCATAATAAATTTAATCACTAGATTGAAACATTTTTGAGATCTAACCAAAACAAATTCAAAAACCATTATTTATAAACCCCCCATTTATGTTAGGCTTTATTGTATAGTTAATTTGGTTTACCAACTGACATAAACCTAACAGTTGAAATTATTTCGGAATGAAACCTTCTAAATGCAAATATAAATCTTCTAATTATGAATTGTCAGTAAAACATATATAAAAAATATGTTCTTTTTTCTTTGTTCTTGTAATATATAAATGTTTAATCTTTTACTGACTTTTTTTTTTAAAATACACTATAGAATTTCTTGTTTTCAAATAAATCTATTTATTACTTCATTATTTTTTTCTAGGTTGATGAAACAGATATTAACGAAATTAAACAGATCTCATCTGTGCTGCTTAATTTTTTAAACAATATTAAAGAGCCTTATGGTTTAGGCTCTAAAGTGGTGCAAGAGGGTGGTCAACTTATGCAAAGTTTGGCTGATTCACTCAAAATAATGTTGACTGATGACTTAAGACAAGATGATGAATTTGAAATCCGTGTTATTAGGGAGATTATTCAGTAAGTATTTACCTTACAAGACAAGTATCACATTATTTTTAAAGTAATATTTAAATAAATTGGATTTATAGCGATTAGGATTTATTTGAATTGTTGGAGTTGAAATTGCATTTTGACATTTCAACCTTGTGATTACATCTTGATATTACCACCTTGTGTGTTGTGAATTAATTTAATACAAGGTACTTTACTTTGCAAGTGTACTTTCTATAGTTTAATGCATTCCTTATTTTCAAGGTAAAAATTGTAATTTGATATTGTGTAGTTATATCAAAATATTATAATTTCTAAGCAATTTTCTTGGACTGATAATGCAGTTTAAACTACATATTTTTTTCAGTCCTTAATAACATCTTATTTATAGGGTGGTTAGTTGTTTTTACAAAACACTCAAAACTTGTTGTAGAGATAATGGTCAGTCACCTTTAATGTTCTCATGTCTGGTTCTTACAGTAAATACTGGTGTGGGGAAGTGTTGAAACGGAATTTTTCTGCCAATTATGATTTTTATAATTAGATCAGAAAATTAGTTCTATTTTGGCAGTAATTTTATAGTTTGTAAAAACGCTGGTAGACATCTTATTCCAATACACAAAACCAAGTCGGGTTATGCTTACACTGCCTAGATAAGCAAGGTTTGTTAACAAGCATCCATGCAGGAATGACTAGATAAAATCTTGCAGAGATTGGTATATCTAACTAACTGTGTGACTTAGATTAATTTCTAATAGAAAAATCAGTTGATGAAGAAATTAATTAATTACAAACAAAGCCGTTTTGAAATTAATTTCTGATTAATGAATACATTTTAAACCATTATTAAAGATTACAAAGTTTTTTAAAACTAATACTTTACAAGATATGAGCCTTCAATAATGATGCAAAAATTTAATTAAATAAACAATTGGGTTATAATTAATCTTAGCATATAATATAAATAAAGAATAGGAATAAAATATCATAGTATACAAGAAATACTATGAAGAAAAATTGTAAATTAAATATAATAAAAAAATGTAAAGGAAACTATCGAATAGAATAAAATTGAAAAATTGTATGTTATAATCGTAAGGAGGACAAGGTCTTAAATTAGTATAATATAATGTAAATTTAAACTGTGATTGGTGTAACTAAGAATGAATAACAAAATGATATGAAAACTCAACAAATAGTCAACTCTTGAACAAAGGAATGCTATGTTATATTGCTAGATTAATTACATTGTAAGTAATATTAAATTTTGGTATTGATGTAATAATTATAAATAGTTAGGCTATATCTGGTAAAATAATAATGTATTGTGTTAGGAAATAGAAATTTAGATAATTAGTGATTGTAAAAACAGTAGGATAACTATAAGTTAAGTAAAATCTGAATAATAGGTGGTATAATTAAATTATAGTATCTATACCATAGTCAATTACAGTACGAAAATAGAAATAACTCTAGAACCAAGGATTGTAGAACAACAAATCAAATTCCTACACATTCAGGGAGTTGAGAGGAACAATTCAACAAAACCTGATTGTCAAAATTGGTCAAGTCAAACAGTAGACCCGGAAAATTGGTAGAAAAAACAATTTGTTTAGTGGAAGGGAAAAGATTAATACACAGAGAGCAAGAAGTGCTGCCGTCAATTCAGCCGTACTAACCCATTCGCCACAAGACCAGTATTAGTTAACTTACAATATAAAGTTAATTGATAAAAAGTAAACAAAATTGGAAAACTGTTGAAGTATAAGAAAGCACTCCTGGAATGACAAGGTCCACCAAGGAATAACCTGCAAGTCCACCAAGAAGTCTAGACAGTGCAAATCCATTAGGGAATTGAATGATCTCGGACGGATTTTTCGATTTCCCAAATTAGCGCTGGCACCATACTTTGGACTGTTCAAGAAAAGAATGAGGACTTACAATTAAAACCTGTAAAAGAAGGTCATGACTGTAAGAAACTAGGAATCCTCCTGCGGAAGCATCTGATTTGTAAGCTAGCGTTTCAAAATTAACTTTACAAAATTTAAAGTAACTTAAACAATTATAAAAAATTTGTTGACATAATAAAAGAAAAATAAATATAAATTACAAGGTAGTGAAAAAGAGCCTATCAAAAACATTCTATTAGTTGTCTTAAATAAAAATTCACCAAGTACCTAAAAGTAACTAACGAACAAACGGTATTCCGTGTAGATCAAGCCTAGGCAGGAATCATATAGTTCAGATGGAACATGGAGCTGGGAGACCACTGAAGTCGAATATCTGGGTTTCAACAGGACTACTTGTCTTCAACACCTCAACTGGAAATCAACAGGGACTGAGGGCAGAACATATAAAGAAGGAGTTGATCAAGGGAGGACCGTGCAATTTGCCATCAAGCTGACAACTACATTATTCTTATTGTAGTCTAAATTTGTTTTTCTAAAGTGAATGAGTTTTGAAGCATTAGTATCAGTTTAATTAATATTCAAAATTAATTAACTAATTACAATCTCCTAGGAAAATTCAGCAAAATCAATACGTACAATTTTTGGAGAGTTTATTAAATATAAATTCATATTTCAACTTATTAAAATTAGAAGAAATATAAAATAATATAATATATAGGAAGATATCCATAATAACAAAATAAGAGAATTTCATTGAATACTAAAATATAAAATTATTGTAATTGCTGAGTTAATTTTAAGACAAAGGTCGAAATGAATTAATAAGAAAATGTATAAGACTAAATATAAAATTAAAATAACAAATTGTCCTAAAATAGATTAATAGTTATTAAATGAAAAAGAATGTGTAATAAAAGGAAATAATTTAAATAATTAATAAATAAAATATAAATTATAAATTTCATCATTTATGTCTACAATAAAGTTGGCAGGAAACAAGGTGGTATTTAGTTTCACATCACCAAATACTAATGTAAGAAATTAGTTTAAGGTTATGCTAACAAGTTAACTTTTGTCTTTTTGAAAGAAATAATTTTATGTTAAAGAAGTTTATAAATTGTGAGATTTCTAGTAAACAAGAAGGTATCTGCTCCACCATTTCATTTGTAGGTGTTAAAATTACCCTTTCACACAGCCATTCTCTGTTCATCAAATTAGTTTTCAGATTGGGATAAACGTTGTTTTTTAGATCATGTGTGTTATGGACAATAATACAGAATTCATGGTTCAATGTAATCATATATTTACTATTTGTTGCCAAAAAATCTTTTCCAACTTTCAGAAGAGCAGCCACATATTGCCTCGATTGTGTATCACTGTGCAGTTGTACTCTCATGTTTGTAGTCAGGTAATTTTTTTTTACATTCAGCCATAATGTAAAGGCTTTCAAGCATGCATTTATTTCATCTGCCAGTGTGCCTTTATTGATCACCGGCAGAGTCTGTCTAAAATCACCAGCTGAAAGTACCACCATTCCTCTTATGATTATTAACAGCACTTATGTATGTAACCCTAAAATGATATAAGAATAAAAATCAATCATTGAATAAGTTACTATTTTTACTTGACCATCAACTTAAATGACACCAAAAAATAATAACAAAATCTGTAAAGAAAGTGAATTTGTTGCAGTGCAAATTTTAGAGTTTGCATTCGCCTGACAACATCATCTGCCTTCAGGTGTCTGCCTGTTCAGACACGCATGCATCAAGCATGCATTTATTTCATCTGCAGTGTGCAGGATATTTATAATATTAGAGGTAGTGTGTAGATCTCTACACTATGATACAAACTTTCTCTTTTGCAAAATCTTTCAACAGCTAGCATAGATAGAGAACAGACACGTTGGTATACAATCTCTATACTATGATGTAAACTTTCTGTTTGGCAAAATTTGTCAGCTGTTAGTATAGATAGACTATAGATAAATAGGTACACAAAGGTAAGTAAGTACTTTAAACAAAAATTGAAATCATCCTTTTTTTTACCTTGATTGGTCAAAAATGCAGAAATATTCTTTATTTCTTTCCCAAAATTATAGATAAGATGAATTTTTATATCCCTAATTTTACGACTGATTGGTTCCCCATATAAACTATCTTCCCTTATTTCCCTCTTCAAGTTTTATTTTCACAACAAAAAGTAGCCTACTCAATATGTCCTTCTCAAAGATCACATTTACCAAAATTTATCAAAATTGGTTCAGCAATTTAGGCGTGAAAACGTAACAGACAGGCAGAGTTACTTTCACATTTATAATATTAGTATAGATATATTTTTAACAAAATTAACAAAATTGGTAATATATCAGTCTTGCAGTAGTCAATGAATGATTGACTAGATGTAAATATACCCGATATGTGATATCAGCTGTATATATAATCTCAAAAGTTGTGTCAATGACTTTTTCAATTAGGTCAGTTATTCCCCAATAGGTTATTGGCTCCCACTTCCCAAGGTTATTGGCTCTATCTAGAATTTATAAGAAAAAATAAATACTAGTAGAAGATAGAGCCTCTACAAGTAGAACAGTCAAGGTGTAATGGAAAGTAATGAGCCAATATGTGTGGTCTGTTCAAGCAGAAATAACAGAATGCTACTTAATATCGACAGCCTCATCAGCAAAAATATAATAGCCACTAAGTGTGACCTTCTGAGCTGGAGGAAGATCTGAATTACATTCAACCATCTACAAAGGGTTAATATTTTCACCTTTCATAAGTTTGGACTTCATAATCAGAATTAAAAGACCATTTTCAAAAGCAAATGGAAACTAGCACTTATTTTTAACAATTTTTTATGATATTTTACCATGAAATGTTTAACAAATACCACTTATACGCCAAAATAATTTTTAATTTAACCATTTCATTGTTTTATTTTTTTTTTTACTGTAATTAAAAATAATTAACACCTTAGTGAATAACACCATCTAAAATATATTGTAAAATTTTGTTAGTGAATATCACGATCTCAAATATATTGTAAAATTTTGTTTGACTCAAATATGACATGGAATTCAGAAAGTGTGGATAACCTTTAGTTATCACTACTTGTCAGCAAGAAATTACTGCAAAAATATGTATTTCATTTATGTGCAAAACTTTATTATATTACATTTTTATTGTTTTATTTTTGAGAATTAATTGACTAGCCTTCAAACTATATTTTAATAGAATTCTGATGTAACAGGTTTATGGTCGATTGTGGTGAAATTTTATTATTAAAAGGAAGTGATAGTGACATAGATAATAAACCTGTATTAACAGATGCAGAGGAAGAAAAAGTACTTGAGGTATTATTTAGTATTACTATCACACAATTATTTATTACTATTTACTCAAAACTTACATTTTTTTTAATTCAGTTTTATTTTATTTGGTATTGTTCACAATAAAAAGTTATGAAACATATTTAAACTAAATATAAAATAATATTCATGATGATTTGAAAAAGTGAATATTAATGTTATTTAAAAAAAAATCAATAATTAAAATTAGTTATAAAACAACACTAAACAGTAATATTTTTTAAATATGAACATTACTACATTCATCTAAGTCTATTGACAAAGTTTATTTTATATATTATATTAGAAGAAAAGTTTACATAATTTTGGAAAGATTTATATTTAATTGTTTTAATAATGACATTCAATTTTTTTCATTGACATTATAATATTTGAAATACAAAAATACATATTTAAGAAACACAATTTATGACACAATAAACTCTTGCTTCTGAAAAATATCATACTTAAAATGTCATATTTGAAATGTCTCATATTTTTTCATTCATTCTCATAAGAAGAATGAACAGACAATATATGACAGAAACAACTTGAGTGAAATCTTGTTTTAAAATAATCTTTCTCTGAGGAACTTACTTACTTCTTAGTACATAAACCCATGCCAAAGAATGCTGATAACTTGATGGACCTCGGATAATCAAGCAGATACTAGACATGTCCTTAAGGATCTTTATCAACAGAAGATGGACTGATTGTGTTCATTTTTAAGCATTTTTTTCATTTTGTGTTGGGGTTCTCTAAGTGTAGTCAAGAAGATTTATTGACATCTCTGACTCTCTTGAACATCTTTGAGAGCAAATTGGAGCCTCCATGAGCCAATATGTGTAAAGGTATTATTCAGTGAGAAGATATCATATCCTTACCTGAGCAGCAAAGGTTTTTGTTTTCCTAGAGAGTCTTTTATAAAGACTGTGTCACTTGGTTTAGGCTGAATGACAAATAATTTTCTTCCCCTTAAACTGCTTTGCAGAGATCCAACCACTCACTCTTAAATTATTTTTCAATTTAAGGAAAGAATCATTAGTAAACTTCGTAAATTGTTTAGAATAAAATTGTGCAGCTCCCTATCATTACACCTCTCATTTCTTGGAAAACTATTATGACTTGGACAGGAATTTTTTTGTAAAATGAAACATTGGAATATTTGAGGAATAGTTAAACTACTTGCATCCCACCTGAACTAAAAACAAGATGGTTTGTTATTATTAATTATTTCTCTTATACAGTGAGCCCTACTCAGGGTTAAATTATCTAAGCCTGCTATATTAAAGCTTTAAATTTTAATATGTCAGTACAAGGATGGATTTGTTTCAATGATACAATCACTAAGCAGCTTAACGCAGTCAGCAGGTCACAGACTGTTACCACATGAAGACAGGTTCTTCTGTAATTCTACATCTATCTCATTATGGGCCAAGGTAAGTCGGTTTTATCTTTTTATAAAATTAATTTTTCCTTAACTTAGTTATACGAGGGTTGATCAAATATAAATGAGACTGATTTTTTTAAAAATTTATTGCTTACTTACAAATTATTCTTGATACAACTTATTTTTCTACATAGTCTCCCGCGCGAGTAACACATTTTTCCCACCGGATTGGAAGTTTTTTAATTCCATCTTCGTAAAAAGTTCTCGGGCGTTCATTGAGCCATTGGAGCACGAAGGTCTCCACCGCAGAATCGTCTTCGAAACGCTGGCCTCCAAGCGCCTCTTTGAGTGGCCCAAACAGGTGATAGTCGCAGGGTGATAAGTCTGGACTGTATGGGGAATGTTCCATTGGTTCCCAGCCAATTTGATCGAGTTTAAGCCTCGTAGCGTTCGCCGAATGTGGTCGGGCACTATCGTGAAGAAGAATGACGTTTCTCGCCGGTTTAGATTTCCTTTTCCTACGAAAAGACTGTTTTGCGGCCTCTAAAACATCGCAATAATATTGTGCATTTATTGTGCGTCGTTGATGGAGGAAATCGTCGTGAAAGGCGCCTTGATTGTCGAAAAATACAGTGGCCATTACCTTCCCGGCCGACGATCGTGATTTGGCCTTCAGAGGCGCCCTCTCTCCCCTCTTCCGCCACTCCATACTTGCCTGTTTCGACTCGGGAGTGTAATGGTGAACCCATGTTTCGTCACAGGTGACAATCCGGTTTAATCATGCCTCACCATCTCGTTCAAATTGGGTCAATAGTCGCTGGCAAATCTCCAAACGATTCCGTTTGTGAACGTCGGTCAAAATTCGTGGAACCCACCTTGCAGATACTTTGCTGAGTTCCAGGTTTGATGTAACTATTTTTTGAACGCTACCATAGCTCAACTGGAGTTCATCTGCAATAAATCGCAGCGATATACGTCTGTCTTCGTCCAGGAGCTTCCGAACAGCATCAATGTTTTCGTCCGTGACGGAAGTGGTCGGGCGACGATCATGGCTGAGGTTTTCTACTGCTTCCCGTCCTTCGGCGAATTCCTTGTGTCAAACAAAAACGCGAGCTCTTGACAGGGTCCTGTCCCCGTATTGAGCCGTCAATCTACGAAAGATTTCAGTCGGATTGACCCCCTCCTTGGCCAAAAACTGAATAATAATTCTCTGCTCCACGGAAACGTGCACTTCACTCTCACTCATTGTATAGTTTTATACTGAAGGGTCCGAACGGAAATGTTGCCCGTCTACGCCCGTCCCAAACCTCCCAGGCTACCTGAAACCCCACCCTTTAGAGTTCAATGTCCAACGGAAAAGTTTTTAGAAAGTCAGTCTCGTTTATATTTGATCAACCCTCGTATATCACTACTTAATGTGTAATAATTAGTTGAGAATAAATAATTGTTCTATTTTACTTTAAAATAACCTTCCTCCAGAAAGTGTTCCAAAAAATTATTTATACTCAGAGATTATTTACGCAGTAGTTGAAATTATGTACTTAATTTTATATGTTATTAAATTAGGCTTTTAGAAAGGCACTGTTTTTGAATTTCCATGATTTCAAAAGAAAATATTTGTTTTTCTTAAATGTTAAAATATATATAATATATTTTATATATAGAATATATAAAATAATAATAGAATATAATAATAATAATATAATATAATATATATATAATAATATATATATATATATATATATATATATATATATATATGTATAATATAATATATAATATAATATATAATATAATATAATAATATATATATAATATATATAATATATATATATATATATATATATATATATATATATATATATATATATATATATATATATATATATATATATATATATATATATATATATATATATATATATATATAACACATGTGAGTACTCGCACACACAAACATACACGCACACACAAAAGGGCTTTCCAGGAAGTAACTTATATTTTGGGAATAAAATGGAATTGTAAAAATAAAGTGATAGTAAACATTTTTCATTTGATGGCCTAACACTTAAGCTACCTTTCAATGTAATCCCCTTTTAAAATTGAGTTACTAATCATAATATCAGTTTCTTGATATCATTGTCATAGAATTCTGCCTGCTGTGACTTCAACCACTTGTTCACGTCTTCCTGCATTTTCATGTCATCATCAAAGCACCAGTTCGCAAGCCAGGTCATTATGTGAGGAAACAAGTGGTAATTGCTTGATGCCAGATCAGGACTTTAAGGAAGATGGTGGAATACTCATGAACCAAAATCATCCAAAAACTACAGAGTGTGATTTCTTGAATGCGGGCTTGCATTGTCATAAAAAACAAAATCTTTGAATCATGTTTTCCCTATTTGATTTTTTATGAATTTAGTACAAGAAATTAGAAACTGAATTACTGGATTTATGAAGTGTATTTTTATTATAAATTCATGAAAATCTTTTATTGTTAATATCTACCCACATATCAACTTTCAATTTGTTTTATTTATAAAAGTCCCTTTTTTTGTTTATTTATTATTTCAAATATAACATCCTCATACATTACAGATAGCACTGTTACCTGAATTTCCATCACTATCTCAAGTATCCTTTTCTGTAGTGGGTCAAGCAATGCTTCCTTAAGCACATTAACAACAAAATACTCTTTAACAAAGTTTGACTTGAGTGTAGCTATTCGATTTATATAAGCCAAAAGGCATAATGCGACCACAAGTCATGTGTATGGTAAAGATTTCATTTCAAATTGACAAAGTTTGTGCAATTTTTTTACAACTTTTATGTTGAAATGAAAGAAATGCAGTTAATAGAATTGTTGAATTGATGAAGTTAAAAGAATTTTAATATTTGTTTCTACCACTTTGTGTTACCAGCAATTTTACAATGATAAAGATATGAGCGATTACTTAGAAAAATCAGATTATGAATTGAAAATTTCATCAACATTGGCAACAGAATTCGCAACCAGACTTGGATCATTGATTGTTGAGGTAATTCTAATTAATTTTAATTTAAAACCAATCTACAGAGGTAAGCAATATATTTTTTTATAGAAGGTGTTACATCAAATTGTCAACAATTTATTTGCAACACATTTCCACTGAAATTGCAAGAAAAAGTAGCTGAACATCCAAGAATATTGAACAAAGCAAACTGTATAAAAAAGCCTTTGTCAGTCATATACTGGATACCAACAGGATAGGCTGTATGGCCCTCAAGCAAAGAATTCAAAAAGAGGTATCAAAAATTCCTTAACAAATGTTGTGAGATGTCATGACATATATATGAACAAATGCTTTTTTAAAGACTGATATTACTTTGAAGAATTTATAACATGTAAAATATTTTAAAAATTGTTAATGTTGTGTTTTTTAAAATGGTGTGATTTGATATAAAATGACTTTTTAATTTTGTGATTTGTTTCACTGCACAATGTTATATATATATATATATATATATATATATATATATATATATATATATATATATATATAAATAATGTGTGCTTTATTTACAGGTAGTTTCTATTAAAAAAAACCCTTTCTGGTGGTATCAAGGATTAAATAAGGACTTACAATCGAACATAATATCACTTAATATTCACAAAAAATACAATGGTTCAACATACTTGTTTTCACGTTTAAATAATTCTTTAGATGTTTACATGAATTTAACACCAACTGATAATACTTCTGTGTATGGCACAGCATATAAAATAAATCATCTTGCCAGTGATGAAACAAAGGACCAAAATATTTCTGTACTTCGAATTGAATCCTCTGTAGGTTCAAAGCTTCTCCTTGAATTTCCTGGTTTAAATGTTCCTCTTAAGGTAGTATGGAATTTTATTTTGTACAGTAGTTTTAAATAAAATAGTTTGGGAAAGAAAATATACACTGCAGCCCTTAATGTATGAATAAGCAAGAACGATTCCTGGATACATAAATCATTAAATATTTAAATACATTTGTACAGTGGAATGTTGAATGATTTATGATCACAGATTTTTAAGATGTTCATTTGAAAAAGTAACATCCTAATTCCTCACATTAATTGATTGCTTGCCACTCCTTTCCATGTCATAAATATTTCTTCTTCATTTTTAAATGAACAAACTCATGGCTGTACAACACCTTAGTCATAAAATTTGGTCTGTATAGAGTTCAAAATTCAGAATAAATATCTCCTGCTATAAATTTACAGAATATATAAATATAAAATACAGAGTAAATACCTACTTATTGCATAAATATAGTGTAAAGTTTTTTGCAAGTTGGGATTTTCACATAGTTTTGTTTACATTTTGTATACTTGTACTGTATTTAACATATTCATTTTTGTAACAATAATTCCTATTGGCAATACATGTTTTCATCAAATTATCATGTTTTGACACCATTTCTTTTTTGAGTGTGTTAACACTTACACTTTTGTGCATCTTTAATTTTCATCCACTGTGTCTTGGTCATACTTTTCCATGATTTTTTAACTCAATGATTTTTTTTTACATTTTGTTTTTCACACATTGTTTTATTTCACATGAAGTTCAGCTGCACACTTCTACAGCTGGCCCTGAAATACTTTACTTTTGTTTTGATTCACAATTTAATTTCTAACTGTAAAGCTACTTTTTTTATTTCTTTGTTATATTTAGATGAGGATAACAAGTAACCTATAGAATTAAGACTTACTTGTCATTTCAATAAGGGGGTCTACTAGGAGAGTTGAACAAGTTTTTTTAATGTTATTAAAGTTAGTTAAGTGCTAAAACTTTCGAAGAAATTGAGTTCTTATTCAACAATTTGCCCTGAGGCCCTCCAAGATCTAGCAATCCACTAGATAGTAGCTACTAACAACTTTTGAAAATCATATTAATCTTATAATTTTATTTTATTTTATTTTATTTACATTCAGGTTTTGGTTCTAAAAAATAAAATACCAGATCATGAATATATGGCAGAACTTGCAGTTCTAATTACTAGTGAAAACAATAGATACCATATTACAGATATTGTAAATCACCCAGATTCATTTTTCTATGTTGGCGTTATACTGGATGATAGTGTGAGTAAATAACAAATATAGTTCACAAGAGTAAAGATGATCCCTTGACCTTTGCCTACATTCATTAATGCAGGTGTTCATCTGAGTCATGTGACATAGAGTTTAGGCCTTAAAAATGTTGATTTTTAAGAGTGGTGCATATCAATTTATGTGAACTATCCGATTATTTTGAAATATATAACAGACTTGAAAACTATAGACTTAATGGTTTCATATACAACTTTAAATTTAGCCATTCAATAAGAGTGAGTAGGGGTTTAAAAAAAGCCAAAAAGATATTTTTCACCAACTCACATATCTTCTGTTCTATCAATTACTTTGATATATATATATATATATATATATATATATATATATATATATATATATATATATATATATATATCATATTTGCAACTTATGGCTTGTATGGTTCAATATATTTTTGAACATAAGTGGTCAAAAATGGTGGGTTATGGTGGTTTGAAATATATAATCATTATAAAATTTAATATGTTAAGAATGTTTATTTTACATACACATCTTTTTAAAGATATAAGTAATAAGTACCAAAGGTCTAGTTTGGTTAAACATTATATAACTTAATTTCAAAATAACTTACACAAGTATCACATTTTTGTTAGACCCATTTTCCCATTTTTGAAAAAAAATTCATTTATAATTTTGATTTTATATAATATCCACGCAATTCTTTTTGAGAGGAATTTTAATTTTTTTAAAATTCTACGTGGTAGTAATTTTGTGTTAATTTAATTGCAAATTTATAGAAAATGTTTAGGTTACTAGTACTATAAATGTAAAAATAATGTTTATATATAACAATTCAAACCAGCCACAAGTAGTACCATAGCAAAAGCAATTTTTTATCAAATTTAAAGTATAGTTAAAATGAAGCAATAGACTTGCACATTCATTCAGTATGAATTTCTGGAAATTATGATTTCCTTCTATAAAATTTAAATAATAGTAAAAATATAACAAACTCACCAGGAAATAACTTTTTGGGAAGGAAATATCTTCAGTGCATTTCACTCATTCTGAATTTTAATCTCATTCTAGTAGGTTTTTTTTAATTTATAATTATTAATGTGCAAACAATAGTTTTGCTCTGCCAATTTTTTCTGAAATGTGATGTTTGTATCAAACTATGTCTTGTCGAAGTAAAATATGTTTTCTCCTTTCTCTCTATTTTTTTATTTGTTGCAGAAATGTAAATCTTTCATCCACAATCTTTTAAGAAGTTTAAATCTTTAATTGATATGTTGTCTTTCAATCAAAATATTTCGTGTTGTATCACATTTCTTTCACATGAAACTAAATTCTTAAAATCATTTGCCTAACTTGAT
Source organism: Callitettix versicolor (assembly GCA_022606455.1). NCBI lineage: Eukaryota > Metazoa > Arthropoda > Insecta > Hemiptera > Cercopidae > Callitettix > Callitettix versicolor. The sequence continues at coordinate 69,351,370 of CM040189.1, forward strand.
GTTAATTTTTTTTAACTGTTTTTTTTTTTTTTTTGGTTTTTAACTGGTTTTTTGCAACTATTTTTGTCCTATATTTTTGTATGTATAGAAGTCTTAAATTACACCTAAAATTACTTGTCTGTCAGAGTCATTTACTGCAGGCTTTTCCAAATTAGATTTTTTTCTCTTTTTCCCTGAAGTGCCAACTTTAGCATCTGGTGTTTGTCTTCCTTCCTTTCCAATGCATTTTGTTATGCTCAGACATTTGACAATCTTCAGCTGGTCGTTTTGTAACTTTCTGAAGCTGTAACAAGGTCGATTTGCACTAGCTTCTTAATCACAGCATCTTATGACATTTGTTAAGTAAATGACATTTGCCTCCATTTACTTAACCCCGGACTAGGCACGGTAACATGTTACACAAGTGGTACTTAAGTGATGTTGAAGTAATAAACCAAAATTTAAAAACTTTTAAATATTCATTAATTAATAAAATGTTATATGTACTTGAGAAATATGTTTTAATCTGCTGTGTTGCATAATATATATTGCTACTGCACATCTCCACAAAATGATAAAAATACCAAAACAAAATACAACAAATACTTATTTTTAATAATATAATATTTATCAAAACGAAACAAAAATAATATTTAATTATATTTAAATATATAATTAATTTATATATTAAATTACAAGGACACTTTGTAACTTTGTCCTTGCCAAAAACAAAAATCTCATTTTTACTTCCAAAGCACTGAATTATTACTTCCTCCTCTAAGTCCTCCAGTGCAGCTTCTGAATCCGTATCATGTTCACTAATGAACACTCTTCTTTGGATATATCTGTACCTGAACGTTCAATAATTTCATTGGTGTATTCAGTGTCTCCGATGATTTCTGGGCCAAACAACTCTCTTCTTAAATTTTCTCATTGTAAGTGCAACTCGTTCTTTATCTCTGTCTTCTTTTCCTACACTTTCAAGTAGCTTAAGATTCTTTCATGTTCTTGTTGATCCATAATGAAATTCAAATGAAATTACTCACAAAAAAATGTAAAAGAAACAATAATAGGTCTATTAAAAATAACGGCGCTATAGCACAATTTAAAACCTCTGCAGTCCTTTTGATGCCGCGCGACCGTTCCAGGGTTAATGTTTACTAATATCTTTTAGAACCATGAGCTAGAACATTTTCCATCATTCAAAAATAAATCAGTCAATTAGGATCACAGTAAAAACTACCATAATGTCCAAATAACGTTAACACTTAATTAAGAGTTCCAGTAATTACTAGAAAACCCTAATCGAGTATAAAGTGTTATTTTATTATTATTACTATTAATGTATCATATATATATATATATATATATATATATATATATATATATATATATATATGCATGAATACTACAGTTATCCTCACTAGCATTTGATACCAACCAGGGATCATCTTTTCTCTCATGTGTACTACTTATATATATGTAATATTTTATAACAAATAATGTAGTCATGATTAAGTTATGTTATTTTATCAATACAGTTAACCTTTTCCAGCCAAATAAACCCAGTTCAAAACAATGTTAGTAATGGATCTAACACTGAATAACTGAATTTTTTTAGGATCCGTTTGTTCATAAACATTATTTCATATTTTTTTGTTATTGTAGTGGTAAGTCAGATTGCCATCTTGACTGATAGATTAAATTATTCGATATATTTAAGTGTCCACACTGCTGAATGGAAGACACCTTTGACTTGCCTATTTTGGTTTAATAGGAAAAAACTAATAAAATTTATTAAATGTTTAATTTACAAATAAGTAATATACTAATAGAATAATGTTTATATTATTTTCAACAGTATTTCTATAAAAAGTAAATAATCAGCATAGTGTATGTTAATAAAATTAGTTTATGATGTAGACTATAACCTCCTCCTAATTGGCAAGGTTGTCAAGAGCCGAGCAGCCCATGGGGACAAAAGTGTAACTGGACCCCCACCAATTTCGGAGGGTGTCATTATAAAGTTCTGGGATAACATCAGGAAAATTTGTTATTTCAACACTCCAGTTTTGTAATTTTTTTTTATAATATACCTATCCAATGTAGCATTTATCAATAGATAATTTTTATATAAAATCTTGTTTGTTATATCTTTTAACTATCTTAAATTCTCATTGGGTGAAAATAATTAAATACACTCCTGGATTTCTCAAGAAGAACAGTTTTCATTCTAGAAAAGTTATAATCTTTTTATTATAAATAATAACTCATTTTCTACACAGAAATTTAAAAACAAGTAATTTCTTATATGAACTAAGACAGTCCAGGCAATGTTAAAATATATTTAAAACTATATCTCGTCATGTTCTTGAAAAATGCCTATAACTAAATAATAGAGGTAACACAATTTTGTTAGTTTTTTTTACTTGTTTTTCCGAATTCCTCATATTGTACCTGCTTTTGCTTTCATATTATCTCACATTTTAATTATTCAACTGATTGCCAATTTTTAATTATTGATACTGTACACGACACACACACACACACACACACACACACGTTGTTTACTTAGAAACCTTAAATATCTTTTATTTCAAATTTTTCACATTGACTTGGATTAAAGTTTTTCATTAAGAAAATTTTAAGCAAAATATAAAGTGCCAATTTTCCAGTTTTTTGTCTAACTCATTAATTGTTTAAATAATTGGACATGAAAACGTTTGTGTGATGTTTTAGTATGCTCTAATGAGCATACTGTACCAGATTATTACAGTAAACTAATTAAAATCAACTCTGCTACTTTAAATAACTTTCAAGTTTTCATAAAAATAAAGTAATATTTTTCAAACTGTAATAAGACTCAGTGTCACTTCGTGACATTTTACAGATTATAATTTATTAAAATTAAGACTAAGCAAAGTACAAAATCTATAAAATGCCACGAAGTGACAACTGAGCCTTAATATAGTTTGAAACATATTAATTAGCTCAAAATTAACTTATTTTTCCTAATTACAAATAATTTTTTTTACAGGCAGTAGAAAATGTGTATGAATATTCATTTAGAGTAATGACTGTGAATTGTAAGATATGGCGAAATTCTATTTTCAGTAACAAAGGGTGTGAGGTTAGTAAACGATTAACAAGTTAGTTATAATAAATTATCTGACTAATTTTCATTGATTGTCCTTCTTCTAGTTTGACCAAGATCAAGAAAATTACTTTAGACTAGACATTATTTTGACAGCATTATTTTGTGTAAAAACACTTCTAACAAACTAATGCACATGGAGTTTTCTTACAAGACAGATGAACAGATAAGGAAAACCATTAAATAAAACAGCTCTATTTTTTGATATACCATTCATTGCAAATGAACAAAAGATTAAAAATTGCACATTTATGAGCTGAAGATAAGTTCTGCAATAAAATAAAATTAATTTACATTTTAAGAGCTTTTTTGTTTAAAAAAAATTGTGTCTTGGATTATCCTAAGTTATTCTGATAGATACTTACTAATAGACTCTACTGTAATGGCAATGTAAACACAACTATAATGGACTGTGACACCATAACAGAGAGTATGCTTAATAAACTAAACCAATAAGTTATAAGAGATGTCTGATAAGTGCTGTAATCACTAATTCCAGGAACTACGAGGGTTGATCAAATATAAACGAGACTGATTTTTTTAAAAATTTATTGCTTACTTACAAATTATCCTTGATACAACTTATTTTTCTACATAGTCTCCCGCACGAGTAACACATTTTTCCCACCGGATTGGAAGTTTTTTAATTCCATCTTCGTAAAAAGTTCTCGGGCGTTCATTGAGCCATTGGAGCACGAAGGTCTCCACCGCAGAATCGTCTTCGAAACGCTGGCCTCCAAGCGCCTCTTTGAGTGGCCCAAACAGGTGATAGTCGCAGTGTGATAAGTCTGGACTGTATGGGGGATGTTCCATTGGTTCCCAGCCAATTTGATCGAGTTTAAGCCTCGTAGCGTTCGCCAAATGTGGTCGGGCATTATCGTGAAGAAGAATGACGTTTCTCACCGGTTTAGATTTCCTTTTCCTCTACTAAAAGACTGTTTTATGGCCTCTAAAACATCGCAATAATATTGTGCATTTATTGTGCGTCGTTGATGGAGGAAATCGACATGAAAGGCACCTTCATTGTCGAAAAATACAGTGGCCATTACCTTCCCGGCCGACGATCGTGATTTGGCCTTCAGAGGCGCCCTCTCTCCCCTCTTCCGCCACTCCATACTTGCCTGTTTCGACTCGGGAGTGTAATGGTGAACCCATGTTTCGTCACAGGTGACAATCCGGTTTAATAATGCCTCACCATCTCGTTCAAATTGGGTCAATAGTCGCTGGCAAATCTCCAAACGATTCCGTTTGTGAACGTCGGTCAAAATTCGTGGAAACCACCTTGCAGATACTTTGCTGAGTTCCAGGTTTGATGTAACGATTTTTGAACGCTACCATAGCTCAACTGGAGTTCATCTGCAATAAATCGCAGCGATATCGTCTGTCTTCGTCCAGGAGCTTCCGAACAGCATCAATGTTTTCGTCCGTGACGGAAGTGGTTGGGCGACGATCATGGCTGAGGTTTTCTACTGCTTCCCGTGCTTCGGCGAATTCCTTGTGCCAAGCAAAAACGCGAGCTCTTGACAGGGTCCTGTCCCCGTATTGAGCCGTCAATCTACGAAAGATTTCAGTCGGATTGACCCCCTCCTTGGCCAAAAACTTAATAATAATTCTCTGCTCCACGGAAACGTGCACTTCACTCTCACTCATTGTATAGTTTTATACTGAAGGGTCCGAACGGAAATGTTGCCCGTCTACGCCCGTCCCAAACCTCCCAGGCTACCTGAAACCCCACCCTTTAGAGTTCAATGTCCAACGGAAAAGTTTTTAGAAAGTCAGTCTCGTTTATATTTGATCAACCCTCGTACATTAGTGAACATTGCATGCACATTCATACTTGTCAAAATATTTTGCTTCAATCAATGTCTTGTGTTGAAACTACTCAGGCACTACAAGTAATTTAAATATATAATGAATGTTGTAAACAACACAAATCAGTACAGTATAACAAACTCAGTTGACAACTTAAGTGATAGCTTATAATAGGTGGGCTAAATCATAACTAATGACTCACCAATAAAATTAAAATGTATCCCATTTCGGTGCCTGCACTGCTCAACAAAAGAGCAATGATTATATTCATAGCAATCTAGCTACTGTATATACAGGGTTATTTAACTGTCTGTTAGAAGAATTGTTATAAATAAGAAACATCAAATGCTTGACTCATTTATTTTTATTAAATAATAAAACTTTCCTAAAAAAAATTTTCTCAAAGTGAGGCCACACATTCTCCCTGCCCTTTCATCTATCATGTCAAACACTGCTGAGAAGTCTACAAAAAGGAAATTTTTCCTTTCTTTTTAGTTAATTGCAAATAAATCATATTTATGAGACTGAATATATTATTCACAGAGCTGAAAACCTTTTCTAAAGCCAGATTGATACTCATTAAGAATTAATTATATTCTTCCCAATATGTATACCTATTCAAAATCATTCTAATTTAAAACCTTTGTTAGTGTATTTATAAGCAAATGCCATGATAATTCTTTACCATATTTTCATCACCTTCTTTATGTATAGGGAATGCATTTTTTTTTTAATGAATCTTTTTTACAATTTTACCTTTTCAAAAATATCATTGAAAGTTTCCAGAATCTTTTAAAACACTATCTGGTGCATTTTTAATAAACTGATATGGAATACTGTCAGGCTTTGCTATTTTTACCTTTTGATAGCAGTAATTTATTTTTAAAGTGTTAAATTTTTTATCAGTCAAAAGGATCAACTGTATAAGCTGTACATAATTTTAACTATTATTCTAAGAGATATCCATGTCTTAGTATATGCAACAGGATTAAGTAACACTTCAATTGAATGACTGTAATTATTACATTTCTCAGCACAAAACATTTTATATTCTTTTTTGTCTGTAAATAAACATTTTTTTTTGTATTTTATTAGTTAGCAAAATAAATTTAACAATTTAAAAAACTGAAACAATAATTTCGTACAGTTACTATCAAACCTATATTTTAAGAATATTTTTCTACTTTCTATACACAGCATTTGTAAGTAGACACAACTGTTTGTTCTGTAAAGTCTTGCAGTTCATTACTATTGTTAAATTGTTACAGTCCAGTGTTATTTTGTTTGCAAACAATTATTTGTTATGTCTATTCCACTTATGTTTTTGGCAACACAAAAGTATTACTTGTTTTTTATTTAGTTGACTATGTTTAGCTTGTAAAGTATTTGGAAAATGATTGGATCCTATGTGTTTACCAATTTTGAAATTTTTAATACATGCAAAATAAACAATTTGTTGAAAATACAGCATAATTTCCTCCAATTCTATCAAAAGCAAATTATCCATTTTTATCACTGTTTGTCCTTAGAACAATTAATCCAGTGTATTTCCAAAAGTCAGTTACTTTTTCCCATAAGAATTAATAATTTTATCCTTTGATGCCCTCAACATGATAATATTATCTCAAAAACAATCTTCAACTAATAATTTCTTAATGTAGAGTCTTTTTGCAATTCATGCATTATAATCATTAATAATAATAATAATAATATTTTTTCAGAGTTCTTGGACATAATATTATACAAAACTTTATATCCTTCACCCAAATATTACAATTCAAATACAAAGGGAACACATAAATATAATTAATTTTTTCTGTTCTAATTTAAATTAAATTTACATCATTAGAACTACAAAATGGAATTACATTTAAAAAATTAGAATTTTTATTAACTTCTATCAGATACCCCATTTTGCCCTACTGAGTTTTTCAAAATTCATTTTAAAAACTTTTATTACCTCAACTTTGCTAATCTCCAAAACCTGCTGCCTTAGACGAAAATATGGTTAACCCCTTCTGAAGCAGTCCTGCATCTGGTGGCTCTATATTAACTATTTATATGTAAATATATATATATATATATATATATATATATATATATATATATATATATATATAATAGAATCAGTATCACTTATAGTTTGAAACGAAGTCCCAAAACAAACACAATTTAAAAATATATTTGTAATTATTAAGATTTTACCCCTTCATACTCCCAGATATTTTTAAATAGTTAAAAATATTTTTTCCCTGGTTTTTCCTACAAAAACCATTTGTACCAAGTTTTATGATCAGTATTATTGTTTGTGATTAAGAGAGATACATTTTCAATAGACAGAAATGTGCATGAATTTATAAGTGTCCTTGATTTTGCCTATGGATCATAAAAGAAAGAAGAAGAATGCAGTATTTTGAAATCTAGTATCAAAAAGGAAGTTGTATAATTTACATATTTGTGCTATCTATTAAACACAGAAAGCATTAAAAAGTTCACAAATTATGGAAGTTAATAATCCAGTTATGTCTAACAAAAGAGAAGAACAATATTGTGCAAGAAAGTAATCATATACCTCAGTCTCGAGAACAAAATATTAATAATAATAATAACCAATTTAAACAACATTTTCAATGTAAAACACATCTGTGCAAACAACTATAATATAAGAACTATGTTGGGTTGATGCTTTCAATTGACTACATTGTATTCATGTGACAGGTCTAGATTAAGTTGTGAACTCATGAACATTACATATTTCTGTTGAATTTGTATTTCTCTTGTTGCAGGTAGGACAAGATTCTACTAATAAACAGCTCCATTGCATGTGTCATCACTTATCAGTTTTTGGTGGAATTGAAATTGTGGCTCCAATTTTAATAAATCCTGTATCTGATCTTAAACTCTTTTTTACACTCAAAGACAATCCTGCTGTTTTCATAGTTGTAATTACTTGCTTAGTTTTGTATATTATTGTATTGATATGGGCAAATCTTAAGGATGAAAGAGAAAAAATTCAGGTTTGTTGTAACTGATTTCATTTTACCACTAAAAAAAATATGTATTCACATTTTTCCATCCATGAAAGAATATGTATTTTTTTATATAGAAATATAATTACATTTTAACATTGCCCAATTGTCATTAAATTTAAGGCTTTTGTATTAAACTTAGATATCTATGGATGAGCTTTCCAATCCCTTATTCTTAGAATATTACTGCTAATGAGTTTATATGGATCTGAAATTTGAAAGTTGTTTTAAGCTTTCTCATTTGTCTGGAAACAGATGGCAATGGCTCTCTTCCAAGTCATGGCTATGCACTAGATGTTCAAAAACTTACATCAAAATTCCTGAATAAACTGTTTGGTTACAGTAACCTATGACAGCGCCCATTGTCAGGGATCATAAGCATCCCCGATTTCAGCATGCCTCTTTTTTTTGTTTTGAATGGCTCTTAAAGAAGCTATGAAGTATGGCATTATAAAGAGTGTTAAATATTGAATCTAAGTCTTATTTCCAGTTACAATTCATTTCAAAATTATTTCACAAACTTCTAAGATTTAACCTTTAAATTTTGTTTTGCAGGGTTGACATTAAATTCAGGTCTCATCTTCAGTCACAATTGATTTCAAAAGATCTTCACCTACATCATCATAATAAATGAGGACTGTCAGCTCTAATAGCAATCAGCAAGCTTTTGTGATTGTGAGACATCTTTTTGGTGTCCATTAGTTTTCTTTAGGTGTTTTATTAAAATTGTGTAAGCACATGATCTTGAAACTTCAGAAACTTATAATGGTAAACCTTTGTCATTTTGGTTTTCTTGAATCACTTGGTCAAATCTTTGAACAATGTTTTCTGTTTCAACAGACTTGAGTCCTTGTTCTGCTTCATCATGCACATCGGTTCAACTTTTTTAAATGTTTATACCAATCATACACAATATTAACACTTAAAATATTTTCGCTGTATACTACTCGGCTCATTCTTCCATGAATGAGCTCTGCATTATTCTCTATTCCTGAAGAAACTGAATTGAACTACTCAACTTGCACTTAATGAAAAAATCAATCATAGCAGCTAAGTTTAAACACCTGAAACATAGTTTAAAATGTCATAATGATATTGGAAGTGGTAATGGTTACAGTGGGGGAGATGGAAGGTCCCTATGTACCTTCCCAAGTCCTGCCACTCTATTTTATGTACATAAGAAGAAGATGTATTGAAATTCAAATAATTGACTTTTTGTGCAGAGAACAGTGGTTGTATTGGATGACAATTTCCCTGGAGAAGAGTTTGGATATTTAGTATCAGTGTACACAGGAGCAAGGCTAATGGCTGGAACTGATGCCAATGTGGGAATTAGACTTTATGGAAAAAATGCTTATAGTCGGGTACTGTGCTATAAAATTGTATGTTTATTTAATTATATTTTATTTACTTACAATTAATAATATATGCACAAAGTATTTTGGAAGTAACTGTTTCAATCATGAAAAAAATCGAATTTGATTATTTAGCTTTAACATGTTTACTCAAATATTGTTCTAAAGTAAAAAAAAAACAAAAGTATTGATACACTATTCTAAAAAAATTAGTTTGGGAGCTCTAGTAAAAACTAAAAATTGGCTTAATTTTTCAAAATCAGTTCATCAGATTTTTTTTTATAAGATGGTAATCCAGTGTTGTGTGTGTGTATGAATTAATTACAGTTAAAATTGCTGTATGTCTGTTCAATACAATAATTTTTAGAAGAAACATTGTTCCGACTTTCTTTTATTTAGTATGCTAAATTAGAAGACCAGAATTGTTAGAGAGACTATCTCAAAATAGAGAAACAGAATGAACCAAATAAGTGGGATTAGGCATGTAATTTCCCCACTGTTTGGAGGACTGCCCTAGATTGTGTAGAACTAGGTCTAATAATCCTATTATCAATTTAACTGGACCAAATCAGCCTTGATCATGTGCCTTAATGGTGGATTGAACTACATTACCTTAGCCATCCCACTTTCTATTTGGATTACACAGAGCTTATAAGTTGGCATGTTAAAGCTTCCTTTGGTTTGTACCTTCAGACTTTGAGTGAGAACTACCACAAGGGTGCCAGATATGATTTTGATGGCACATCAGAACAAAGTTTCATTTCAAAAATATTGTGTCAATATGGATGTACAATGGATCAGCATTAATGGTAAAAGCAACGGGAGTAGAAAAACTGCACCTAGACCTAAGAAACTTAAGGTGTACAATTTAGAGACACAGCAGACTGACTGTTGCTTTAACCACATCGACTACCGAGTCCCCAAGAATATGTATTTATTTTGATATATAGTAAAATGTAAATATGTTTTAGGCACATATATTACGCAGTACAGATCGTGAAACCTTAAAGAGAAATAATGATGATTGGTTCTTGCTTTTTACCCCTATCCACTTGGGTGACATTCTGTTCATTCATTTATGGCATGATAACTCAGGCAGACATGGTGATTGGTATGTATTGACCCTCTTTAGTGAAAAGCAAAAAATATAGCAATTATACATTCTAAATTTTAGTTTTAATCATAAGAAAAACCTATTTCTTACTACTACATAATATAGAATATTAATATTAAGAAATTAATGTTTGATAAATTTACTATATTACTATCAACAGTGACCATTTGATATTTTATTTACATTTAGTTTTCTTTCAGTATTAACAATGACCTTTTGAGAAAAAACATTTGTTTCAATATAAATATTTGGCAACAGTTAGAGTGGCATTCCCAGTTTATTATAAACTGGAATTGTCTAGTTAAACTGATGCCTTATTTGTTGCAATAAACAAATGACTTCAACTTTTCAACTCACCCAGAATAATGGTTCCATAAATAGATAAAAATCATTTTCTGTCTTCAAATTTATTTGTCTACTTAACAAATAAAATCTACTATACTATTTCCTTATAATGTTATATGTTAATTAGTCACAAACAAAGATTTCTAACTTCAAAATCAACTTTATGGACTTGCATTACAGGTGCCACTCTGTCTTTATATATGCAGCAAAAATCTAGGTATTGATGAAAACTAGGTTGTTAAAAAAAATGCCTTATACAAAATTTCTTCAAAGAAACATTATAATGAAGCAATAAGTTTCTATATTTCCTGAACAAAATGGAATCAGAGTTGCAGAGCACAAATTTAGTAAGGAAGTAAATAATCGCACTTGGTATATGGACAGAAATTCAACTTTTGCATGTAAAGCTACATTGAAATTTACCAGACCTAAACAAAGGATGCTATCTTACAATTGATGATTGTCCTACAATGCGTGGTTGTTGCTAGAAATAAATGTCGACCAGTAACACATCAATGATGCATCTGAAAGCAATGGAAGCAGCAATATATTATTGGATAAATAAGCGATAGGTTTATGCTTTATCAAGGTCTACTCTATGGTGGTCATCTCTATGGTACTGAACTTCCATTTGTCAAAAACTTCCAGCCGATTTTGCAGTAAAACTTTCAAGCCTCCAATGTCATATTATTGAACTGTGTAAGATGTGTAACTATGCATTTAGCCAAATAGGTAATGAGGATGAAATGCCTTTTTGTTTTGATATGCCACAAAATTATACTGTGAATTCTAATAGTGCTACAGTAGTTAAAATAAAACTATGTACATGAAAAACACTGTATCATGATCATGCAATACAAAATTATATAAGATGGTCATAATTGCCTTCTTATATAATTCTTAACAGGAGAACTCTTCCAAAGAAATGAACTTTTCCCTAAAAGTATAATATTCCTGCACAAAAAATAGATGGATGACAGCAGATATCATGAATGATTGGTCAATATCATTTGAAACATAGGACAACGAGCCCTAAGAAATTCCAATAACATGTTAGTTATTGTTGCATTTAAAGGTTATACATTTTTTTAATGAAAAAATAATATGAAAACTAAAAAATGTTATCTTGTATTGATTCCAAGAAGAATGACTAGCCAGCTAGCTTCAATCACTTGATGTTTCAGGACCTTTCAAAGATTAGAGTAGTGCATATTTATTAAATTTTATTTAAAAAGATATTTGTTTTTACCACTTTTAATGTACCTTAAAAATTGCCTGTTAAATTAAATATGCTACTAGCCACACCTTATTAATGGAAATCTATTATTAAGGCTTTATTAAAAATAACACAAGATTAATGGAGTCAAATGTCTTTGAAAAACCAAACATCCTAAATGTTTTGTCAAATCAAATAAACATCCTAAAAATAAACCCTGACCACCATTAAGTTTGTTATGTTTTCTTTTATTCTTAATCCATAAAATTTTGTCTATTTAAAATTTTTTCTGTACATTGACTTACGTTGTGATTACTAATAGTATTTGACCAAAATTTGACCAAATTCTAATAAACCAATTTATTAGGAGCAAGTAGGCAGTTCTCCCAGTATTTTGTGAATTTGCTTTTCAGGGAAATAATTAAATGTGAGAAAGTTTGTGTAATGTTTTGGAAATTTTTTTAATAGAATTGTTAATATTGTGAGTATTGGTTTTCAAAATAAAATTAATGGAAATAGATTAAATAAACTGATAAATACCTATGTATTTATCAGTTTATTTAATCTATTCAATATTCAGATATTGTTTTATAAATTCTTATTACTTTGGTATAAATTACCTTTATATAATAAATATAAATTACTTTTTGACGCCTATATAATTATTGTTTGTGCCTTTATTCTAGGTTCTGTGAGAAAGTGTTGGTGTATGATTTGGAAACACAAGAAGAATATGTTTTTATGGTGGATCAATGGTTAGCTCCTGGAGACAATGAGTACTTTGAAGTTCTTATGCCACCTGTAAGTAAAGATGAGGCAAGAAACAGAATACAGATGGCATTTGAGAATACCATCCTTGGTTTTCGTGAACAGCATGTGTGGGGTAGTATATTTATCCGGTAAGGATTTATTGAAATAAATGTGAAGTGTAAATTATAGCACTTTATAAACATATCTAAGCAAATTGTGTTTACCTCAAAATTCCAGTTTACTCATATCAGTTTTCCATAAAATTAGTTAAATGTTTATTTTACAAAAATACATGTTTCTATTGACTCCTATTTTGTTTAAATGCAAAATCATATCTTGTATTATGTAACAATGTTTATTGTAAATATTATTTCTAAATTATATTTAAATTGAATCACGATAATTTTGCTCTAGAAACATGAAGTTGTAATCTTATATAGTTCTCCACTAACCCTGACTCCAGAATATATGAGGAAAGTACCTACTACACAACAGCACTTCTACCATTACAAAAACATTTTTTATTCACTGAAACTGGAATGATTCTAGACAGGGCCTGCCTTAGGGAGGAATGATCCTTGCTACCACACATAGAGACAATATTTAGGGGCCACAAAATTCAAAGGCCAGAGATTAGGTACAAAGTTATTCCCAATCTATTATCGATAACAAAAAGTTATTTTTTTACTTACCAACAATAATTTTTTAAATCAAAATTGAGTTAATATGTTATAAATTATACATAAATAAAAAACACATTTATCTCTTGAGGTTCATACACACTGAGCAAACAAATTTGCTAAATTAAATTTATGTTCACTAAACAATGTTACTAATATAAATGTACTGTTATTTATGTGTAGATTCCCTGTAAATACTTTTTTCATTAATTCATTTATTCAATCACTGTCAATTAATTCATTTATTTAATTCTTTATCGTTATCAATATGAATCTATGTACTGTAGCCTATAAATGAAAGTCTCGTATTGTATCTTGAAAATGACAAAGCCTACAAAAGTTAAAATTTCACATGACGTGTAAGGAAATTTATGTGTAGGGGAATTTACTCCCGAGCAATAATTCACTTTTATTTAAAAGTTGCTACACTCAGATTGCTATTAACTGAATATTTGGAAAAATATAACATCCTTAGTTCATTCTGGTCATAGCAATTCTACAGCTCTTCTTCATGTAACGTACAAGGTAAGGTTGGCTATGGATTGTAGAGAGTTAATTTATGCTGTATGATTTTTCAAAGACATTTGACTATATTAATCATGTGTTATTTATACACAATCCCCTTATGATGTAGATGTGGAATAAGACTACGATTTAAGAAAATTAAATGGTTTAAAATGCTTAATTCTAAAACATGAAACTCTCAGTTTTTTAGCACTATTTCGCCAGTTTTTACCAGAAAATGTCTTTAGCTATTTTGATGAACTTTTTTCTTTGCAACATGGAGCTGTGACAAAGTTTTCAGCAATCTCAAATTATGATGTACCTAAATATTTGAAACAAAATAGCATCCACTAAGAATGTCTGATTTATATTTGTTTTTTATGTTAAAGGCCTAATTTATCCACTTTTCACTGGGACACAATTTGACAAATTTGAATGAACCTTTATATTTGTTAAATGCAGTTAATTGTTAGTGGAGTTTAGGTTACCTAAACAGTCATATACCTATTTCAGACAAAATGGCAACCCCTCTAAATGCCTGCTTTATTTTAAAAAGGTGGTTTTGACAAGCTCTAGAAATCATAAGAATTGTCTGTACAATTGTTAGATTAATTTAGTTTTTTATTTCTTATATGCAGCAAAAGGCAAAACTGATGTTAAAGAAATTTATGTCTAGTGAACAAATTATCACAGATAAGCGCATGTAAAGTAGGGTTCTTGGCACTTGAGGTTTACCCACAGACCTGGGTTTCAGGCTATAACACAGAATACATGAAGTAGTAGTAGTAGTACCTTGCTAGATGTTACAGACATGTATAGAGTTAATCCATGTGCTTAGTTTAATTTGTAAAAGATATAAAAATAATATTTTGCAATACCCAAGAACAAATTAGGCCTACCATACTTTTTTTGTACATAGCTAGTATATTTTATATACTCTCAAGAATAACAAGGCTTCAAATTTGAAATTTCACATGGAAACTTCTCTTATACTGCAAATGTGCAAAAAGACTTGGTTTGAAAAAAAAAACTTTTAAGTAGTAAAAACTTGTTAAGTATTTTAACAACACTTCTTTCTACAACATGAAAATCTCTTGTTTTGCACATTTATCTGGTTTTCACAGGAAAACATCTTCACACATGATAAAACTTTTTTTCTTCTTGCATAGAGCTGTAACATTTTTTTAGACAGCATTTAAAATGCTTATTTTAAAAGGGATTATTTAAAAACTTCAAATGTAGAGCCTAGTATAGTTTACATTGAAACAAAATTTTCAGTCAACTTTCATACTAATCAACTGTAATTTTTATTCCTGGAAAAATATTTTGTAACAAGCGATGTCAGCAGAGCCAGTACAAAATAAACCTATAATGCATTTATAATTTAAAATAAAATAGTTAATTTCACTAAACAAGGAATACTTCTTTTATAAATTTTCATATCCTTTAGAATTCTACATAATATAACTGTATCATACATTACACACACACACGTGCGCACACGCACGCGTGCACACACACACACACAGTCATCAATAAAATAAGTTATAAGACATTTTAGAGGCATAGTCAGAACAATTTCGATTGCATTTGTGATCTTACATTGAACAAAGTATACCAAATATCTGGTCCATGTAATGTCTGGTTATGTAAATATCTGGTCCATGTACAGCCTTACTTTACCTAAGAGATTATTTCTTACAAAATTTATCAAGGGAGTTTTATCAAACTTTAAATAATTATTACTGAATGCAAAATATAATTTTTACAAATTTTTCCAACAAAGTGATGTCATTGAAGTTATTACATAATTTTGTATGCTGGTGATTCAGAGGTAACCTAAGGTGACAAATCATATAAGGCCGACCCTCACCATAGGGACTAAATATGTATGATCATTGTGCTAGTATTGCTGAACCCCAAAAAACCAACTTTAAGTTCTTGACTCATCACTTTTGTGATGAACAAATTAAGTGACAATAAAATGCGTTTTATTAAAATAGTTCTGTTTTCCAAATCTAACCTCTTCAGAAATATTGGTATGTGCAACACAATATTCATGCTGGTACCATAACAATATTATATATCCTGTAGTATATGATAACTCATCTAAAAAGCTAGTTCCAATCCTAGCTCATTATAGCAAAGATCAACTATAACATTTTTTCTCTTTTCAACGTCACAGTTTTAATATTTTTTTATGTTCACAGACATCCTCGCAGCTCTGTCACCAGAGCTCACCGCCTTGCTGTATGTATGAGTGTTGCTATGATATCAATGTTAACTAGCATTATGTATTATGATATTTTTGAAGGTAATTTATTTGATTTTATGTTTCTATTTCTTGTAATTTGTTTTATATGTTTATTTACTTATAATTTACTGGGCTAAAAATATTTTTCAAATATATTCAAACTGAAGTTTATTTTAAACTAACCTTAATACAGGTTATAGCCAAATTGTGAAAAAACTTGTGAAATAATTGTAGCCAAATTGTGAAACATAAAATATTCAGGAAGAAAGTAAAAATAGTCAATATACCACAATAATTCTATAAAACTTAAAGATTTACCAAACAGTATAACAGATAATTTTTTATTGCATCCCACCCAAAATATTGAAACTTATATATCTGCAAGTATATATATATATCAAGCCCTCAAGGACTCACACATTGTAAGTGTGGGTCTGGCAATCCTGAGATGTTCTTGGTGGAGGCTAATCTTTTTTTCATGTATCTGCTCTTGAGTTAGATCCCTTCATCTAGAGTCAGTGTGGAAGAGCATGCCAAAGATTGTGTGGCTGAAAGGGAACTTAGCTTTAGTACACAGACTCTGAATATCACACAACTTCCAGTTTTAGTTTAGCTACTCGTGGAATTTTTATAACTGGAAACAAACCACCAAAACCCACAAAGACCAAAACTCCTTAGGTGGTGCTGTTAGATGCCCAGGGGTGCCTAATTTGTAATGGCTTAAAGGTCATATTAGAAACCTCAGGTGTGATTACAAGTCATTCGGCAATAGGACATTTTAATAAAACTCTAAAAATAGAACAAAGTGTCAAGTGTGAAATAATATACATAGTTAAATAAAACATAAGCTCAATGATTTTAATTGTTTAAAACATTCTTTTACAAAGGCATAAAAAAGAATTTAAAAATAAATCAAAACTTTCATACCTAGTACAATTACATTTTGAAGGAAAGCACTCAAAAATGTCAGTTTATTGAAAGTAACATTTAACAAATATCAGAATAGCAGAAAATGAATTTAATGACAAGTTGAGATTAATAACATATTTTAAAAAAACCAATTTATAGTGAGCTTATCTACCAACGAACCGAATATCAACCTGCAGCTTTTTATTACTAATCTCTAAAGTTGCAGTGAAGAAAAATCTGACTATTTGGAAACCGCAAGCAGTGAATTGCAGCAGACTGTGGGGATGCCAGACAGACTTACCCAACCTCCAATGGAAGAAGTGTGAGAAGGGTTGATTATCTCAAATCAGTAAGCCATCTACAAACTGAGAGGAGAAGAGGCAGTAACAAGGGGACTTATAATTAAACTTAGAAGCAGAAGATCTTACAAAGATCATACCTTGGGGGAAAAACACAACCCTCATTGGACAGAGATGTCATTGCTGATGGAACCATACTCCAAGATGGGTGGGCTTTCAGCAAGGAACATTATACTACGGGAAAACCTTGTATTGACTGTGTGGAAGGGATAAGGAGACTGCAGGAGGCAAAGGTTGCTTGACTTCCAGGACCCTGGAGACCTTCAGTAGAATGAGCTAATCAGTGAACTACTGCTAAAAGTCATTGAGGGTTCAAGTCTAATGAACTGGAATCCAGGAGACGTAATTGCACAACATAGCCTTTGATCACAATGTCAGGGGCACCAAACCCCACAATCTCTAAAGAATCAGTTAATGTATCATCAAGAAGGTATTGTGATTGTTACAAAAGAAAGGATATCTTTTGTGAAAGCTAAAGAGCTATACAATAAAGTCCTATTAATCCAAAATAACTGGCAGTACACTTTTTGTATTAACTGATTTTTCAGATTACACTCATCTTTGAAATATACAACAAATACTAACAAACATGGCACATTATTATACATTAGTTATTTGTTATACAGTATTATGATCAAATATACAAATATGTTCCTAAGTCTAGTTGCCATGACGATGTTTTACAATATTTTGAAAACATCAGCAATGTGAAAGGCATGAAAATGAGTGCAGTATTTGCATTTATGGTAAGTGTTAGCACTGAAGAGAATAATGATGAATTATGTTGCCGACAAACAGTGTGTACTGTACTATATACAGGTGCTTGTTGCTGTTTTTGATTTGATGTTATCATATGTCAAGCAATATCCTGCTGCTACATCAGCATACATAATTTATTTAAAAATATTGCATCTACAGCTAGATTTTCTTCACTTCATCAGAAATACATGACTGATCTTTTTTAAAGTAACTTTCTATAGAAAATAAAAGTATGTACAGTACTTATAATATATGATGTATAAAAAGACATTAAAAAGTCTGGATTTTAAAAATTAAAAACCTTTAAAATAACTAATTTGATCATATTTTTTAGTTTGTACAGTATTACTTTTAATCTTTAAAATTTTCTTAAGTGAACTGAATTTTTGTCTTTTATTACTTTGATGTTTGTTACTATTTGTACTCAATATTAATATTTCTTTTAATCTTTTTTCTATAGTTTGTCGATTTTTCATGTTCACAGTAAAACTCAAACATATTACATATTTAAATAATGTCTTAGAATAATAGTATGTTTAATTATTGAAGTAATAATGATTTAATAAGTAAAATAATTCTATGAAAATACTGTCATTTTTATAATTCGTGTTTATAAAATTTTATAATTTGTGTTTAACTAGATGATGAAGATGAACCATTCTTTTCTCTTGATATTAGAGAGTTGCAAGTCACAGTACAAACTGCAATAATTTGTGCTCCAGTAATGTGGATTGTCCTTAAATTGTTTCGGTAGGTAAAAAATAATTATAATTAATATTCTTTGGAAGTCTTTTATAAGAGCCAGAAAAGGGTGCTATGTAGGTCAGTTTGCCTTAAGATGTTGCAAGTGCCATTTAAGGTGAAGGAAAATAGTGATTGGACCAAAATTTGCTGTCTTATATTTAATTTCAAAAGGCTCCAAAATTTACCAAAATTTTAAAGAACTTTTTGGCAAGACTAAATTTGTTATTGTATATTGCATGTGATACAAATATTTAAATATATTCACTTTTGTATTCATGATACAAAAGTCATGTGTGCATGTATATTTTATAATATAATAAAACATTTGTTACAAAAGTTCTTAATGTTTGCCACTTACATTAAGTAAGTTATGTTATGTTAAATAAACATAACATTTATGATATGCCAATAAGAATACTACATAAAATTAAGAACACATAATGATTAACAGAAAATAGAATATAAAACATAAATCATATTTTAATTAAAACTAGAATGATCCTGTTGTGATGTATATTTTTACTGAAAAATTAATAGAATTAAAAAACGTTTATCATTAACTAAAACTTTGTCTAGTTTTTCTAAAATTAAAGTCTTTTATTGCACTATCAATGTCTATAGCATCATATACTTCTTGCTTAATAGACAAGATAACCAGACTGGTTAGCCTTAAAGTACTTGTTGTTCATCTTAAATAATTTTTTTCAACTTCAATTTTGAAAAGCTTCATTCAAAGCTGTCAGATTGCTTATGACAATTGTGAGGAATATTCAGAACATTATTATAACATTGAGCATAGTATCTTACAGCTTGGGTTTCACAGTAAATTGTAATAATCTAATTGGGTCTGCATTAATGAATTTCATTGCCTGTGGCAGCTATGAAAGCTTGTAGTTAAACTTGTTCTAACTTGAAGATTTTGGCAGATTCATAGTCTGGATTACATTTAATGTTGTCTGAGTGAGCGAGTCCATCAGAGCAAGGCTAGATGACTACACTCAGTTAAATTAAGGGATTCCCCAGTTACATCATAGATTAAATAACAAAAAGTTGCGTGCTGATTTTAATTGGTCTGAATTGTAGGTGCAACAAAAATATGAAAATAAATGGTTCAAATTTTTAGTTCAGATTATAAGATATTATTATTATTGATTGTGGAATTTTGCCACCCTCTAAAAAGTGCTGCCTGAGGCAGGCTGCCTCTGCTACGCTACACTACTGACTGGACTATAATCATAGACTCAGGGATTATGCATTATGAATTCCGTCTGGCAGTAACATCATTGTGCCCAGATATATCATAGCATTTTCTAAGGCATGTAAGCATGTTTTGTTGTGAAACAATACCCTGCGACATGACTATCTCAATGTAGTATAAAAGGAAGTTTAACAAGTTTTGTAATTTATGTTCTTATATCGGAATGAATGATACCTTCCTTTCAGTTGAAGATTTACCATATTAACAGCTAAATAATTGCATTATATTTTCAAGTAACTGGAGTTGAACAGGAACTAGATTGCCTCTTTTTTTGCTGGCTGTAACAACAGCATTGAATCCTCATATAAAATTTGGTTGTAAAGTATCCTCTTTTTAACAGAATTTGTTTTTAAAAAATTGATACCTAAACCCAGCAAGGAAATAGTGTTTTGGCCACATTAAAGATATTTAGCCCTCCATGTCAGGTCTATATTCTTCATTTGGGTCCAGCAAGAACCAACATCTACTTTAGTGATATTAATGACTACATTTTTTGTTTTATTATAAATTTAATAATTTTTTAAATCTAATAATCCAATAAATTTGTGCACATAGTCCATTTGTGTTCAGTCCTCAAATTTACAACTTGTACTGTGATAATATCACTGTTTAAATATTAATCTCTAATATTTCACAATACGTATTTTCCTTAGAGAGTAGAACACCTCAAAATAATTGCAGCATGTAGGTGCAAATGAATATTTTAGAAGTAATACACATCCCTATATTTGTTTTTAATTTTACACTGTTTTCTTAATCTGATTTCACTATTTGTATGTAATTAGTGTTCAAATCTGCATAAATTAGCATTTAAAATGTTTTAATTATGTTGAAAACATTAAAATTAACTCTAACTATTGTCAAATTAATTTTCATATTTTCAATGGCATTTTAAAAATTGAAAATGCAGTTTTAATGCTTATTACAAGAGTAAAATCAGATTTTAAAAAAATGAAAGTTAAAAAAATTATATATTTTTAAAAGATTTGCTGAAAATTTTGAAACTATTAATTTTGAAAAATTAAACTATTCTTTTGAAAAATGATAATAATAATATCGGTTAAAAAGTGCAGTGACGTTGTCCAATGCCTAGATTCCACTCTTTCCGATCTTCCCATTGTCCGATTTGTAAATTTTGATCGCTCATAGCTTTACAGATTCCTTCCATCCAGCTCTTTCTTGTTCTTCCTCTTGCCCTTTTTAAGGTCGACACCCATTCCATTGTATATTTGAAAAATGATATAAATATTAAATTAGCCAAAACTACCAACAATCTACTGGTTCCTTCCAAGAAAAAACCTTTATTTTTTTTAGAGATAATCTGTAGGAAGGTGATGCATTACTGCAGGATAATATATTCAATTTTGTTGTTAAACTCCAAGCTACTTATACAATACTGTTAAATACTTAACTTTATTTTAAACTGCATTGGACAGTTTTGACCCTTTGTGAACTGAATCGAGTTATTATCAAATTTGGAAAAATAATAAGTGGTCGGACTAAAAAGAATGCAACTTCATAGTTGTTTATGTTACAAAACTAATTATTATACCTAAATGTAACTTTTTTGAAATATTTTTTTTAGCTAAAAATAACCCTTTAAAAAATGTATGCAGATATATCTGCCATACGCTCGTAATTATCAATCATTAGAATATTTGAAACAATTCATATTTAAAAAAAAACAATCCATTAATATTAATGACTTTGCCAAGGAGAAAAATGCAATAATGGTCGCCAAGATTGCATCAATGGTGACATTACACAAACAGGCCTATAACCAATTTGGCATTATGATAAAATATCTAGACAACCAGTGAAAGTATATAAAAACAATGTATATGGACATATTCTGCAATAAATCTATTTTCATTTGTACACCTTAGATTATTGAAAACAAATTTAGATATTTAAATTTTTAATAGTTGTAGATGGTAGGTTATGTTAATTTTACTTAATACAATGAAACAGTACATGGGTAGACTACTATCATGTGACTTATGAAAACTGGACATATGACTAGTTGCCAGAATAAATAAGCAGCTAAAGTGGTATATCTGAACAAACTTTGTATATGTATAGTTAATGTGCATAATAAAACAATATTTGGTTATAGACTTTGTTTTGTATAGTTACACTAAGTACATACTATACTATAAGTATATATTACTAGTACTACTATAAGTATATACTAAATATATACATCAATACATATGTAATGGATGAAATTTAATCAAAATTCCACCCAAAATAGTAACAAAAGTAGAGGAATAACACATTGAACATTTTGAATTTTGTTTAAAAAAGAAAACCAATGCGAGAAAGAAGCTTCTTAGGCATCGAAGGCAAAAGTCATATATACCAGTGATCTAAAGTAAATGTTTACTTGGAAGTGAATATAAACATTTATCAGCAGTGTCACAAAATCAACTACAGAAGCATTAATAAAAATAGAAAGTGAATGTTTATATGGTATGATAGTGTTTAAATTCAGAATCAAAGTAAAGATAGTGAATTAAATAGAATCTTCAATTGGGTGAGACTAAAACCAGTGATCTTTACTTATTTGGAATTTTGAATTCAAAATTTTAAAACTACAAGTTATTAATTAATAAATTTAAATAAAATGTATTAAAAATTATTATTCCTGGGCACAGTTGTCATTATTATTACTATTATGCATTATTTTTTTTTTATAACAGTTCAAACATTGTGACTTTTTTCAATTTTTGTTTCAATTATCCTCCTTTTGAGAAATGATAGATTAGTTTATAAATTATAATTTATTAGTAAGTCCTAATACTTTACCATCAATATACAAGGATTGACATATTCCCTTCCCCAAAAGAACATTTAAGCGCAAATTATAAAAATACTATTTAATATTGACCATGTGTACATGTAATACGCCCTACCGAAACCCTGACTTAATGGCAATGTAAATAAATAAAAAACTATTATCAAACTTTAATAATTAACTAAACCGGATAGAATTTTTTTTAATGAGCTAATCATTTATCATCCAGTAGCTGAGGGATAGATTGTTATAATACCACTGTGACTAGAAAAATCAATAAGTTCTACACACACACACACACACACACACACACACACACACACACACACACACACACACACACACACACACACACACACACACACACACACACACACACACACACACACACACACACACACACACACACACACACACACACACACACACACACACACACACACACACACACACACACACACACACACACACACACACACACACACACACACACACACACACACACACACACACACACACACACACACACACACACACACACATATATATATATATATATATATATATATATATATATATATATAAAGAATCAGACATGAACTTTATAAATAAGTTGATAATAGACGCTTTAACAAATTTTGAATAAATTTTGTAGTTTATGTTTTGTTGAGATATGCCATATTTCAATTGTTTATCTAAGTGCATTGTGTGTTTACATATTTAATTAATATTCTGATTTCTTTTCACTAAATAAATATATTAATATGTATTGTTGGCAAATATAATAGCCTAATATTTTATGCCTGAACAAATAAGTGTGGGAAAAAGTGTTGGAAGAAGCATAGAAAAGGAGGAACACCAATAGTTGAATCAGTAGGTCTATCTAATGGGGGAAGGAACAATATATTGTAACAAAATAAAATTTAATTTTACTTATACTTTATATAAGTACTTATATTTTTTTATAAAAGTATCTTATATCAGTTCTAAGTCTCAAAACAGCTTAAAACTGCTAGTTCTTGCAGATATTATTTCAAAAATCTGGTTCCCAGGGAGGCCTTCCTGTAAGTTGAATCTTTCACCCAACCACCTCCCACCCACAAAATTACATTAATTCATCAGTGAGATCAACATGTAATGAAAGTAAAATCATGCAGATATATCCGTCAAACACTTTGAAGGGTTAAATTATAAAAAAATATGTTCAATACTCATTTGTAAACTTTATTTTATAACAGCTTTATTTACGTGTCAATATCGTTACTTAAGTATGCACCAATAATTTAATATGTTTCAGTAAAGCTTGTCCAAAAAAACAAGTGATTAGAGTTGCTAGTAGAAGTTCCAAACCTAGTAAAATTCATGAGACAGAGACAAACGAAATTGACCAAAATGTAAAGCAGGATTCAGATTCTGCAAGCTCAAAAGAACCTGAAGAACACAAAAAAATTGGTAAGCCACATAGTATTTAAATATCCTCATTATCCCCCATGACTCTTTCAACTGTTTACTTTTAATTCTCACTGTAAAAGGTATAAAGAAATTTAGTAATCATGAAAAGAAATTTTAAAATTTTTGGGCCCTATCTGTTGAAAATCTCTGAGTACAAAAAAATGTTTTTTTCTTCATAGCCTATAATAGTGTCTGCAAATATTGCCTGAGATAATGTTCAATTTCAAACCTAACTGACAGGTTTTGATAAAGTCTACTCTGCCTGGCTTTTGAGAGCAATTTTCTTTTTTCAAAAATATATTTTTTAACCTTTATTGATAAAACCACTGTATAAAATCTAAATTTCTCAAAATAAGATTAAACGATTTTGGTAAAATTTTATTCAATCATGGATACACTTTGTGCAGTCTTAAAAAATGTACATGTTGCTATTCCTCAAAAAATACGGTTTGGGAGCTTTCAAAAAACCTTATTTTTCAAAATCAATTTATCAAATTAATATTAAATTATTATTGACAATTGATAATTATGAAAGATACATGTTGAAGTCTGGGCACAACAGTGGATAAGCACTGAATATAGTACTTGTAAATTGGTTGCCGGTTGTTTTTTTTTTTTTTTTATTTTAAGGCGAAAAGCAAATTGAGGCTATTATCACCTTCCTAAATGTAAGATTGCCGGTTGGACTTATACAGTCTTAGCAGTCCAAGTGTTTTCATTTTCAAAATATGAGCTAGCATTAAATATAAACTGCTTTGGAGATTTATGAATATAAGGAGATTTTAGCATGTTTTCTTAAAGTACAGTCTAACAAATACACAGATATTTGAATTTAATATACGGAGGATTTCATTTGTATGCCACAGACACATCAAACAAACTGTAAAGGATTGACTTGTCGCAATTCACAAAGAAAAATGTTTACAAGTCAAATACATGAAAGAACACACTGATAAGTCTACAAAGTACTTGAGTGTGGAAGTGTTTGATGGTGGAGAGGAGACAGCATCAAATTAATTAATCATGTCCACCACAGTTGTTTATAAACCAAAAGCTTGTACTGTTACACAGTGTAGTAAAGAGTTTGTTTTGTTATTCTTTTCTTGGAAATCGGGTTATGTCACAGACCATTGCATAAAAACAAATACACACAAACCTCTGGTCTTAACAATTAGAAACTCAGCTTTTATTTCTTAGTGACAAGTATGAGTAAACGAAAATGGAACAGCTTGTAATTATAACATTTGTCAAACAACTCCACAAGATTATTAATTTGACTGTGTACTTTAACTTGACGAACAACCACAACATGTCCAGTAAGACCCAGTCGGTACCTCCGCGACTGAGTATGGAGAGCACAGCCGGTTTTTAAAATAACTTATCACTAACACATGCAAACAAATGAAATTTCAAAGGTTATTTTCGTGCAAAAAACCTGCACTTTCAAGAAAGTCAGTAACTATGAAGTTATAATAGTCATTGTAGTAAATAATGCTTTATTATAATAAGCATTATAACTTACAATGCTTACTTCAATAAAGTTATTAAAATAAGCATTATTAAAAAAAATAACGGATAAATAGTAGACACAAAAATCCTGTTTTCTACTATAGCCTACTTTTCACAACAGTATTGTGTTAAATACCTGTAAAAGAAATTCTGTTATACCTAAAACTCTTGACCTGATAAAATCCTAAAGTTCAACAACAGCAAAAATATTCCAAAAATTGTGTTTTTTAAACATATTACTCCCAAAAAATTGCAAGTAACTTAAAAACAAAATTGTATAATTATAGAAAAAAAATTGTTTAGGAAAAAAATTGTAATAACAAATCCGATACTAAGCAATCTGCAGTGCAGCTTGTGGGTTTGTATGTCGGTTGCCAGTCGCTCGCATCAAGTTCTGATCACAGGGAACTTGCGTCGTTTGTGGATTACAACTTTTTTACAGTGGAAGTGGGTAAGGAAACAATCACATCGTGTTCGGTTTGCATTCAAATCGCACAGTGTGCAAAGGGCCTTGGACGTAAAGCGACTGCACTGTTGCTTAGGGCAATGCTTATGCACAATTTGTTTATTTCTGTAGATAGGCTACTTTCAGAACAGTGTTTTAAGCCACAAGACTAAGATCATAAAACCATTTCTTTTTTTATACTCCATAGATGAACCGTTTTATGTGTAGCCTATTTGTTTTTCATCTAAGAGAGAGAGGGGGTGGAGAGGGAGAGAGGGAAGCACATATATATTTTAATATATTTCATTAAACAAGTTCTGACCCAGTCATGATTGGCCCTTGACTACAGTATATGTTATCTAGTTTTATTTGAACTGAATATTTTAAACAAAGTGTTGTACTTTATAGTTTCATTAATATATAATTTATTTTTAACATTATCATGTTAATACAGAAGTCAGTGTCTAGTTTCATGATGACATTAATATTAAGAAAATGGATTAATATTAAGAATATTAATATTAATATTAAGAAAATGGAGACGTAAACAGTTTGTTAAAAGGTTCAATTAATGGTTTTTAGAGGAAAAATTCCAGAGAAAGAGATTATTGAATGGATTTTTTTTAATGAATGGTTAGAAAAAAGAATATTTTATAATTAATTTTATATTAAAAACTCTGGTTCACCATTAGTCAAGAGAAACAAATTTAGTTTTATTTTTATTGTTGACTTTTATACTATGACTTGTGTAATTTTATTGCCAGATGAGACCTTCTACCGACGAATGTCTCATACCACCAGTGCAGTGTTGTCTTCTTGATTTTTTAACTTTCTCTATTTTTTATCTATGTAGCCTACCTTGTCAATGTTTATTTATAACAGTAGATAAGTTACAATAATTAACATAATTATTAACATTATGTAAGTAATGTAGACACAAATTTGAAAGATAAAACTCAGGTAAAAGTGTTATATCAGAAAAGACATGATGAAATCAATAACCTATATAATAATTTTGCTGCTTTGTCTAAAAAATTTACAGAATATTAGAATAATTATTTCTGTAATAAAAACAAAATCTCTTTATAAGTACATTTTTATGTTGTAGGAAGTTATTTACATAAATTACAAATGAAAATAATTAATGGCATTAAGACCAGACCACTGAATCCTGTCAGAGTAACTTTTGTTAAAGACGAGCTGAAAATAAATAGAAAAAAAGGATGGTTAATTGCTGCATGGTAATAAATAATTATTTTATTTTATGATTGTAAAAAAAATAAAAACCTTTAACTTCATTTCTTGGGAATAATTGGGAAAGTGTTGTAATTAATAAATTTTAATAAAATATGGTTTATTCTCTCTCTAAGGACTATTTTTAATGTTTCCAAAAAAAGGTTATGAAGCACTTTTAGGTAAAAAAACAAACAAATTTTGAATTTTCTCATAGTTATCTCTCATGATCTTGATAAATTTGTATTCAAATGTTGTTCATAATTAGGCCTACCCAAACAAAATTAAAAATCAACTCAGTTTCTTTAACATTTATTTATCAGGTTTTACTCAAATTTCGATCAGGTATGAAGATTTATAATTACAATCCTTTTAAAAAAATTTAAGTAAAAAACTTTTAACAGTAAATAAAACAAGAAGGAAAATAAAATTTTCCTCTATTTAGTTTTCAATTTACTGCACAAGCCCTAAATTTATTTTTATTTTAAATTTGGTACACTGTGTTGTCTTTTAATATTTCAAATATGACCAAAACTAATCAAAATTTGAACTGGATTTTTTTTGTGAAACTAATTCCATTGCCATTATTTGTTAGTACAATTCTTAACTGGATTTTTTGGAGGAAATAATTGAATGTGATGAAATTATTGTAATATTTTTATCACCATTTGTTTTGCATATCCAGTTGGCTTAAAATTTATTAAGGTACTTGTTGTTGAAATTTTAAAGTGTTTAAAACAAATCAATAATTCTGGTATACAGGATGAAACAAAAATACTTACTCAGCTCTTCATTTTGAGAGCTCTTCATTTACAAGTCCAAAAAAAGACAAACAAATATTATGTTTAGCATTTTTGTTTTTTAGGTATGCACCATTTTGTATTTTTCCCAAAGAATAATTATGTATTTTTATCTCTAAAGTATGTTGACAAATCAAATTGAGAATTCTTAGAGTTTATTAGCTCTAGACCTAATTTTTTTTAAAATAACTAATATGATTAAATGATCTACTTCAAAATTGCAGCTGAGTTTTAATTCAGTTATGTTTGAATTTTTAAATCAAAATAATTCAAAACATATACTTTTATAAGATACATCAAGACATATTTTTGTAGCTTTTTTAATATCTTATCTAACTGTATAACTAGAAATTTTTATGGGACAAAACATAATTTGAGTTATGGATGAATATAAAATCATACATAAATAGACATGATATCACACACTAATAAATATCTTACATTATTATTTTGGGGGGAAATGTTAACTAGGATATCGATTTTTTAAAATTTTCGGCAGGACATTTGAAAAAGTTCCAATAATTGAATGTAAGAAAGTACATGTAAATTTTTGCCCCATTAATGTTTTATCCAACTGATAAGATATGGCCATTTAAACCTTCATTCAACAGCAAAAAAATCAAAGCCATTGGTCTCAATTGTTAATTATGATTCTTTTATTTTTGTTTTAGGGTTATTTCTCAATCAGTAATTATAATTTGCAGTTTTTTTGTAATTATGTATGGACTCAAAATGGGCAAAGTCAGAAGTGAATTGTGGCTGTTAAGCGTTATTGGCGCAGTTGGTCAAGAAATATTAATTTCTGCACCTTTTGAAGTACTTACAGCATCAATTTTGTTAAGTTATGTTTACAGAGTAAGTATTAATATAAAAATAGAAGGGATATAAATGTCAAATGACAAGTTTCATGAGTTCAAAATTTCAGCTGTTCCTCATAAACTTAAACATTGCAATTTTGTAACTCAAATTTTATAATTTTATTATTTTTTCAACAAAGTATTTTTTATTTTGTTTTTTTTTTTTAATTTATTTTCAGTCAAAATAATTTTAATGAAATAAAAAACACATGTATAATATTTAAAACATTTTAATTTTTTTTTAGAAAATGGTAATTTTAAAACAAAACAATTCATAAAATTTTGTGATTATTTTTTGGTCTTTCCTCCAAAAATTTTCTAGCCTCCACTGCTTGCATGCAGTTCTAATTAACTAGATTTGTACAGTAAATCACAATCATCACCGATTTTTAAGTTCTAATGGTTCTATCAATGTTTATAGTTTAAATCATTTAAAGTGGTTGTTCAGTATTCTGTATATATTATTTCTTATATGAACTTTTGCTGCTACCTGTGTTTGATTCCTTTAGTAAAACATAGTAAGACTGCAGAAGTTTGAGCAAAACTGTGCTCTTAGAACCAGCTATAGAGGCAAGTTTCATTTTATTTATGATGTTTACCTTATTTACTTGGTTTTTCATTACTGTACACGTACTGTTATATGAAATTAATATACTGTACTTATTCACGTTTTTTAATAAATATTTACTGTTAAATCTATTTAGCAGTTACAGTTAATTTTTATGAAGGTTTGAAATTATTGTGTATGTTATGCTGTTTAATTCCTGGTTGTTCCATCAATTACATTATCTATAGTCACCTTTTTAACCAAATAAATAAATAAAAGACATTATAAATAATAACTAAATATGTTTTCTAAGTAATTTCAGTTGTCTTTTTGCTTACTGATATTTACATTTTTTTAAATTATATTTTTGAATCAAATAAATCTTATTCCACCAATTATCTCTTTAACGCTTCGCTGGGCGCGTTTAGGTGTATCACACAACCGGGCGCGCCACGGCAATTTGGCTGCAATGTCTAATTCCACTTTTGTACCCATTTAAACTAATTTTAAGTGTACACATTGCATTATTTTTTATTATACTTTGTTTCTAAGTGATTTATTTTAATTTTCAGTTTTTAATAGTTATATTTACTTGAAAAAGATTTAATATTTGAAACATAGTGTTAATGAATACAAACACTTAACTGAAAAAGGATTTCATTTGTACGAGAAACATAATAAATATTACGGAATTCTTTGTGGTCACACTTATCAAAAAAACTAAATTTATAAACAAAAATTTAAAAATTAATATTTACAAATTTAATTTGAGTCAAAGTCCATTGCTTCAGCTTCGTACAAACAGCAGTCATCTGGCTGTAATTCTTACAAACATTCTTACTACATTCTTTGCAGATAATTTTGGTTCTGTTATTTTTGTGTGGTTCACAAATATGACAGATAGGTCTACGTGTTAGTACTTGAACCTGTTGATTTTTCAATAACTTATATTTGCCCAAAAAAAACTTGAAGATCTTTTGGAAGAGTTAAGATTGTTGCTCTAGCTTTCAAGTGTCCACTCATGAAACTAAGTATCAATTCTTTCAAAAAGTTGCCATTGTCCAAAGTCTCGTGCTTCAGGATGTCGAGGTACTGGCACACATTTGATCGAGAGTGTCAACGCCACATTTTGTAGCATTATAATCAAAATTTACAATAGACTTTTTGGAATCTTCGTCAATAGAATAGAAACAAGGTAAAAAAATACTAAACTAAAACACTAAACACAAAACTACCTGAAAGATAAATTGACTGTGTATGCAAAAATATAGGGAGAATAACACTACAAAAGCAGTTGCACTGTTGGGCATGCCGTGGTAACTGGGCCGCAGGCACAACTACCTCTCATTCATGCCTTATTTCCAGATGGACTGCAGATAAGGTATGGTATTATTTTTATACAGTTCTGTCCCTCATGGTGGTCTTGACAAATACTCAAAGCTCTGAAAACATTTCTCCATCAATACCTACCGTAAGATGCGAAAATAAAAAATTGTGACCAATTTGCCTCTGGTGCCACTTAAGGGTTAAAAAATAAAGGCATTAGAAATAATAACTAAATTGATTTTTAATTCATTTTATTTTTCTTAATGTTTACTTAGTTTGTATTTGTTAAAATTGTATTTTTCAGTCTAATAAATAAGTCACACTGCATAAATATGTAATAAATACTAGCTGTGTGTTTGTATGTATGTATACACACACACACACACACACACACACAACCCAATTTTTTAGCTAAGTTATTATTACACCTTCTGATATAATTCAATGCTTGTGACCAATATAACTGTGTTTAAATACGACTTGTTCTGTTTAGCTGTTTTATGGTATTAACTGATATTGTCTTTATGAACTAGCCTACAAACCAAACATTTTATTCTTTTACATATATATATATATATATATATATATATATATATATATATATATATATATATATGTGTGTGTGTGTGTGTGTATGTATATATGTATATGTATTTATTTATGAACTAGTATATAAGAAGCTTAGTTGCACAACACACCCTTTAGTCACGAAGTGAGGGGCTGTCAAATCCCCTAACTTGTAAATATTTACCTAACTCAATTATCAACCAAATAATTCATTAACTCTGCTTATGAGATTATATATTCACTGTTGTACTGTTATTTTAGCAATGTCAGTTACACAAGATGTATTTCTGCCCCTGTGCATAACTCAGTATTTTCCATAATTGATAAGAGCTAAATGATATACTCTCCACTTATGGCTGCATTTTG
The DNA here is from genome assembly GCA_022606455.1 of Callitettix versicolor. Lineage (NCBI taxonomy): Eukaryota > Metazoa > Arthropoda > Insecta > Hemiptera > Cercopidae > Callitettix > Callitettix versicolor. The sequence goes on from CM040189.1 coordinate 69,383,490, forward strand.
CTTTGTGATGCTTCCTTTCTAGAACTGAAAAGTTTTCACCTTGTCTAACAACTCTTTCTGGTTATCAAGATTATCTTAATAGTGAATCCAGTAGTCCTACATACGTTCCTAAAGGACTCTACAATTAGATCTGCATCTATTTGAAACTGAATATACCTATGGCTTGAAAGGATGGGTTTCTCTAAGATATGTCACTCTTTAACCAGCGTTTACACGTTCTCGGAACGAAGTGGAATTACATATAAATTATTTGACATAAGTAAATGACTCATCTGTCTGGCTTGTGTCCTTGCTTCTTCATCCAGCTTGATGATGTGAGTTCATTGGCTTTGCAGCCTACTAGAAGCCATCTACCTCCACTTACTATGATCCATAATGAACTCAAGTTCTCTTGTTGATGGTAGTCTATATGGGATATATATAGAGCTCATAAACAGGCCCTTCATTCAACCCCTGCCTACATGAACCATCATGTAGGATGTGGAACAAAAGTCCATTATTGGAAAGTTATATAACCTCTGACCTACTGTCCACCACTCGTAACTGTGACTCCGAGAGTGGGGGATATTATCGCTATGTTTACTGAGTCACCATAACAAAGTTCAGCTGTGTGTCCCTGAAAATGTTACACTGTTATGTAGAAATCAGAGTCTAGTTAATGCAGTAGTGTTCCAAGATTCAACCTGAAGTTACTCGCAAGTGATTGTGAAGTGTTTCTTTTTCTTTTTAAAACAGTACACTATTTTTAACTTTTATTTTATTTTTATCAGTGAGATTTAGGTGTGTTTAATTTTCTTATATATATTTGGTAATTAAATAATTCATATGTTTAAATAATGGCTCAAAATATGCATAAGAAAAATAAAGTCATACACAGTGAAGCCAGAGAAATAATCAGTAATATTGTTAAAAAATGTGATAGTGAAGCAGCATCAAACACATTATTGTTTCCTTTAAAACAAGCAATGAAACGAGCTGCAAATTATTGCGAAAACTCTGAGAGATTTATTGTTAAAGTTTTTATGTTAAATATTTCATGTTCCTACATTGGTTGTTGTACCTGCTGTCAGATAAAAACTAATGTTTTTAGATCAGTTAGTAGCAGGAGTTCTTAGAAATTTAAAGGTCTGCGTGTCAACCTTTAATTCCTTACAGAAGCACAGTTACCAGTGGTGGACAATACTATGATGCAAATTCTCACATTAGCCAAGAAATTATAATATATTAGCTCCTGTTTTATGTCTCCTAACCTGGATATTCGACCTCAATGGTTCCTAGATTAAGGGATATGTCAATGCTGTTATCTAATTGCAAAGGGTTAATATAATATGATACACCAGTATAATAATATGTGTCTTGATTTTAGAGGCTGTATGAAGTAGCAACATTCGACCTTGACACTGAAGACGCAATTCATTCAGAACTTGTTGGGAATAAAAAACATTTATTGAAATTAATCAATAAAAGATCTTCCCCCATGTATTATCCTCTATCTACAGCAGAAGTCCTTGTAAGCTCATTAATAATCATAAGATAATTGTAATATAATAATAAAAATGGTAACCTAGACATAATACCTAGAACTTGCAGTGACCACACGGTATTGCCCATGAAATTCAAACATTTTCACAGTGAGTGTTTTATGTAACTGGGTTTAAAAAACTCTGTATAGAAATTTTAAAATCTGACTTTTAAGTGTTGTCCAACTTTCTTCTGTCCACCTACATTAAAATTTTATTTACTCAGCTTCAAAAGAGTGACATTATCCCTTTTTAAGACACAACAAGCCATTTATTTTGAATTAAATGCTCAAAAAATTGAAGACAATAACAGTGATAGTTAACATAACAGTGATAGTTAAGCTGAACAGCCTACAAGTTCTTTAAAAAAAAATTTGACAGCCTAAAATGGAAGATAGCAAAGAAGCAAAGGATATGTTCAGCAAAGATAAATGTTTATTCACAGAACACTTGGTAGCTTTGTCTTTGTTTCTGCCTGCAATGGTTACACAGTTTGCTGCAAAATGCAAAAGAAAAATTAAAATTGATGTGTTCAGTCTACACACTTTATGTTAATAAGAAACTTCATAGTGAAATATCTTCTATTTACATTACAGAGGAGTTTAAATCAGTGTCTGGTGATGTTAGTTTGTTGGATTTGCTGACAACAAATAATTTGGACAGAATATTTAGTGAATGTATGAAATAACTGGAATTAGTGTGTACAATTTCAATGAGATCAGTAAAAACAGACAGATGTTTTTTGACACTGAGGCAGATTAAGACATTCTTAAGAAACTCTGTGGGTCAAGAAAGGTTAAGAGCTATGACTATATTTCAACAAAGAAGGACCTGGTATGGACATTCCTGACTTTAATCAGAAAGTCATAGAGAGGTTTGCTGCTCAGAAAGAAAAGTGTATGGATTTTTATTTATTTATTTTTTAATTTACAGATGTGAAGTTAGGACCATAAGTTTTCACCTAACCTCAAAACAACCTATAATTTAAAATTACAGTTGAAAACAAATTAAAAAATAAAATGCAATTATAAAATGAAAAAAATACATAAAAGAAAAGTATACAGTAATTAAAAAGTGAATACTTTTAACAATGCACATATTTATAATTAGGAAAATATAAATTTCTTTTACACATTTACTCACCTAACAAAAACCACTACCTTCGCTTCACACACAGACAACCAAGAACTATACAAACTCTGGATGAAACCAACACCCAAGATGCATTTATTTTATTTTTAAGTGATTTAAGATTAGTTTTTATAAAATGTAAATCTATCTTAATGGTTACTATTGATATATAGATAGACTGGACACAACTTAACTTCTGTTACTGAGAAAATGTTATTACTTCATTAAATAGAGGTGAGCAAATAGGGAGGGGGAGAATACTTATTAGTTTGCAACACCTGACTTCACAACCCCCCCCCCATAAACCGCACTACTATCATACATCTACTCAAAGTACACACACACACAAAACTAGATTGATTTTAGTTTTGTTGACAGGGGTATCAGTTCATAAAACTAAAGAAAAAGTAATCCTAATAATTTTCACAGAAAATGACAGTAGAAGCACAAGCGTAGACCAATCAAAGACTAATCAGCTGATAATAGGCAGACCAAGATTTATTTAGCTTCACCTAGCAATTGTATTTCAAATAGAAAGTAAAAATATAAAATTAATTTTGAAACAAAAGTTATACCCCAAACCATATGTTATAATATTTAAATAAAAATAAATTAATGTAATAATTTTAATAAGTAATCAGTTTAATTGAAAAATAAGTGTAATAAGTGCTTAATATATATAATAATAGAGAAAATTTACTAACCATAAATTTCAAAAAAAATAGATAAATTTCAAGATTTTAAAGTAAATTAAAATTACAAATAAAAGATGGTTAGAATTTAACTTTAACAAATAGAATGATTTAACTTTCATTATGTAAGTCAAACCAATTAACATTAATTAAAATAAATAAAATGTGAATTGAGCAAAACACCATAAATGGACTACTAAAAAGTATAAATATAATTTATAAAAATATTTAAAAAATTTAAACACTAACACGATAATATTAGAAGAAACAATTCAAATTGTTTAATTAAACATGTTTTACAGTAAAAATGAAAATTTCCACTTGCATTAAAAATCAAGTTTGTATAAAATCAATTGAGAGTAAGAAAAGTTTATAAAATGAATATTATTAAAGATATAGGCCACATTAATTTATAATTAAAATAAACCGAAAGGTTGTAGCATCGAGCAACAGGTAGCAAGTAGACAGTATTAACAAGGTTTAGGACATTTATATAAATTCCATATTACATTAATGTATAGAGCATTCAAATTTAGAGAAATTAATATAAAACATGTTAGTAAAACACTTACAGGAACTAAAATAAATAATTAAAAAACTCAATTTATTAAATGAGAGAGAGAGAGAGAGAGAGAGAGAGAGAGAGAGAGAGAGAGAGAGAGAGAGAGAGAGAGATATATATATATATATAATAATACATAGCATTTAGTTACACATAAGTTGCTTATATATTAGAAGGACCAGTATATGGTAGAGTTAACTTTCAGTAAAATGGTACATAATAACAAAACATCTTATAATATTTTTGTATTTAAATCTGAATTTTTATACAGACAATATATATTGAAATTGACAGTAATATATATGGTATTTTCTTATATTGTAGAAATTTCGCTCTCGCAGAAGACGCAAAGTAAGATGGGGCATGTTTTTGGAGTTTCTTATACTTGTATTATTTACTGTATCACTAATTTCCTTAGTAACGAAAACATATAGTGCAAAATATTATTTCAAAAATTTAGAAATTGAGAGAGCCTTGGAAGTTCCATCAAAAAAAGGAAGACTTGGTTTTAATGGAGTGGTCAATATAGATACGTAAGTTTTGAAATATCTGTTTGAACTTATTTATTGCTGTGTACAAAATAAATTATTATAACATTAAGTATTTAAGTAATATCTAAGGTTTCAAATAAAACTTTGATAATCTCAATTTGAAATCTCAATGAAAAACAGAAATGTACAAACACACCTTCATTTCAATTATTTCATTCTGAATGTCATTTTAAGTTTGGAAGTTAAATGAAGTTTATTTGAGGTTTTTATAAAGGTTACAACATCGAAGTGGAAAGAATACAGAAACACTTTTTTAAAGCAATTTTAATTGAAGTTTTTAAAATTTTCATTTGAAAACCATTGTTTGGACTAAACACTTTTCTCTGTTTAGGAACTTTCTTAATTCAATTTAAGAGGTGCCTAGGTAGAGGCATCAAAGGTTTTGGGGGAGGGAATAAATAATCACTTATGTGTATTATATATACTAATTATATTAATTTATTTTGTGGGGGGATAAAAACCATTTAAGTGAGAATTCACTCCATTAGATTTGATGAGGGTTGGAACCTCTGAATAATTACACAACTTACCAGTCTATTAGGATTAACTTATAGTTATTTTATAATCACTTATCATTAGCAATATAAATCCTTCACTGTTTATATACAAAGTTTTATGTTGTAATATTATTCTTATTGAAAAAAATCTTAAGGCTTGGTTTTACATGTAAATTCTTTTTGACAATACCCCTGAGTATGCCCAAAGTGTTGACAACATTTATATTGAGAAATTCAGTCAGTAATACTCTTATCAGTTCAAAATTGCACGAACAATTGCCATGATTGATCTTAAGTTAAATATTTTTCCTTTATTAATGATGAGCATAAAATGATTCTTTCACCTTTTAAATTTTCACTTGATTCTTTTTTAAATCATGTTTTTTTCTTATATGATATTAAATCCTTTTAACTTTAAGCTTTCAATTATATCTTCTTCTTTTTCAAGTATTATCCAGTTCCCTTGCAACAACTCTCATTGGCCTATTTGTTTTATATGTATACCTCTGAATCTGCAGTTTAGAGAACTTTGCTGAAATTTTTCTATATGTATCTTCATCTGGTGCATTCATCTTCCATGATTCTTTCACCAAAGAGGTATGTTTAAGATCTTTCTCACTTTCATCTGAAGTAAAATGTTTAAGATCATGAAATATTATAACTTCTAAAATATAGGTAGGTTATGGTGTATGTATAATATTTGATTCCTAACACTCCTGACTTTTATGTCTTTTACACTTTTACTCCTGACTTTTATACACTAGATTTAATTGTATATGGTTGCATATCCGATTTATTTGGGTCAGGATTAGATGATGCACTTGCTTTTTTTCCTTAGGTCTGTTGAATATTTTAATTTTTGTTACCCAGCCTACTTCCTTGACTAATTTTTCTTCATCTGTCTCATAATCTGCAGATTCTATTAGTTTACTCTTGATAGTTTTAATGGATTCTTCATATTCTAACTCTTTTCTTGTAAATCATTTAACTATTTTTGCATATTATTTAATGTATTTTTTGTAGACAATCTCTCACATTTTTCTCCTTCATTCATCCATTTTATAGAATCTGTTCATTGATATTTATCATTTGATTTTGTTCAAATAAGACTTTATATTGTTGTGTTGGCTTTCAATTGGCTTGGAGTGTCAGCAACTATTTAGCCTCATCTATTGTAACTTTTCCATGTGGGAAACTTAAGTCTTTGACCTCTTTTTAAATTGGTGATTGGAATGCAATTGCTGACCTCCTCTAAAATCCTTGAGGCCAGCCTCCAAAGACAGTGGAATTTCCAGACTAATGTCTAGAAATTAGACCTGGAGTAGAATTTCCAATATTTGTTGTATTTATTGCTTATCCTGGCCACCAGGTTACTTGTTTTGTTTTATTCATGTTTGTTTCCTCTAGCCTTTGTAGAGATCCAACTAATCCCAGTAATTTTCTTTTCATGAATCCAAGTGGAACAAGGATGCCTCTTCCATCAGTCCTACTGAAAAAAAAATCTTATTTTCCCCTGAACAACCACCATTTATGACTTCACCAAAACCTGGTAAGGGACTCTAACAATGTACCATCAGCCGGGTCAGCTGAACTATGGTTTTAAAAGAGGTGTTAACCCTCTTCCTTGGGCTTCAGATTAGCATAGTGAATTTGATTAGGAGTAAATTTCTTTCAGGATCAATTCCATAATTTTATTTTGATTCCTATAGATTGAATATTTAATGAAAATGATGTTATTATTAATTTTACTCTTATTTAACCCTTTGATGTGTAAAGACGTCATAAGATGTCTTTAGAACTAAGATCACTGTGAGTACCACATTAACATAAAAACTGTCTTGTAAAAAATTTGTAAAAAATTTGTTTTAATCAATCAAACTTCATTTATTTTATTGTAAAAAACATATAAAAGAGAAAAATAATTTTAGTATATTTTCCTTTTGTAAAAATAAAAAGTAATTTCAAGTAACAACAATAGCGTATAGTAACAAATAGCGATAATAAATAATAACGAAACTATAACAAAGGACAACTAGATAAATAATAAATAAAAAAATCTTTAAAAAATAACCAACACAATATTGAAATAAACTTTTATAGACAAACGTCTTACTTCAAATACCATCAAAAGAATAATAATTACCGCCAAGCCGCCAATATTTCTCATGTTAAACTATACTGACATTACAAGTCCATTCCATCTTCCAAGAAGATCCACTTGTCATTCATCAATGAGTTTTCATCAATGACTTACTTTTATTTTATTTAGCAGGAAACTGTACCAAGAAAAGGAAACTGTAGCAGGAGATACGTTTGTAAAATGACTTCATATAATCTTCTTTTATTCTGTTTACACAATAATTGCAAAATGTAAACATAAAAAATGGCGAAGGCATTACATGACATCCACACTCATTAATGTTATAATATGTGAATTACGTCTTCCGACATTCTTACTCATTGCTGTATCAAGTACCATTGTTGACTCAATTACCAAAGGGTCAATTGGTTAAAGAAAATTTCATTAATTGTTTTGTGATATAACATCTTTATGTCAGATTAATGAGAACTGAGGCACAATATAACACACAGAAACATCCAATAGTAACCAGTAAATACTTCCATTGGCTTTTCCAGGTTATACATCAATCAGTTTCATTAGTCTAACTGGCATAAAAACAATTATTAAACTACAAAAAACACTATCACATGTTTTTTTTCAAAAAGAGGTTACTGATAATTTAGGTTTTTCTGTCAACAAAGATGAAATATAAAGCATATCAAAAACAGAGTTTTAATATTTTAATTATTAAATATTCATTTCAAAAGTAGAATTGAAACAACTGAATAAAATGTAACTCTATTGTCCTAAAGAATACAGTTGGCTCTGTTTTTTGCAATCCTGAATAATTTGATGTTTTCAGCAGTTTTTAGATTCAATATGCAACATAATATTTAAAAAAGTTAAATTTAAATAGTTACAATTACAATTAATTAAAATATCTAAGTAAAATATACATTATGTATGTTACTAAAAGAAAGAAAAAGTAATATAACAGTAAAAATATTAGTGAAAAAAATCATAAGTACTTTCAAATACTGTACAAACTATATTCAAGTAACCTATACAAATAAAGGATTATGTATTTGTTTTGAATTTTTTTTGTTTTTTTTGTGATCCAAGTCAGTTGTACCAATAAAAAATTGGGAAAATTAAAGCAGCACAAAATACTTATAGCAATATTTTTAGCTTCTGACAGTAGATTGCATTTAAATTAATTTACATTTTAATTTACAGGTTTAAGGATTACATTTCATACAACTTCCTTCCAAAAATATACAAAGTAGTATGGAATGACAGGATTGCACCAGATTTTTGTAAGCAACTCATCTTAATTTTATTTTATTACAAAGATTTACAACCTTTGTGGTCAATACTGACTCTCAACAAATAGACTTAATTTCACACATAATGTAGTTGACAGAGAATCATGCATTATGTGATTAGTAAAATTGTACTAGTTTCTGTTTAAGTTTCTGTACTAGTTGTAGTAAGTTTCTTTCTTAAGTAATAACTTCATTTAAAATTCTAAAAGATAATTAATACAGTATTGATTTTAAACTGAATAATTTAAGGATTGAATATATTAACAGAATTAAATGAATTTAAACTTGTGCATTTCAGATACAAAATTTGGTGATGCAGGCTGGTTCATAGATACTGCACATAGGCTAATAGGTGTACCAAGAATTAGACAATTAAGAGTTAGAAAAGGTAAAACAAAGAAGATGTTTATTTAATTACTAAATTAAATGCTTATTTGATGTGCAGTGTTAACCATCAGAACATGAGCTTGGAATTACACTAGCATTCTTGAAAACATTCTGGAATCTTTAGTTTACATGTACTGAAAGAACAGGAGTTTTGTTCTAAGTGCCGAGTAAATTTTTCACATTGGTTATTAACCATCATCCTAAGCTTGTAATTTTGTAAGGTGCACTATTTTATATATTTTTAATACATCAGAACATTAATAACTTCTATCAATGAAAACCAAAACTGATTTGTGATAATGAAAATCCATGTTAACCAGAGATTATGACTTGATAAAGGATAAGTCTATTGAACTGTACATATTTGAAGTAGTAAAATCTACTTCTTGTAAAATTAACTTTTAAGCTTCTGTTACATTATTACCTCTTATTAACATGTAAGAAGTTAGTGAGGATGTTTACATAATCTAAACAGCCAATTTTGCAGTATTGTTTTACCTCCATTTTGTTGCTGTTTATGACTTCTGTTTATCATGTACTAATTATTGTATAGAACGAATAACATACTGTGTTTATATTGCATTCTTGTACTGCTTTATTGTGTCCTTTAATAAAAATGCATAATTCTCAGACACAATACATTTTAAATACTTTTAATGTTTACTGTTAGATTACTCTCTCTCCCCCTCTCTCTCCCCCTCTCTCTCTCCCTCTCTCTCCCTCCTTCCCTCCCTCCTTCTCTCTCTCTCTATCTTTCTCTCTCTCTCTCCCTTTCGCTCTTCCTCCCTCTCTCTCTCTCCCTCTCTTTTTGATTGTCATGAAAATCTTCTGGAATTTATTTTTTTTATCTTCCTGTATTTTAATTACACTCCAATTTGGCAATGTTGTTTTATAACAAAAATATTCATGCCATGCAGCTGCATAGATGATATTATAGTAGTAAATTTCCCAAAAATAACAATATTGAAATATTTTTTAATATGTTTCATTTTTAACAAACTAATTGTACCATCAGAATCAGCATTCAAATCTGAATGAATTAGATTAGTTTTAAATTATGGTATATTAAAAACTCGAAAATAAACCCTGACCACTGTAAGATTCATTTTTGTATTATTAATAGAATTTAAAATATTTTATGCAGATTTTATCGCTGATTACAATGATGAAATACAATCTGCTGCCTAACAAACTTGTCAAAGCTCTTATCAAAATGAATTTTTGTTCTAAGGTTGAATCAAATTGGACAAAAATTGTAATTCCTACATCTTAGGTAATCTACGATTTAGATCTTTTGCTAGGCTAAAAATTAAAATCAACACTCATTTCTCCTATGTTTTGGGTCTGATTCTTACCATGAGAACCATTCCAATAGCTCCTTTTCCAATGGGAATTTGCTAATAATTTATAACGTGAACTAAGCTATGGTTCAGTACAATAATAAATTTATGGTTGTATTTAATGATTCTGTACTAATCTTTTTAATTTTTCAGATGCATGCAGTTTACAAGATATAGTTTTAAACTTAGGTTTAGGTGTAAAATGTACAGCTTCACTGAACAGTGACACAGAGGAAACAAGAAACTTTAAATATTCCTGGAATGAAGTAAACAATGAAAACAGTCCCCTTCCTTCAGGTTGGGTATATGTTAATCAGGACACATCTGGAGGGGCTAACTTACATGGTAAGTTTTAATCAAGCACAATTAATTACTACTTCAGTCGATCTAGGAATCATTATTGTAAGAACCAATTAAATTAGGGGTCATGTAAGGCTGGAAAACATTCTTTCATATTATATACAGAGAAAGTATTGTAATTATTTCATCAAATTTTTATCACTTTTGACAAATCATGTGATAAACCCTACATTAAAAAACAAATATTTTTTGTATGTCTGTATATGTCTTAAAACATTCACAATAAAAAAAATGTATTTGTATTGTTTCCTAAATAAAAAACTACTATTCCAGTTTGGATTAAATATTAGAACTAATTGTTTATTTACTTTCCACTAAAGATTTTTTTTAATTAGTAATTTAGCTTTAAAATTAAAAATAACTACTCTAAGAAAAAGAACCAAAAATTATTTTTTCAACAATGTCTTTAACGATTTTTAACAAAATGTAGTCAAATGTATCCCATAGAAAACTGAAAGACAAATATTGGTTGTTATTCCTAAAAAATATATATGGCTATTGGTAAATAATTAAATTGTCACAAGCAAATTTGGTTAAAAGAAATTTACAGTTCAGGAGTAAATAATAACTTACTCATCATCATCATCATCATAAGTGTAGTTAACGTAGTGTTGCCTGTTTTTCTTGAATGCTCTGTACAAATAGGTGTAATTTTCAGCTAAATATTTAAATTAAAAATTTAATTTTAATTTTGAAATATTAAAAACTTTAGATCTCTCCATGCCATAGATTTGGCCTCACATGTGCATGTGCTCACACACACACACACACACACACACACACACACACACACACACACACACACACACACACACACACACACACACACACACACACACACACACACACACACACACACACACACACACACACACACTATAATTAATAAAATTTCATGAACAACAAAAAATTTAACTACTCTTTTTTTTCAACAATTCTTAATTCTTAATTTTGTAATATTACCAGTATATATGTTTACCTTACTCTTAAATTTTAACTAACGTTACATTGGTGTGTAGGTTTTTCTGGAAAAGTATATCATGGAGGAGGGTATATTGTTGACTTAGGCAGAACTTGGAAGCAAACAAATTTCACTTTGACAGAACTGTTGAATTCTGCATGGCTAGATGAATACTCCCGGTTCATAATTATTGAACTCACTTTGTATAATGTTAATACCAATACCTACAGCCTTGTTGAATTTATGGTAGAAAATTTACCTGGTGGAATATTTATACGTAGAGCTCAGGTTAGTTTTTGCTTTATATATATGTACTATATATTTATGTACATATAACGTGCTATTGTAATAAACTTAAATATTTGCTATTATTCCATGGATATTTTTGTTATAGGTGCTGTCACTACAAGTTACAAAGGATGTAGGCACCTCAGCAATTATTTATTTAGTATTTACTGTATATTTTCTTTTTAAAAGTCTTTATACACTCAACCAACAAGGGTGTTTGAATTATTTTTCAAATTTTTGGAACTTTTTTGAAATTCTTATTTTAATAATGGGCCTTACAAATTTAGCTGTTCATTTTGCACATGTTTTTTATTCGTCTTATAAAATTCAAGAATTTCAGATGGCAGGGAAAGAAATGTTCTACAACTACAATGCACTGGTATTCTATTACTATGTAATACAAATACTATTATTTGCACTTATTGTATGCTGTACTATCCGCCAACTGAGAACGTTTAAATTAGGTCGGAAGGTTGAAATATTTTTTTACACAGTTTCATTTTCTGCACGTTCTGTTTTTTGTTGTACATTAATCTTTATCCTTAATCTGTTATTACAATCCATTATTGTGTCATACAACCTTAACCAACCCTTCACTAATACTTACGGAATGTTCTTCATGTACAAAACTGGCTATAACACTCTGCTTCATGATTCAGTTTACCCAAAGAAACGTGCAGCTGTGTTTCTTTACTGCTTTTCGGCAGCTTGTTTTACCCTTGTTTTCATTGTACTATACAGTTATTATTATAAAATTTCTAAGAACCATAACATTTCGAAGCCTGAATATTTTAACTATGTGACCTTTTTAAAGAAAGAATTGGAAGCAATTTGTTCTCACAGTGACAAACATTACAAAACAAGTACAAGACAACGAGGCGGCATGGATATTACACCAGAGTATTTGCTGTCAAAATATAACTCAAGTTTATTTGTTAAGTCAAAAAAATTTAATGTGAAGTTTTTTCAAAATAACCCAAAAGAACATTTTGAGTATAAAATGTATAGTTTAGATTGTAAATTGTCTTCTGTAATATCTCAAATTGATAACTTACTAAATGATTAACTATTAACACTTAGATTTACAGCATATAAGTCACAAAGCACGAAGAAAATTAATGAAAAACTAGAGGAATTTTTTTTTACATATATGCAATAAAAAAAAAGTACTTTAGAAAACCTGTTGTGTTCAACAAATACTGTTGCTAAGTTAAGCCCTGTAGAATTAGTAATTGTTAATTTTGTTAAAAGATAGAATCATATGTGTATGTTTCCATAATAAATTGTTTCAGATTTTATGTACACATTTTATTTTTAGTAGATTTTAATTGAAAAATTTGCAACAAAAGCAGCCATTACAGTAGACTTTGATAAAAGACTAAGTTGTTTTTTTTTTTTTTTTTTTTTTTAACGTCCGACTATTGTGCACACTTAGGGCTAATGCAGACGATGGGATGATTTATGCTCAGATCTTAACCTCTATGGCACTTTTTGAGGAGTAATTATTTTGTTTTTATTTAGTGTGTCATAAAAATATACCAACTTAAATAGAATAAATATAGTGAACTCGTGACTGTCCATGTCGTCATCATCAGGGGGTGTTCCTTCAGTTCCTAAATTTTAGCAGCTTTTAGATTCAGTAACATTAATTCATTGGTACTGTGTTGTAATTAACTTATTCTATTTATAAAACCAAACTAAATTTTTTTCCATTTTTTTTTTTTTTTTTTTTTTTTTTTTTTTTTTTTTTTTTTTGGTGTTTAACGTCCGACTATTGTGCACACTCGGGCTAATGCAAACAATGGGATGATTTATAGCGTATGAAAATGCCAAGCCCTCATCGCGAATCGAACCCAGGTCCTCAGGGTGAAAGTCTAGTACACTATCCACTAGGCCACCAAGGCGGCTAGAAATCTATAAATATATATATATATATTCTGTTCATAATTATGACTTGTAAAGTCCTTAATAAAATTCTGTTCATAGTTAAACCTAAAATTGTTAAGCAAAACACAAATTTTAGAGATACAGTAGCAGCCAATATAAAATTAGCTATTGTTCTTGGGTACTTGGTTAACAGATATTCCTTCATATCACTGAAGTCGCCGCTGTTTTGGCATATAACTTGAAAGGAAACATGCGGGATCTAGAGGACAGGTAAGGATACTGAGAGCTGGCACAAGGTTATGACTAACCTAACGCTACTAAACAAAATTTAAACAGGAATAAATTATTAAATCACTATACAATAAATACTAACCAAACCAAGAAATTGCTAATGAGATTTACCTTCTTCAAAAAAAACAGAAACTCTCCTACCTGCACAACTTTTGAAATGCAGGAGATGCCAAAAAAAAAAAACAGAGACTTCTGAAAGACAAATTGAAAACAATGTGTTTAAAATTACCATTATACACAATTGTAAAAGAGTTTTTTGATGTAGCTGTGTTAAAGTGATTAAACATGATAATATTTATATGAATGAAAGATTGTTACATAAATAACTGCAGTATCCTTTACATGGATTTCTGAAATACAAATCTATATACAATTTTATATGAAAACACAACCAGCTGTTTATATAAAAACAGAGTATTTATAAAATGCTACTCTATTTTCCTTTTTTTTAATTGTTTGCCAAATATGTATGTATGTATACATATACATACATACATACATATATATATATATATATATATATATATATATATATATATATATATATATATTACTTCAAGCCAAAATTTTAATAATATAAAAAAGTAAAATTTAAATTTTTTAAAATAGTTGAGTTTTTAATTAAAAATTTAATTTTGGATTTATCCCTGAAGGAGAGTTCGGCTGAAAGTTGACATGTCTGCACCACACTGGTAATTTTGTATTTCTTCCTAGCTAGCTTAAGAATATTTATATTATTAAATCTATTAGCCAAGACACATATGTTAAATTTTAAACTTTCAAGAAGTACAAGCAAAGTGTGGTTGGTTGGTTTGCACGTGTTTAGTTCAGTCAGCCAAAATTCACTATAAACAATTTAAATTCAATTTAATAGCATTAAAATGTGTATTTTATAAATTTTTGTAGTTAAATTATTTAATGAATTTTATACAGTTTTTATTACCATCTACATTTGTATACAAGTAATTAAATCATAACAGTGTAAAAGTACACAGTCAGGCATGCCAAAAGATGTAGTCACTTCTGTCGGCATCCAGCGACTGCCTACTTTTTTAGATATTTTTTGCTCTGGTAAAAGCAATCAACAAAAACAACCTTCATGTTAGATTTTATACTTAATAATTAGTAAATATGTTTCCAAATGTACTACTATACCATAAAATAATATTTTTTACTTATTTTACGAGCCATTGGTCATGTGATCACGGAAGTAGTCAGTGCTCCTGTAGTTGCAATTACGATTTCATTGGTTGATTAGAAGCAGTGAAGTGATGATGGTTGCGGCTTTGAGTATAGAAGGGGAATTCTATTTTGGCTTGAGATAAAAGATTCATTTAGCCAAGTTATGCACTGTTTCACTTTGCATTGTGAATCATATTTTTTAAGGAAGTACTGGTTTACAGATCTGATTTTGCATGTTTGTCTTACGACAATGCGACGTAGAGTAACAAAGTGTGGGTCATGTGATCACGGCTTTAGTCAGTTGAGCTACTCTAGTTGCAGTTGTGATTCATTGGTTGTTTATTAGCATTGAAGTGATGTGGGTTGCGGGTTCCAGTATAGAAGGGGAATACTATTTTGTTGATTTACTGTAACGATGTCTGTTCACATGAGTGTTACAAAGCATATTTTTAAAGTTTTAAAGAGTGCATTTCTTTCTTGTTGCCAACGGGTATTATATGCTATAATAGGAGGACTACAGGATTATGTAAAAGTAAGTCTGACATTTAACTTTTCCATTAAAAGTACTTTAATTGTACTTATAAAATTAAATTATAAACTTGTGCGTCAAATTGAATAGGATACAAAGAAACTTGTAGACGTTTCAAGTTCCTCCATTTTCTTGATCACACTGAATTATTTTGACAAGATCAGGTGTATGAACACAAATTTCATCATTCTTCTCAATTTGGTCTTGGTTTTCTTATGTAATATACAAAATAATCACTTGCTCTATAGAGTGATGGGGGAGGAACTCTGTGTTGAACTATGTACGAGGGTTGATCAAATATAAACGAGACTGTTTTTTAAAAAAAATTATTGCTTACTTACAAATTATTCTTGATACAACTTATTTTTCTACATAGTCTCCCGCACGAGTAACACATTTTTCCCACCGGATTGGAAGTTTTTTAATTCCATCTTCGTAAAAAGTTCTCGGGCGTTCATTGAGCCATTGGAGCACGAAGGTCTCCACCGCAGAATCATCTTCGAAACGCTGGCCTCCAAGCGCCTCTTTGAGTGGCCCAAACAGGTGATAGTCGCAGGGTGATAAGTCTGGACTGTATGGGGGATGTTCCATTGGTTCCCAGCCAATTTGATCGAGTTTAAGCCTCGTAGCGTTCGCCGAATGTGGTCGGGCATTATCGTGAAGAAGAATGACGTTTCTCGCCGGTTTAGATTTCCTTTTCCTACGAAAAGACTGTTTTGCGGCCTCTAAAACATCGCAATAATATTGTGCATTTATTGTGCGTCGTTGATGGAGGAAATCGACGTGAAAGGCGCCTTGATTGTCGAAAAATACAGTGGCCATTACCTTCCCGGCCGACGATCGTGATTTGGCGACGATCATGGCTGAGGTTTTCTACTGCTTCCCGTCCTTCGGCGAATTCCTTGTGCCAAGCAAAAACGCGAGCTCTTGACAGGGTCCTGTCCCCGTATTGAGCCGTCAATCTACGAAAGATTTCAGTCGGATTGACCCCCTCCTTGGCCAAAAACTTAATAATAATTCTCTGCTCCACGGAAACGTGCACTTCACTCTCACTCATTGTATAGTTTTATACTGAAGGTCCGAACGGAAATTTTGCCCGTCTACGCCCGTCCCAAACCTCCCAGGCTACCTGAAACCCCACCCTTTAGAGTTCAATGTCCAACGGAAAAGTTTTTAGAAAGTCAGTCTCGTTTATATTTGATCAACCCTCGTACCTACCATTGATTGCACTGTTGGGAATAAGTTCCAAAATTTCAATTAAAAGAGAGTGGAGACATTTTGGCATTCTGTATATAGGACGTTTGCGAGTTCTTCCAACTCCAAGTCAAATATTAAGCTATTAATTCGATTCTGAACTATTGCTTTGTTATGATGTGTACGTTTTCTTGTTTTAGTAACCACCATTGAACCATTCATTACTGGCCAGTGCATCAGCAGCTGCCATGGGTTCATAAACCCGAAAACTCTTAATACAAATACAGGACTAAATCAAGGACTACTTTATTTCAACAAAAGTTCAATACCATTTTAAAATAACTATTTGTGATTTTTTTATATCAACCTTTTTTATAATAAAGAAATACATATGTAATTTTGTTAAATAAAATAAGAGAATTGTGTATGTCCCTCATCAATTTCAGTGGTAGCATTTGAACCATTTAGCCCAATTTTACAACCCGTTTACAATTTCAAATTTTATGATCTTATTTCAGTGTTTTCGAATGTATTGTTAAACTGAGCCACAGCAACGTGTGGTCAGGTATAGCAAAGTATCTAGTAAAGTTAAAAAAGTTTTTAAAAGACCCAGTTTGGTTACGATTTAAAATACGAATCAGTAAGACACAGTATAGATATCATTATAAACAAACTCACTCAGCATGACGCAATGTTCAAGAAAGCAAATAAAGGAACACAAAAATAACTTTACGTAATATTGACTATGTAAACAAGGTCCAGGAATTCTTTAGAAACAACAATATTCAACCATTACGTAAACACTCTACTTGTATCTTTCTCCAAAGATATCCATAGAGCAATAAGCAATATTATTTCCTCCTCAAAAGATTGCATCAGAGCTTAGTACCAAATCCTCATGCACCAATACTAAGGGGACTACCGTAAGTATACAAACCAAACGTACATCGTTTTTGTAAACCTTCCACAACCTACAAAATTGCAAAAAAATATTGACAGATTACCAGATGCATATCCAGTGTTCGCATATAGAAGCTAATGCAAGCTAACCTCGGTGTATGCAAATGAAAATATAATTAAAAGTATTTCTAAATGATACGCTGTTTTAAATTCAACAGTTTTTAAGATATCATTTTAAAACATAGCAGCCAAGTTTAAAACAAATCTCTTACATTTTGTACTAAGTTTGAAAATATTTTTAAAATGTTTTTAAACAATAGCCAAAAATCTTGTGTATTAAATTAGTTTGATTTATGCATACATCAGACTAAATTGCAAACTTAAAAAAGTATATTAGAATAAGAACTCCAAGAAGTATTTTTATTTTTGCAACACTCACCTTAAATCTTTTCTCTTTATTTATTTCACCCAACTTTGGGGTACACTAAATTAATCACTTTATAATATTCTGTGCCTTCCTCGTAGCCCAGTATTGCTTCATTCGTTGTGATCTTGCTTTTCTTTCTTCACCAGAGATTTGGATCGTTCGCTTGGATTTGACTTTGCCTTCGAACCGTTGCTTCTTGTCCTTGGTTATTGTTTTGGCTGTTCTGCCCACGAGCATAGTGTCAGTGATTTGTAGTTCTGTTATGTCTTTCTCTGTTTCTCTAAACCAAAGTGGTTTGGCTCTTTTATTGCGAAAGTAGTCAAATATTTTTTTGGTTAGTCTATTTTTGTCCATTCGGAGGATGTGCCCATAAAAATCAATTCTCCTTTTTCTTATTGTGTCTGATAGTGTTTCAGTTTTTTGGTAAAGAGTTTCATTCCTGATGTGGAGTAATTGGTTGTTACGGAATTTGGGGCCTACGATTTTTCGTAATATCTTTCTTTCTTTGATCTCCAGCCTTTCAAGTGGGCCCTGGGTTGTGAGAGATAATGTTTCAGCTGCATATAAGGCTTCTGGTTTAATTACCGTATAATAATGCCTTATCTTTGTATTCCAGGAGAGGGACTTCTTGTTGTATGTATCTTTGGTAAGTTGGATAGCTAATTCAACTTTATTTCTCCTGGATTCCATAGCTTTTTTTCTCTAGGGCCTTCCAGCTGATCCATCCCCAAGATATTTGAATTCTTTGACTATCTCAATGTATTGTTCTCCCACTTGAAGCTTTTTTGGTGGTTTTTGTATGTTTGTCAATATTTTAGTCTTTTCAAATGAAACTTTGAGACCCATTTTTAATGCTTGCTTCTGGAGTTTAAGAGTCTGTTCCTTAGCTTCTTCCAATGTCTCAGCTAGTAAGGTCATGTCATCAGCAAAAGCCAAACAATTTACCTTAATGCCTTTGTTCTTAGTTCCTAGTCTGATTCCACTATGCGTATTCACGTTCCACTCTCTAACTACTTTTTCAAGAGCACAATTAAATAACAATGGAGAGAGTCCATCTCCTTGTCAGACTCCTGTTTTAATCTCAAAAGGGGTGGAAAGTTTTCCCTTGAATTGAACTTTGGAGAATGTATTAGTTAATGTTTCCCTGATAAGATTTGTGGTTTTGTTATCAAAGTCTAGTTCCTTCAGAACCGAGAATAGGGATCTATAGAGTCGTATGCTTTTTGAAAGTCAATAAAAATGATAACATACGATTTAGCCCTTTACTTTTGGTAGTTCATGATGTGTTTGAGGTAAAGGATTTGTTCCGGATAGGATCTCCTTTTCAAGAAACCCGCCTGGTATTCTCCAAGTTGATGATCTAATTGAGGTTCTGTCCTATGTAGTAGAACTGTTGAGAATATCTTGTATGTTACGTCAAGGAGAGAGATCCCTCTGTACTTGTTAGGGTCAGATTTGGATTCTTACTTATGAAGTGGATGTATGAGAGCTGTCTTCTAATCATGAGAGATTCTTTCACTTATCCAAATTTCTTTAAGGATGTTTCTGAGAGACTGTATAGCACTTTTGTTGACATTTTTCCAAAGTTCAGCTGTGATTTGATTTTCTCCCAAAGCCTTATAATTCTTGAGATTCGATATTATTGATTGGAGTTCATCGACTGTTGGAGGTTCTGAGTCAGGTAGTTGATGAAGATATATGAAAGTCCATCTTTACTGATGGTTCCTCACAATTAAGGAGATTTCTGAAATATTCTACAAATATCGTTGTTGTTATGGACAACATTCCCATCTTTGTCCTGAAATATAGAGTTGGTGGATTGTACTTAGTCAATTTCTTCTTAAAATTCTTATAAAAATTTCTTACATTGTTTTTTGAGAAGTCTTCATTAATCTGCATAAGTAATTGATCATCTTGAGCTTTTTTGATTCTTTTAAGATTTTTAGTCACAAATTTTCTAATATTTAAGAAGTTTTGTCTGTTATGTTCATTTTCTTAAATCTATTATTATAAAGATAAATATTTATAACCGAGGAACAGTTGAGGAATGGGGAGGAGAAAGCCATACTCAAGGACAAGGAAATGAAACAACTTTAGAAAAGCAAGCGACCGAAAGGGCATGACAATCTTAGAAGGACTTAGGAAAAGGAGATCACAAAGGCTGAAGAGGTATTGGGAGGAACAACGCACCAAGAAGGTGAGACCTCACTAATGACTGAATGTGCTCCAGTGTGGGCCTAACGCAAAAAAAAGAAGATAAATATAAAATTTTAAATGAAGGTGGGCAAAGTCAAATGTGGTTGTGTGCTGGCATTGCAAAACACCCACCCACCCACACACACACACACACACACACACACACACACACACACACACACACACACACACACACACACACACACACACACACACACACACACACACATATATATATATATATATATATATATATATATATATATATATATATTGTGAAATGATTTACTCTAATGTCGTTCCAATAACTCATTTTCCAAACTTCGATAATATATTTTAAGATATAAAAAATCAAACACAACAATAATAATATGTTTTTATTGAGTTTAAAATACAATTGTTTTATTTTAATTTTATTTCATTTAAAATCAAGACAGTAAGTCATTACTTTAATAACATTATACAATACAAAACCTGGTAACATGTAATGACTGTTTTATTTTACGTGAAACAATTGATATGAGCTAGACTATCCTTTTATCAAATTTAACAGAAACCTCTTCAAGGCTGCTTGTTAGGAATGTAAGTTTGTTGAAATTTATGTAAGGTGGAGTTTTGTCAGTTGGTAGGACATTGTATTTCAGCAATATTGTTGCTAAAAATAATTTCACTTGAGTCACTCCAAAACGCATTCCTACAAAATACACAAAATACTAACAATAGACTATCAGAAATAATTCACTTTATTACCACAATATATACATACATATACACATACATACATACATACATACATACATACATACATACATACATACATACATACATACATATATATATATATATATATATATATATATATATATATATATATGTGTGTGTGTGTGTGTGTGTGTGTGTGTGTGTGTATATATATGCGCGCCTTATACTGTATATATGTATATGCGGACACTGAAATCACCAGGTTTTGTGTGCATTAGAAGGCAAACATTCACTCAATAACAAAGAAATTCACAGAAAAGTGAATTATTTTATACTGGTTACCAATAACACTCACTATCCCGGCAGATGTTAATTATCTCTTTTTTCTTGCTCGATGTCTAGGAAATAGTGTGAGCTCATTAGTATTGTTACAAAAGGAAAGACTTGACGTCGCTACGTGGGGGAAAAAGATTCGTTCCAAAACACACACACACACACACACACACACACACACACACACACACACACACACACACACACACACACACACACACACACACACACACACACACACACACACACACACACACACATACACACATTGAGAAAGTTAAACGAATTAAATAATATTTAATAGAAACAGATTGTAAATACATTAGTGTATTATATTGTTTACTTGCCTACACATAAGCGTGGTCCTTCACCAAATGGCATATATGTATACTGAGGTCTGGAAGTAACATTATCCTGTGAAAATCTCTCAGGATCAAACTTTTTTGGATTTGGATAGTACTTTGGGTTTTGATGTATAGTATACACTGGAATAACAATCTTAAACAAACAAAACCAAATTTAAAAAAATATACAATGTTATTTTGTTAAACAGTTATAACACAGGGTGAATGAAAACATAAAAAGGACGAAAATTTTGATAGGCAATACAATTTTATTTTATGAATAATTCCTAAACATATTGAAAAAATATTTATTTTCCAAAATCATATATCCAATTTTACATTTTTCATAACGCATGACCTATCGAGAGTGTAAATCAACTATCGTTCTCAAGTGGTTAATCTAGTTGCATTAGATTAACACAAATTAACTAGGCGTTTCAGTCTATTAACAAGCTTAAAACGTCGTGTATTCTATTGGTCGTACACATAGAAAACGGCTTGCTAACACCAGTGGGACAAAGAGAAGAAATGTGAGAGCGAGAGGTCAAGTTCCCACTGTTTCACTACAACTCTTCTTTATATCCTTCATTATTGCTGAGTAGTTTATCGTGTATCAGCTGGCAGCTGATAAAATGTCAAGCGTCAGCTCAATTGTCTTTGTTACTGATTGAATTTCTACTTATTTCAGAGAATTTTGAATTTGTTAAAGTAAATGAAACAAACTTTCTAGGAAACTTTTGTTCAGGAATAAAAACTTTTAAAAAAATTAATATTATGTTAACACTTTTGTCAGTTTAGGCTCTACTTTAGTAAAGTTGTGGTAGTAGTTCTGAAAATCTTTTAGAATGTCTGAAGGTATTTAAAGTATGTATATTGTTTAATAGTAAAGTTTAATAATATTACCGGTTTTAAGTAGTTATATAGTTTTTTTGAAAATATAAAATGTAAACTGAACTGATGCGTAACACTGATGCTTTTTTTGAATTTCGAACAAAATTATTGTTCTTTTTCCTATTTAATAAAATGGCATAGAGAAGCCACATTTGAAACTAAACGAAAACCGTTGCGTTATCAAGTGATAACAGAACTTATACGAGGGTTGATCAAATATAAACGAGACTGACTTTCTGAAAACTTTTCCATTGGACATTGAACTCTAAAGGGTGGGGTTTCAGGTAGCCTGGGAGGTTTGGGACGGGCGTAGACGGGCAACATTTCCGTTCGGACCCTTCAGTATAAAACTATACAATGAGTGAGAGTAAAGTGCACGTTTCCGTGGAGCAGAGAATTATTATTTTGTTTTTGGCCAAGGAGGGGGTCAATCCGACTGAAATCTTTCGTAGATTGACGGCTCAATACGGGGACAGGACCCTGTCAAGAGCTCGCGTTTTTGCTTGGCACAAGGAATTCGCCGAAGGACGGGAAGCAGTAGAAAACCTCAGCCATGATCGTCGCCCGACCACTGGGAAGGTAATGGCCACTGTATTTTTCGACAATCAAGGCGCCTTTCACGTCAATTTCCTCCATCAACGACGAACAATAAATGCACAATATTATTGCGATGTTTTAGAGGCCGCAAAACAGTCTTTTCGTAGGAAAAGGAAATCTAAACCGGCGAGAAACGTCATTCTTCTTCACGATAATGCCCGACCACATTCGGCGAACGCTACGAGGCTTAAACTCGATCAAATTGGCTGGGAACCAATGGAACATCCCCCATACAGTCCAGACTTATCACCCTGCGACTATCACCTGTTTGGGCCACTCAAAGAGGTGCTTGGAGGCCAGCGTTTCGAAGACGATTCTGCGGTGGAGACCTTCGTGCTCCAATGGCTCAATGAACGCCCGAGAACTTTTTACGAAGATGGAATTAAAAAACTTCCAATCCGGTGGGAAAAATGTGTTACTCGTGCGGGAGACTATGTAGAAAAATAAGTTGTATCAAGGATAATTTGTAAGTAAGCAATAAATTTTTTAAAAAATCAGTCTCGTTTATATTTGATCAACCCTCGTATTTAAACAAAAATAGCCAATAAATGTCCCTAACCATACAATTGACCGTACACAACAATTAAGTATATATTGTTTCTCTATTATATTAATTTTGAGAAAGTCATATCGTTGTAAATTTATAACTATAAGCTTAACGAGAGGTCAGTAAATTAAGGCGAGGAGCGAGACCATCAAGGATGTTTTATCTATGTTTCCGTACAACAAAATAGCATACTGTACTTACAGGCGTCCCTTTTTCCACTGACAAAACTTTCCCTTCAACATCGAGGGTCGTATCACGTGTACACATTCGAGTCATAGAAAACATTACTGGATACTTGCGTAAAGTTTCTACAAAAACATAAAAAACTTCAGTTTTGTATACAACTTATCAAATATACGGATATTTTAATTTGTTTTACACGCTAATCAAATAGAGTTATGCTGAAGTTAACATTTAATTTTAGATTACCTGAAACGACTTGGTCTAAATAAGATATACTGTGCAGTTTTTCGTAATCTAAGTCTTCCCTCTTTGTAACAACTGATAATATTTCAGATCTGAGCTTTTCCTGAATGTCACGGTTAATCGATAATTCGTAAAGTGCGAAACTAGCAGTGATGGCTGAGGTTTCAAAGCCTTCGATGAAGAATGTCATGGCGTAGCCCACTACGTCCGTGATGGAATATTCTGTTGACAAACAATTAAACTATGAATTGTATATTTATATTTTTACTACAAAAAAAATTGGAACTATTTTTTTAGACACGAACCTCTTAGCATAGATAAGGAAGAGGTTACGAACATGTGGACAAGGGATAAGGCGGATGTTAGTGTTTTGGTAAACGACTATGGATTAATGAGTAACGCCTGGTTGGGTAGCAAATACGTAAATCTTATTTTGGTTTCTACAAAACCTAACCTAGCCTACCTTCATAACACATTTTACTTCTTACATTTACAGCTTTCACTTCTAGTTGTTTGACTTTCACTCTTGCTAACGAATTTTCGATAAACCACAGAATTCATGTTGAATGACTTTACACTCACACTTACATTTAAGGAGGCGATAATAGCCTTAATGTGCTTTTCGCCGTAAAATAATATATATATATATATATATATATATATATATATATATATATATATATATATATTCTTAAGCATGTTCCGATATCGCATTCGATACGATATTTGACAGTATCGGAGTCAATATTGGTGTTTCGATAGTAGCGGAGTTTCGATACCAGCAAATATTGCATGGCGATATCGGTCAAAACTGTGTCACATTTTATTTAAGTATCACTTTCATTAACCAAGAGAAGGATACTTAACAAAGTAGAAAATAATTTACTATTTATGCATCAAAGCGTCGCCGGTCTGAATTTTGTCTTATCTCCTTATTGTGTTATGTTTATCTAATATCAGTAATCATTTGACGTATATATCTCATTCAAGAGTACATTATTGGTTTTTTTTAATATGCTTTGTTGTATTTGTACAGTGTTGTATTAATTACGTATGTATTTAGTTTTTTCTCTGTAAAGTGGAATTTTCAAGAATTAGTTTCAAAATAGGTTAAAACTCCAAATCATTTTCAGGTGTTTAATTAACAATCATTATGTTTATAGTTTGTAGTATGTATTGCTTTTTTTTAAGGTACCCAGTTTATTGTATTTGTACATTTTAAGTAATAAACAAAATGCGCATTTAGTTTTTCCATATTTGTACTTAAACTCGATCAAATTGGCTGGGAACCAATGGAACATCCCCATACAGTCCAGACTTATCACCCTGCGACTATCACCTGTTTGGGCCACTCAAAGAGGCGCTTGGAGGCCAGCGTTTCGAAGACGATTCTGCGGTGGAGACCTTCGTGCTCCAATGGCTCAATGAACGCCGAGAACTTTTTACGAAGATGGAATTAAAAACTTCCAATCCGGTGGGAAAAATGTGTTACTCGTGCGGGAGACTATGTAGAAAAATAAGTTGTATCAAGAATAATTTGTAAGTAAGCAATAAATTTTTTAAAAAATCAGTCTCGTTTATATTTGATCAACCCTCGTAAAATGTATTTTTCACGAATTTTAGATTGGAACTCCTGAACTTTTTACTTAAACACTTCTTTTCTTAAAAACATTGCATTTGCCAACCGATAATTTAAATGATAATACCATGTTTAATTATTATTAAATTAAACATTTCATATAATATGTAATAGTTACAATAATATAAATAAACAATTTATAACAACTTAATTTATTTTTATATCAAATACATTACTTTTTATTTTAAGAGTTTATTTAGTAATTTAATTTAATGATTCATTAAGTTAATAATTTTAATTTATTAATTGAGCTTTTATGTTAAATATTATTAGCCTGTTATTATTATTGAGCCTGTTATTATTACTGTAAATATTTTATAACTTCGACAATGTTATTCGATATCACGAATATCGATACTTTTATCTGATATTATTGGAGTATCGATATATCTATGATCGGATCAGTTCTGACTGGAAGGATTTGTAAACGAAAAACTTTAACAAGTAAGGTATTCATTAAATTTATAGTCCACGGTATGTATTGGCCTTAAGTTTTCAAATTAACTTATAAAATTTAATGTTACAAACGTCTAGTATACAGTACTACTAATTGATTGTTTTTCACCTGTATCACTGTTAGGATTGTGTTTCTTCCCACGTAAATTAAGTATCTGCTGTAGGAAGTCATTTCTCTCTATATTGTTGTTCCTCCGGTATTCATCAGACTGAAGGATTATGTTTTTTAAAAAATTCCCAACGCTGTCAGGAATAAGTCTATACAAAAAACACACAATATTAAATTAAACATAATATGTTCAATAAATTTAAAAAAATAAATAAAGCAATAAATTAAATTAAACATTTTATATAATGTGTAATAGTTACAATAATATAAATAAACAATTTATAACAACTTAATTTATTTTTATATCAAATACATTACTTTTTATTTTAAGAGTTTATTTAGTAATTTAATTTAATGATTCATTAAGTTAATAATTTTAATTTATTAATTGAGCTTTTATGTTAAGTACTCTTAGTCTCGCATTACTAGTTCGATTTCAGATATATAGATTTAAAAACTTACAAATATAAACACTCTAGTCACACAAGTAAAGTTACCATTCACTAATGCAATACACGATAGAAATTTATTAAATATTAAATAATGTATATCTCAGCTTGTAGGGTATCACAAAACAAAGTCATTTTGCACAAAATTAACTTCTCAGTATAAAATAATTCTTTCTTGCCTTGTAAATTAGTATCGGCCGTTGAAACTTGAGTGTTCTTCGCCTAAAATACTGTACTACGTGTATTTTGATGCTTACAGTGGCGTATGTGTCAAATACAAATTATTAACAAGAATGGTTAAGCTGGCTTCCGTGTCGTCTGTACTGCCGCAACGACGACTAGACCGCGCCAAACATTCAGAACACATCGTGCAGACTGTACAGCTTGTAGCGTACGAATTAAATGCTCCTTTTTTAAAAGTATTGTTTCCTAAATATAAAAATGACTTTTGTCGACAACACAAAAGGACAATAAAAAAAATCGAGTGTTGTAAAACAAACCTTCTTCAATTATCGTAATTTTTTCCAAAAATCACAATTTTGTTTAGGTCTGTAAATACAAAAACATGTAAAATATGTAGAAGTCCTGAAAAGTTTTTTTGTTTTGATCCACACAAGGTGTACTTTTTTCCTAATCTAATATATCGATTTTTTTTTTAAGGCGAGGCCTTCCTAAATGTAAGTGTCAGTGTAAAGTATTAAAGTAGTATAAGTGTACTGTTGTAATTTTAAGTATGGGTTAAGACTCGGGTACCGCGAGGGACGTCTAAATCCTCTCAATAGGTGCAGGTAGTCTGCACCCCCCCCCTACGGGGCGCAATTAAAATATCAACTTTTAGAAAGACCTAGCGGTTATACAAACACTCTATATGAAAAGCTACATAATATATATATATATATATATATATATATATATATATATATATATATATATATATATATATTACGTAATCAGCTTCTAGTTTTAAATTATTTCTCAAACTACATACATAAAAATAAGCAAATATTTTTACCATTAAGATATTATAACTCCCCTTAAATATCGGATGTCGTCAGTGTCCATATATTTTGAGTTCAGGCCGCTACAGGGACCATTTTAGCCAAATTTTATAGTGACCAATCAAACAGAAGGACTGACGGATACGCACGAATTTATGAAGGTCCTCGGTTTTATTTCGGACCCTAATACGTTTTATAATGCTTGAGTATTAATAAAGTGAATATTATATGCATACTTCCATTTCAAAAACTGAGCTAAATATGGCATCCACATAACTACGAACGTCTTATACGGGTGTTGGAAATGGTATACCATCAGCTTCCCCATCTCTTTAAATACGGCTTCCGTGCCTGAAAAACTGTTGCCACTGATGCCAAAAGCACAGTTAGATACCATATCTGTTGTGAACAGGAATGCTAGATTCTTCGCCTGAAACAAAATTGTTGATACAAAATTATTAAATTTTAATGTTTTGCAATTTAATTATTCCTTTCTCACCATACCCGGAAGCATGTAACTGTAGACACTATCGCAGTCGTTGCAGTTCAGCTGGTAAACTCCGGGTAATATATCTTTCAGTGTATATTTTCCCCCCCGTAATGTTTTTTGATTGTTATAAATGGTTCGAAAAGTTATTTTTATACTAACCTTTGCGAAAGTACTTTTAACACTGTTGGAACGGTATTGGTGTATTCAACAGAGAGAAACGTATTATTGGTTTCATTTTCCTTTTTTTCTTCTTCTTCTTCTTCTTGGCTCTCAATATGTTTGTTTAAAAGTTTGTCAACCATTGAGCCATTCACTTGGGCTATGCATTAAATGGTATTTTTCTTGGTGTAGAAATCATCATTAGATAAGCGTGGTGATGAGGCGATGTAAAAAGCTGTTATGGGCTGAAATTTTCTGCTCAAATAGCGCGTATAGTTGTATCTGTTGGTCATGGACTTCCTATGTACTATATAAGTATTTCAGCTCATTTACATGTGTGTTTTACGCGTGCGCGTGTGTGTGAGAGAGAGAGTGCGTGTGCGTGCTAAAATTTTGTCTTGTTTTGACCATTTTGGTAGGTAATTTCCGAATACCAAGAATAAACGGATGTAACTCCCTATGATACGGTATCGGCACACCTAAGGCGAAACTTCTCTATGTGTAGATGTTAGATGCTATACGAGTATTATTTACCTCAATATCTGTTTTCAAATTATTGTCCAGATGTTCTTCCAGTTGTTTAGCAATTTCAATCATTTGAGGAAAAATTGATTTCATTTTCCCAAGATTGAATGTCGGAACCATAGCAGCACGGTGGATTTTCCAACTGTAACAACAAAAATCATTGCACAAACTTTGTCACATTCAATTAAATAATTTAAAAGTGTTTAAGAAAGCTAAACAAAACTTAAGAGTTGCGGTTCTGTTGCTTTGCATTGTTCCTATTTGTACTGTAGGAATGGAAAGGGACCAACACATTTTGCCGTTATAAAGAGGTTTCCATTATAAAGAGTTCCGCAATAGAGAGGTTTTACTCTGTGTGTGTGTGTGTGTGTGTGTGTGTGTTTGCATCTAAAGTTTGCAAATTCGGTTTGACTTGAGTCTAACTTTGCAAACTTTGGACAATGGTAACTACACGGGTAAGGCCAAGAAATGCATGCCCAATTCAACAGTTCGTATGTCGTTACTGATTACCACAGCACCATTGATTGACAGTCAGTATTGCATACATAATTGTATTTGTGTTTAGATAAGTTATAGTTTTGTTTATCCATTCTTTGTTTCTTATTGTTTTATTTTCATTAATATTGTTTTCTAATAAAATCAGTAACCTAATACTTTCGATTTTTGTCAAGTCTATCAACGTATTAACTAAATTTACAAATTCAATGTCTTCATGAAATGAAATTGTAGGCGACATTTTGAAATAATAAGGCCTTTTTTGTACACAATAAACGCGTTCAACAATAGTTAAATCACTTGATAATTTTTTTCTATTGATTCTCTTCGTAATATAAAATTATAAATACCAAAAACAAACTGAATACATGCCAGACATAAAATAGCATGTTAACTATAATAACAAGTAAATATGTATTCTAATATATCCGTGGACAATACGACAATGCATTTTACATTGCTGCACTGTGTGTAGCTCGTGGACACAGCTCCTCTGACGTCAGCACCTGAATCGTTATTCTAGTTTGGACAAGTTCATAACCAAGCTAAATCCATTCAACCGTTTCAAGATAGCGCCGATTCCAAATGTCAAGAAAGTTATAACTTTTTGCCTTACCTTTTTTTTTACAATCTTATTTCACCATCTCAAAGATCTTTAAATATGCATAGATTAGCATTTTATATTTCTAGTATAAAATTTGAAGTGCTAATATTGCAAATTTTAACGCTGATTATAACGGTGAATTTAGATTTTCTAAGAATCATTCATAAAAAAAATATTTTTGGAAAGTTGTTACAACAGCAAGATAGCTGCGTGAAAATGATTATTTTGAAACGCTTTGGTACACACTAAACGATTTCATTGTTACGACCAGGGGTGGGCTAAAGAACGTTCTCCTGTTAGCAGTGAATGCTCCGAGCAGTTAAGTAAATGAGCAGTGACGAGTAGCAGTGATTTAATCACAGTTTAGGGAACAGTTTACTAATAAGAACGTGCTGGCGTGCGCTAACTGTTCACTGGTAAGTGCGTTTATTACGCTAGTAAATTTCTTATGAAAAATACTCATTATTACAAAATTTTAAAGTGAAAATAGAAGTATATTATAAAATTAGTAAATTAATTGCGGACAATTTATTACTTTGCGAAATATATATGTAAAATTATAACCTGAAACTATGATCAATTAATAAAAGTAGAAATAGGCTTTTCATTTAGTTAATTAAAAGAAAAGGAATAGGCCTTAATTATTAGTTCTAATAAAACTAGGAATCCCCGGGACAAATGGGGCGAAGCAATGATTTATTATGATTATGAATAATAAAAAGTATAAGAATAATTTTTTTAAACAAATGAATAATTAAACATTCGGTAATGTTTTGATTAGTATATGTGTGTGGATAGTGTGTGTGGTTTAAAATAATTTCAAAGAGAAATAAGGAAATATCACAATATTTTATTATATTTTATACATTATATATTTTCAGTAAAATTTTTATCAATTTCACTCATAAACACATATTAGGAAATATAACAATATTTTATTGAGTTTTAAAGTATTTTATTAAGTTTTATTAAGTTTTACACAAAATGTCTGAACTTCACTAATACTTAAATATATTGCAAATGAATTAAATATTATTTTGAATATCAGGTATTATGAGCCATGTTTCTGAGTCTTTGTAATTCGTCTTTGAAGGTCTATTGTAATTCGTCGTCGAGCAGCCATACCTGAATGATTATTTATTACCAATAATCGATTAAAATTAAAGGCTGGTTTTAGTAATAAACCCCTCAATGTTTTAACACGGGACACGGCTACGTACGTAAGGCCAACTTGAAATTCATTATTACCTATGTCAACTATAGCTGAATCCACTGTTATACCTTGGAGCCATCAACACAGCCAAACCCAAACCTGAGCCCGAACCCCTCCTACCTGACTCATTGTTTCAGGTAATTTTGATGAGTTTGCTCGCGTACGTAAGTAGTGACGTGCAGCGGCGATGGACGTTATCTTCGTCAGCAGTTACTGTCTCTGTCTTACACACACAAAACAAATGGACGTCAATAACTCTTTTTTCAAAATTGTTTGACAAAAGTCAAACTCCTGAGACTAGAAGAATATATATTTCAAATGACATGTTACTATCTCTGTCTTACACACACAAAACAAATGGGAGGCTTTTTCATCAATAACTCGGTTGTTTTTCAAAATTTTTTGACAAAATTCGAAGTATGCACCCCTGAGACCTAGAAGAATATGTATTTCAAATTTCATTGAGATCGGCTTAAAACTGTGGGAGGAGTAGCATGTAATGGAAAGCATTAAGTCGGGGATGCATTAAGCTTCGCCTCAACAAACAATGGTTAATTTTATTCTACGTAATTTTTAGTATTCCTGTATTATTGCTTTGCGTGCTTGTAAACCAAAGAGCAGGTAACTCTGAGCAGTGAGCAGTGAGCAGTGAGCAGTGAGCAGTGAGCAGTGAGCAGTGAGCAGTGAGCAGTGAGCAGTGAGCAGTGAGCAGTGAGCAGTGAGCAGTGAGCAGTGAGCAGTGAGCAGTGAGCAGTGAGCAGTGAGCAGTGAGCAGTGAGCAGTGAGCAGTGAGCAGTGAGCAGTGAGCAGTGAGCAGTGAGCAGGGTAGTTCAAGCAATCACAACTGCTCGCTGCTCACTACTAAGAAAAGTGTTCTAAGTAGCAGTGATTGTATTCACAGTCTCACCTCTACTTACGACTAAATCCAATACTTACTGAGAACCTTGAGAAACAAAAGCGTCTCTGTAAGTGTAAGGCTCATCCTTTTCGTTAATTTCTATGTAATTATCGTGAAAGCTAGAAAAATCTTTAACCAACACTGCTTGCACAACGTCTAGACTTTGGACGATCAGAGCGGGTTTGGTCAAATGGTAGAATCCAATAACTGGTTCATCCGGAAACTTTCTGTAATAAACAAAGTTAAACATGTACAGAGTGAAACGTTTGTAATTGTTCATACATATACTGTGATCGCTAAGAAAATCCGTGATATTTTAGTGGCTTTTTTATTCGTTTTCCCCTTCCTTTATTTCAAAAACGTTAATTTCACTTAAATTAACATCATTTATATGACTACTTGACCGACCCGATGAAATGAAGCTTACTCATCAAAGGAATTATTTGAATAGAAATGTTTTTCGAATCGATTTTTTGGTTAAAACTGTTAAAATTAAAATTTAAAAATATTGCCTCTAACAATACTAATCACATTTTACTCAAATATAGTCGACAACAGAACGGAAATGCTATAGGGCTATATCCGAAAATCCAGTTCGGTGGCTATAGAATGAAACATCGTTAACATTAAATTAGTATAAGCATTAAAAATTTGTAATTCTATTGAAAACACGAAGATGAATTTGACGTTGGTTAGGGAAATACAACTCGTATTCGTAGATTCAATATAATTTAAAAATTTAAATTGCTAATTTATGCAGATTTCAAAGCCGATTAAAATAGTGAAAACAAATTTTCAAAAAAGTATTAGATAAAAAGTTGTTTATGATAATGTTACTTTTTGGAAATTCGTTTCAATCATGTTAGCAAAACAGCTGTATGATGGTTATTTAAACTTCAAATGGCTCTAAACCTATACCGAACAAATACCTTGTTTTGTAATTTCAATTAAATTTAAATGAAATGTTGGTAATGTTACTTTTTTACTCCAGATTTTTGTTATACTCATTTTTTTTACCATATCCATACATCTTGATGAACATAACCTCAATTTCAACTAAAATGTCAATTTTTGAGCTAAACAAGTTTTACTAAACTGGAAATTAATCTATGAAATCAAATATAAACTAAAACAATCTTTGAAATAAAATAAAAACAGATAATCTTACGTAGAAGAAAACTAAATTAATATAAAATTAAAATATAATAAAAACTAATGTGAAATTTATCCAAAAACTAAGATAATTTCTGTAAATCAACATCTTACTTGCAGGCTTCAATATGGACTTGCATAGCATTTTTCTTTTGTCTCAAAGAATCCAACATATTGCCAACTAGTGGCAACGGATCTAGTTGCGGAATGCCTTTCTTCTTCCAATAATTGTGGTTCCAGGTTACGTACAGGTATAAAATTGGCAAAATACCAAGAAGTACACACAGCAACACAAGCATTTTCTTAAAAACAAATAAACAGTACAAAAACATTACACACATTTTTCTCATATTTTATTGTTTTCCTGAAAAGCTCCGTTTAGAAGCAGAAAAATCGACTCATCAGGTTTTACTCATGTATGCAGACGCGTAACTTATATAGGCCTAAGTACAATTAATTTAAAAATTGAGAGTAAAACTGAAAAATCATAAGGAAAAATTTGGTTTGTGTTTCTTTTTCATTGTTGTAACAGCCACCAGACCATATAGCCTCCTCCGGACAAAGGCAGTCCGGAATGTAACGATGTACGAGGGTTGATCAAATATAAACGAGACTGACTTTCTAAAAACTTTTCTGTTGGACATTGAACTCTAAAGGGTGGGGTTTCAGGTAGCCTGGGAGGTTTGGGATGGGCGTAGACGGGCAACATTTCCGTTCGGACCCTTCAGTATAAAACTATACAATGAGTGAGAGTGAAGTGCACGTTTCAGTGGAGCAGAGAATTATTATTAAGTTTTTGGCCAAGGAGGGGGTCAATCCGACTGAAATCTTTCGTAGATTGACGGCTCAATACGGGGACAGGACCCTGTCAAGAGCTCGCGTTTTTGCTTGGCACAAGGAATTCGCCGAAGGACGGGAAGCAGTAGAAAACCTCAGATGATCGTCGCCAAATCACGATCGTCGGCCGGGAAGGTAATGGCCACTGTATTTTTCGACAATCAAGGCGCCTTTCACGTCGATTTCCTCCATCAACGACGCACAATAAATGCACAATATTATTGCGATGTTTTAGAGGCCGCAAAACAGTCTTTTCGTAGGAAAAGGAAATCTAAACCGGCGAGAAACGTCATTCTTCTTCACGATAATGCCCGACCACGTTCGGCGAACGCTACGAGGCTTAAACTCGATCAAATTGGCTGGGAACCAATGGAACATCCCCCATACAGTCCAGACTTATCACCCTGCGACTATCACCTGTTTGGGCCACTCAAAGAGGCGCTTGGAGGCCAGCGTTTCGAAGACGATTCTGCGGTGGAGACCTTCGTGTTCCAATGGCTCAATGAACGCCCGAGAACTTTTTACGAAGATGGAATTAAAAAACTTCCAATCCGGTGGGAAAAATGTGTTACTCGTGCGGGAGACTATGTAGAAAAATAAGTTGTATCAAGAATAATTTGTAAGTAAGCAATAATTTTTTTTAAAAATCAGTCTCGTTTATATTTGATCAACCCTCGTACTAGTCGCGTGTGTCGCTTGGCCAAGCCGAATTTCATCGTAAATATTTTAATCGTGTAATTGTGTTCAGTGTTTGTGATGTATGTTTTTAATGTTTTGTTTGACTTTGTGACGACCTTGACAGAGGGATTTAACATTTTGTATCACGGCCTGAAGATGAAACGATAGAGTTTCGAAACCGCTGTAGCCTTTACAAGGTGAGTGGATAGACCACTGACGGGAAGAATAGGTCATAATCCCAGTTTCTTTTTCGTTTCACCCTCAAACCGCGAATTTGTTACCCTAACCTCAGTTATGAAATTTCATTCAGTTAAATCAAGTTTCATAAAAATTTCATAAAACGATTTTCATTGAATTTCAATTAATTGCATTCAAATTGAATTTCTTAATTTCAACTAATATTAAAAGTTTAAAATGTTAATTTACGCAGTTTTAACGCTGATTACAATGATTATAGCAAATAAAAATTTTTTAGAAAACTAATGACTTTTTGGAAGAACTAAAATGGCTATAATTTTGAAATGTTGAATGGAATTTGCTGGATAAGGAACCTGTTCATCATATTACCAAATCGATTTTATTATTTAAATCGGACCAAAATTGTAATTGTAAGAGTTTTTAATACACACACACACACACACACACACACACACACACACACACACACACACACACACACACACACACACACACACACACACACACACACACACACACACACACATATATATATATATATATATATATATATATATATATATATATATATATATATATATATATATATATATATATATATATATATATATATATATATATATATATATATATATATATAGATTGAAATTTATATTGATTTATATATATTGGATATATAAATTGGATTTATATATATATATATATATATATATATATATATATATATATATATATGTATGTGTGTGTGTGTGTGTATTATATATATAAATATATAAATATATATATATATATATATATATATATATATATATATAATATAAATATATTCAAAATTATAAAGTAGTTCATATTTATGTATTTTATAAATAAAATTCGTTTTGAAAATACAATTAACATATTAGCGTGAAAAATAATTCTAAATGCATATAATAAAAATAAATATAAAAATTTACCTTTTAATAATGAATATTGCAATTTGAATAGTTTTATGGATTCAATACCAACTGCTTTGCACTAGAAGTTCCTCTGGACAGGTGCAGGTTACGAACTAGCCAGCAGCCAAACTTCGGCTGGCTTCAAACACTGAAAATGTCACACTGAAGGTCCTTGAACTAATTGGTTGATTGGTTTTTATTAAATAATAACTCGGTATAGCCTAACATGCAGAGGGGCTATAGGTTATATTACTTACGCCTTCAAGTGATACTGTCACGAAACATATTCTTTCAATGTGACTTGAAAGGCGAAAGCGTATCAAGGACCTTGCCAAGTTACCCAAGATGTAACTGTGTATGTATATATATAATGATGATAAAAAATAATTCATTAAATTATTTATATATATATATATATATATATATATATATATATATATATATATATAATAAATTTCAATAACATTCATTATAATGTGTTATACCTCTAAAAATTTTAGTATTAAAATTAATGTTTATGCTACTACATGTATAACATTTTAACTTCTAAATTGCCACCTCGTTCAGGATTTATACTGATATTTCATGTCATACTTGCCATTTCTTTAAATTTATTGAATATTTGTTCAGAGACATTTAATGCTCGGTGTCTTTAATTACGGTCATAGAGTTCTTTAAATTTTCCTGGTGTTTACATAACTTATTAAATCTTACTTAACGCTCTGTGAATCGGTAGTACCATTTCTTACGGGGATTATTGGTATGGGAAAAGTGTTAAGACTCAGGAGCGAACTTACGCGCCTCCAGGTCAGGAGAACCTAAGGCTTAACCCAAGGAAAACAACTCTTGTTCCTTTTAATAGGAAGAGGATCATCCCGTATTTAGGAAAACTTAAGCTCTTTGGGAAGACAATACCTGTTTCGAACGAGGTGAAGTACCTGAGGTGTTGAATACCAAATTAACCTGGAATGCAACCTTGGGCGCATCATGGGGAAAGCCAGCAAGTCATACATGACAGTTAGAAGAATGGTTGTGTCAAAACATGGGGGCTGAGACCAGGCATGATGTAGTACATATTTACTGGACTCGTTAGACCTGTGGTGTGCTATGGTGCTGTGTCGTGGTTGACTGAGGCTGAGCAGAGGAGGCCAGAGAGTCTCTGAATAAAATTAAGAGGCTGGCCTACCTGTACATTAGAGGCTCTATAAACACGCCACCAAGAGAGATCTATGGATATCGTTTTTCGGTTTCCTCTCATTGACATTTATGTTATGCGGAAAGCACGTAAACAGCATACAAACTGTAGGTAGGTGGTGTTTGGTTATCCTCAACTCTGGGGCATACTAGAATCACAGAAAAGATCAATGACCCAATTCAAATTGTGAGGACTGATCAGATAGTCAAACGACACACGGTCTCTAGACCCTTTGATGTCAGGTTGACGTTTGAGGGTGGAGATCGTGTGTTAGGAAAATCGTAATATGGAATACCCTCAAGACAAAGACAGGCACTACCACCCATACCGCTGGGATCTATGCCTGAGACCTGGGATAATGAAATTTATTACCCTCGGACAGTAAGCAACAGGCTGAAGGGAATTCATATTCATATCCATAGTCAGGCAGTAATAAAAGAACTTGCGAGTCCTTGTTTCCTAGTCCTACAATTCAGTCCAAGTTGGTCTGAGAGTGTCGGGAGAACCTCAACGCTCTATCCCTGGATAACTGGGTAAATCTTCACTGGGTTCCAGGGCATAAGAGAGTTGATGGTAATGACGAGGCAGACAGACTGAGTAGGAAGGGCAGTAGGGTTAATCAACCCCCACCCTTACCTTCCCCAACCCCCTACGTGTGACGTCACACCCATAGTTCCACGCGCCCTCCCCATGGATGTTCTGATAGGTTCTCCCTCTGGCAGCACCCCTTGTGCCTTGATAGGTTACTCTGTTCGCATCCCCTCGTGCTCTGATTGATTGCCCCCTCTTGCACTCCTCCTCATTGATCGCTCACCGTCCGCGTGTCCTGATTCACTAATCAGGTGACATTC
Organism: Callitettix versicolor; assembly: GCA_022606455.1. Lineage (NCBI taxonomy): Eukaryota > Metazoa > Arthropoda > Insecta > Hemiptera > Cercopidae > Callitettix > Callitettix versicolor. The sequence continues at coordinate 69,421,493 of CM040189.1, forward strand.
ACTAATTATAGAGACATTCATTACTCTAACTAACATACAACATCTTCTGGCTTGAATATTCTATTTTTTTTTTTTATTTAATTAGTTATGGTTTTTATGTTAAACTGTTTTGAATTTCGCTCTAAAGTACCCAAACAAAAATTCGGTTCTAGCGCTATCGAAAACCAATTGGAAAATCGACTTAATTTATCAAGGTAGGTTAATCAGACTTTGCCCAAATTGGAGACATTTATTGTGATGATAGTGCTAAACTCAAATCGATTTAGCAAAGTAGAAATAGACTATAAAAATATTTCTATAAAACATTAAGCTAAAAAATAAACCTTTATAACTGTTGAATTTGTTTTATTATTTTATATTTCTTAATGTGGAAACGTTTGTTATATTGTTTTTATTTAAGTTGTTATTATTTAATTATCGCTTATCCACAACGGTAACTTACAAGTTCTATGTGTAGCCATAAAAATACTGAAAGTTGTATTTCTCGTGAATTTCACGCACTTAAATGCAAGTTTGCCTTGAAGTTAATTACATTTTAAAGCATTTCTAACAAAGGTGTAATTTTCAATGGGAAAAATGAGCTCTTGGAGCGGCCAACATGGAACGGCCCAGACCCAGAACATTAATGTTCGAAAATTTGTCTCGATTTGTTTCAAACTTGGCGCATTATAGTGATAATAGCTTGGATAAGTTCGTAACCAGCAAAATTCCTTCAGCAGTTTCAAAATAGTGGTCATTCCAATTTTTTAAAATTCATAACGCTTGCCTTAAATTTTTTAAAATTCGATTTCACCATCGTAATTAGCGTTAAAAACTGCACAAATTAGCACTATGCATTTTCAAATTCCGTTAAAATTAAGGTTTTGTAACGGCCGTCAGATTTTATTTTTGTATTTTCAATGTAATTTGAATGTTTAAAATCCTTTTATGTGCAGATTGTAATGTTGATTATTATAGTGAAATCAAAAAAGTAGGGTAAAAATACCTTTGGAAATACATTCTATCACATCAGATAGAAAGCTGGCTGCTGGAATTATTTTAACTTTGTACTGGTAATTTTCTGTCCTATGGTTATTAAATATAATGGAATAAAATTGACTGCTGTTTAAGGTTCATTTTTATAACGATGTGTTGAAGAATTAAATTTAAATATCACATTAGCCTAGTTGTTCTGTAATTACTCACCTAGTTTGTTTAATTCTATATCATATTATATAAACAGAAAAATTGCATTACCAGTAGCAGCTTTAACGGAAAGGTCCTGGACAGTAACTACAGTCTCGAACCAACGACCACGAAGTGCACGGTCCGGAGACGCAGCTGGTCGACCGGTGTCGTAACCTCATCGACCACGGAATCCACCCACTAAAACACATTTTGTTTGGTAATTAAAAATAAAATTTTAAAGTGTTTAATATCTACATAAGAATTATATTTCGTACATATATCTCTGTCTGTCTGTCCGGTGAAAATAATTCCTTGTACCTGGACCTCGATGGCAAGTGTTTCGTTTAAATGGATATAAATATAATAAATAAATTATTAAATTAATAAACAAAAATATATCCATGTAAGAGCCATGGACTTTTTCTTTATACTAGTACCATTGTACGTTATGCAAATACGAAACAAAACACGCTTACTAATGCAGAGTACAATTAAACGTGAGAACACAAATAGGCCTCCTTAAGAAATAAATTAATTACACTATTACGACACAGCACTACCATTACAACTGGTATAAATAATAAAAGTAATCTACTTTTTTAGACAGGCGCTAATTTTAAATTCCCAGGCATTAAGACTTTTGGTCTATATTGTTTATAGACAATTCACTTTAATTTTTATTGAATTAATTTTCAGACATGCTTCTTACTTATTTATTTATAATTAAATATGTACTTTATATTTACGAATTTAGATAAAATGAAAAATTTAAATACAGTATTTGGATAAAAATTTGTGCAACTTTAAGTAATCGCCACACGGAACTGTCTCGCTGATGTCATCGAAGCGAATTTCCTAAAATACTTTTTAACTTTCCCGTTTTTAAAAATCAAATTTTATAAACATGAACAGCATTAAAATCTGAGAATACGGGTATTTGAAATTTCCAAATCACGTTGAAATTAGGCTTCATATAAAAATAAACCTTAACTCCCGTCAGATTCATTTTCCATGCTCAAAACAAAACATGACACAGCACTATACACATTCATTATATAATAAGACAAAACAAGTGTGCACGCAGCAGCAGTACAAATAGTAATACAGCCGAACGCATTTATATAGACTACTTCGAGAAAGTCTACTTACGTTGCAGAAAATTAACATTTCACTCAGTCTGATAACCCGGTGCAAAAAAACACCCCATCCATTGCTTAAGGCGCTGTAATTGTTGTAGAAATAAAAAAGTTTGCAAGCGTTATCAAGTGATAATGTCAAGGTGGAAAAACGGGTGGCTAATTAAGTAAAACATGTCTTTGCAATCCAGACCAGAAGCACGTATAGGTCAACAATACAATGTATCACATTGCAGAGGCAATACCGAAATAATTATTGCAGTATTCGTTGTTACATTTAGTGTCGCAGTGTAAAAACGTTTCTGAGTAATGCACGGGAATAGGCCTATAAACTTATAAGCGAGACAAGTATAAAAAATGTAGTTATATTCTACACTTAAAATATTTACAATAATAAAATTAGCGCCGTTATATTACATACCAATCCCAGTTTGTGTTCCGCCATCGTGAAACCACAGAGGCCATAATATGTACTTCCACGGCTACATAGCTGGTTATATATGTGTATGTAACGACTTTACCCGTTTAAGCCGTGTAAACTAAACCAGCTAAGTACCTATCGGTGGTCCTGTGTGTGTTCCACCATCTTCAAACCACGGAGGCAACACTATTTACTACCATTTTTACGCCGTGTAACTTGAACCCGTTAAGTTTATATCGGTAATACCGTGTGTATGTGTTCCGCCATCTTGAAAACTCTGAGGTAACAATATGTACTACCATGACGTTAGAGTGTCATATATGCGTACTTATATAACGGATTTAGCCGTGTAACCTATGCCTCCTAAGTCAGTATCGATGGTCCCTCGAGCGTTCCGCCATTTTGAAATTTCGGAGACACGTTATACCTTATCGTTTACTCCATGATATTTTTTAGTAGGAGAGCCTCTCCGCCCGGGTCGGTAGCATGTTACATTTCTCCCAGCATAAAAATCCTCAATTTAAAAACTCGGAGGTGGTGATGAGTTGTCTGCTTGTCAATTTGTCTGTGTTTAGACATGTCTGTCTTTAGCATGTCATATGACTTCCAATACAACAACCAGCCATTTTGAAACCACCTGAGACGGATTCTCTTTCTGTCTATTTTTGTCTATATCTGCTTTTCTGCCTCTGTCTATCTACCTCCTGTCTTTGCCCTTCTTTCTGCTGGTATGTCTGTCTGTCTGTCTAGTTCTTTGCCTTTCTTTCTGTTGGTATGCTTGTCTGTCTATCTCTTTGTCTGTCTTTCTGCCTCTCTCTTCCTCTGTCTCTCTCTCTCTCTCTCTCTCTCTCTCTCTCTCTCTCTCTCTCTCTCTCTCTCTCTCTCTCTCTCTCTCTCTCTCTCTCTCTCTCTCTCTCTGTCCGGTGAAAATAGTTCTTTTACCTGGAATTTGTGGGCCAGAGTGTTTCATGACTCCCAGCAGAAAAATCAGCAATTTAAAAACTCGGAGTCTATGACGGGTTGTCTTCTTGTCTATTTATCTATGTATCTGTTTGTCTATCTGCTGTCTGTCTGTCTATCTCTTTGTCTTTCTTTCTTTCAATATATCAGTCTTTTTGCCTCTTTGTCTGTTTATCTGTCTCTGTCTAGCTGTATGTTTGTCTCCCTCTCTCTCTCTCTCTCTCTCTCTCTCTCTCTCTCTCTCTCTCTCTCTCTCTCTCTCTCTCTCTCTCTCTCTCTCTCTCTCTCTCTCTCTCTCTCTCTCTCTGTATATCTCTTTGCCATTCTATATGTTAATATGTCTGTCTGTCTGCCTCATTGTCTGTATCTCTCTCCCTCCGTTTCTGTCTGTCTATCTGTCTAGACTCTCTATCTGTCTATTTCTCTCTTTCCCTCTGTCTCTGTCTGTTTCAGTCTGTCTGGTAAAAATAGTTTTTTTCTTGATTTTGTGGCTAGAGTGTTCCATATCTCACAGCAAACAATCCGCAACTTAGTATCTCCGAGACGATGATGTGTTGTTTTCTTTTCAATGTATCTGTGCATCTGTCTGTCTATCTATCTTGTTTTCAGCATGTCACATGCTAACACAACAAACCGCCATTTCGAAACTGCTGCAGTCGTTGACTCTGTCTATTTTTCTCTGTGTCTATCAATCTCTTTGTCTTTCTTTCTGTCAGTATATTTGTCTGTCTGTTTCCCTCTCTCTGCCTGTCTATCTCTTTGTCTTTCTTTCTCTTATATGTCTGACTGTCTACCTGTTTGTCTGTCTGTCTCTCTCTCTCTCTCTCTCTCTCTCTCTCTCTCTGTCTGCTTTTTCTCTTTGTCTCTCTCTCTCTCTCTCTCTCTCTCTCTCTCTCTCTCTGTCTCTCTCTCTCTCTCTCTCTCTCTCTCTCTCTCTCTCTCTCTCTCTCTCTCTTCTCTCTCTCTCTCTCTCTCTCTTTTTCTCTCTCTCTCTCTCTCTCTCTCTCTCTCTCTCTCTCTCTCTCTCTTTCTCTCAAAGTGTGTCTCTGTCTGTCTGTCTGTTTGTCTCTCTCGGTCTGTCAGTTGAAAATAGTCCTTGTATCTGGATTTTGTGAGCCAGAATATTTCATGTCTCCCAGCACAACAATCCGCAATTTAAAAACTCTGAAACAATGACGGGTTGTCTTTTTGAGTATCTGTCTGTCTGTCTGCTTTTAGCATGTCACATTACTCTCAACATAACAGCCCTCCATTTTGAAACTGAGACCTCTGTCTGTCTACTTTTCTGTATGTCTGCCTCTCTGTCTCTATGTCTCTTTGTTTTTCTTTCATTCAGTATGTCTGTCTTCCTGCTTGTTAATTAGTATATTTCTCTGTCTCCCTCTATCTGTCTGTCTGTCTGTCTCGGTCACTTTTTCTCTCTTTCTTTCTCTCTCTCTCTCTCTCTCTCTCTTTCTCTCTTTCTCTCTCTCTCTCTCTCTCTCTCTCTCTCTCTCTCTCTCTCTCTCTCTCTCTCTCTCTCTCTCTCTCTCTCGGTCTGTCTAGCATGTCACATAACTTCCAACACAACAACTTGCCATTTTTAAATCGCGGGAGACATTATTAACTATAAACAGTCTAGCTGGATATATCATTTAAAATTAAATTTACCTTGCGCATTCTTTGTTCAAAGCTGTTAAACAATATACTCAAAAATGTAAACTATTAAAACTTATGTTATGGTAGTAAAGTTGTTTTTAACTTCAGCGGTATAAGTTGTGAAGGATGTAATGAGTCTAAGAAATAGCGGTATATAATAATGGTATAGAATAAAAGGGGTAAACTGTCTTGAAACTTTTTTAGGGTTTATCTTGAGGAAAATCAAGATCTTGGAAATTTGTATATCAGTTTGAGAAGATTCTGCCGTTTTTTAACCGTTTTGTGGCATTTTATTCAATGTAGGACTGAGGCATGAACGTTTTTTAAAGGATTTAAGGGTCGCGGTCTTGTTAGATCTAGGCTTGGGAAGCTTAGTACTCCACACTAAATTCTATGCAAGGAAGGCATAGTGATAGGTAAGTCACATAATTGAAGTAAGCAGTTGGTAGATTGGCTTAGGTGGTTCTGAACACATTACATGAAATTTGATTTCAACAAGATGACTAGAGTTAATGTAAAATAGCACTTTCTGATCAGGGGTCATGTTAGGAAACTGTTTCATATGATACGGCAAATTGGAGGCTTGACCGAGTAAAAAAAGGTGAGACCGGATTCGTGGAGCGAATTCTTTAAGGAAGTGGATCGTACGTCTCAGGCAGCAAGATTTCACAAGTACCTGTCATAGGATCCTCGGTATGGAGATTCTCATAAGTCCTGAAGAAGAGTACACCATACCCGGGGGAGGAAGTCTTACTCAGAGAAAACTTTTCTAACTCAGAGATCAGAGTGTAATATAGGAGCGGGAGTCATATATCCCATACGGTAGTTTTAATGAGAGACACTAACCAAATTTTTGATTTAGATTAGTTGATGGGGACTATCAAACCGTATACCCCATTTAAATCATCTGGTCAAGGTGGAATTTTTCTGACTCTTTTGCTACAGAAACGAGAGTTTATCGCCTTCATACTGTGCAGATTGTACAAGGCCAGGATAGCCATTAATTGTGGTGACAACTGATCCGTGGGTTCCCCTCTCCAATATGGTGTTGGATTCACCAATTCATATTCATTCTTTACTGCAATACGGAGAAGAGTTTACCGCTCTTACCCTGTGCATACTGCGTCTGCTCGGGATACCCACTCTTGACCATGTATCGGGTCAGTATACATATATTTGACATAGATATTTCAGGTTATACAACATGGTAAACTATAGGCTTAAAGTTTCACTAGACAGAGATTGGAAGTGGATCGTTGGTTCCCACTGGTTGTGAACTAACGTCTGGATCATCTCTCTTTAGAGAGAAGCTATACCCAAGGATATACAGATGTAGGTATGTAGACAGTATTGTAACATAGTGTAAAAAGAGAACTATCTCTAGTAGAAACCTGATGTATCTACGAGAACCTAACCCCAGAAAAATGCGTTGTACGCATTCGCGGCCTTCCCACTCAGGCGCACTCATTCCCGCTGATTATATGCCACCAGGATTGTCCGTTGATCTTCCAGCGCAAAAATATGTAGAGTGAGGCAACTTTGCTATGACCACCATCTTTTTTTTTTGCAATAGTGTTTTATTAATTAGCATGGCTTGGTAATTTTTGGCCCCAAAGGGCACGGGTCGTGGGACGACGTGACTATTTCGCGTTATAGAGAACGCAGCACTAAAACATCAGTCCGCTTTAAGACATCAGTACAGTGATCACCCTGCAATATGTAGTGTTTCCTATTATATGCGTGCAGTGATATCTACCTAATACTGTAGTGATCGCGAGATCTTAGTACAGAAGTTAAAATGTATATATAGTTTAGTTAGGCTTTGATTTGTGTTAGTACTCGTAGTACTCCCCCAAATTATGAATGGCTGTCGTAAGAGGCCCGAGGTAAAAAGATCCCTGTCTTATTTAACCTAATTAGACAGAATCGCAAAAACAGCAATGGTTCTCTAGGAAGGATGAGCCTTCCAAACAATGCCAGTCGCAGACGAGGTGAAATATCTATGGTTAGTGTTGGACACCAAACTTACCTACATATCTAGGATGCATAGTTCGCTACAATTTCATTAGAAGTTGTGAATACACGTCGACCAATATTTCGATGAACGCCTGAAATAGCTTATCCTACTTACCATTAGCCTACTAGTATGACTAAATGATTTTTTTTTTAACGTTCGACTATTGTGCACAATTTGGCTAATGCAGACGATGGGATGATTTATAGCGTATGAAAATGCCGTCCTGGCCGGGAATCGAACCTGGTTTCTCGGGATGAAAGCCCAGTACGCTATCAACTAGGCCACCGAGGCTGTAGTTTAAATGAAGAGCGACATTTCTATGTGTATGTTAATTAACATATATCGGCTCACTACACTTCTACATGAAAGCCTAAATACACATCGTCAAACACTTCGCTATTACCTATTCCTGTTCAATATTAGCCTACCAGTATTTTTTAAATTCAAACCGACATCTCTAAGTGTACATTAATTGACAAATATCGGCACACTACAACTCTACTAGAAAGACTAAATACACATCGATCAACACTTCAATGAACGCCTGTAATAGCTTATTCCTGCTCACCATTAATTAACCTAACATTATATCTAAATTCAGACCGACATCTCTAGGTGTATATTAATTAACATTTGTCGACTCAGTACTGTTCTACTAGAACGCCTAAATACATGCTGACCAATACTTCTATGAATGCCAATTCCAGTTCACTATTAGCCTATCAGTCAGTAGGCATATATATATATATATATATACGTCCAAAATTCCCTGTTTGTATGGCTGTGATAAAAAAAAATAGTGTTTTACTTGTACCTCTCTCTGTCTGTAATAAAAACTAACGGTCAATTGTGTCTCATATTTTACAAACTGACAACTGTACAGTAAACTAACTAACTAATAACTGGTATATCAATTTACGGTTATAGTTTTGATGGTTTTGACAATAAAATGTCAGGCTGCATTCCGTAATAAAACATTTTCCTGTCACGAGGTATCGAAGAGGTAGCTAACCAAAAGTCGACGAGGGCGTTTACGAAATCTAACGAGAAGTCGATGAAGAATTAACGAGGGACAGACAGAGAGGCAGAGAGACAGATCGGAATAGATAGACAGACAGACACACAGATAAATAGACAGAAAGGGAGACAGACAAATAGAAGAAAGGAGACCGAAACAGACACAGGCAGTCAGACAGTCTAACATACGGACAATATATAGCAGACAGAGTCTCCATTTCCGAAAGTTTCAAAATGGCGGGTTGTTGTGTTGAAGGTCACAAGATATACTTCCGAGAGAGGAGGGCAGGGGATAATAAAGATAGGCAAGGATCGACGAGGAATCCATGTTCCGATGATAAAAGTCTACGAAATACTCTTCTGCTTCCGAAGACGTCCTCTAAAACGGCTGTGGCAGAAGAGGAATCAGAAAATAGAAGGACTGATTTTATACGGATATATTATAAATTATCAAAGGGAAAAGAGAATACTAACACCTTGTACTCACGTCTGCCCATCGATAAAAAAAAATGGAAATATTACGTAATCTTGGACTATGAGGTTGTCGCTACGAGTACTTTACGTAGATATAACGAAATGTAGTACTTTACACAATAAAGAAATGATAGTAAATCTTATATAGATATCACTTACACTATAAAAACAAGCAGAGGGTCTGAGGAATGCTCTCACTTCCTGTAATCAAGTCCATACTGGTGTAACCCGCGAGACTGTAAAGGTTGCTGTCACCTGCAATATATCCGGTCACAAAATGGCGGCTGATTAATGATAAATTAACCCAGCCCGTATAACTTAATCAATATTACCTAAAACTAGTTTTGCTGCGGTTGAGTCAGTGGTTTCAAGATGGCGACGGAACTGCCCATGCTAATACGATGTTATACACTGCGGTAAGTCGTATATCGGCGCTGGTGCGATGTTATATATGTCCCAATTTAACACTGTGAACATGTTATAGATTGACTTTATTAAGATATTATAATTCAAATATACACTGTGAACGTCTTGGCTTAACAATGGTACGATGTTATATACGTATATAACACACTACGTCGTATCCTGCATTTCGTGCAGTACAGCTATATCATACATTATAACGACTTAACTACGAAGTTATATAGTCCTAATATACAACTGTAAACGTCATAACGAGTATACGATTTTATATACTTTTATAACACACTATGGTCGTCATAGATTAACGACTGTCTATCATATATTATAACGGCACTAATACAAAGGCCACTATACAACTGTGGACTTTAGAGCATGACACAATCACAGAAGGATCAGTGACCTTATTCTTATGATAGAGACAGATGATTAAACCACACGTTTTCTAGACCTTTTGATGGCAAGTTGACGTTTGAGGGTGGAAATCATGTGTTGGGAAAATCTATAGATACGTATATAGATGGTTTCAAGACAAAGACGGGCACTGGTGCTAGGATTCCTAAGGCATGGGTTGAAAAAAGTTATTATCCTGTGACAACATGCAACAGTATTTGAAGCTGATATAATGGCACTACTGACTGTGATCGAGAACAGCAGTCAAGAAAGTTCATATTCATATTCACAGTCACGCAGTAATAAAAGTACTTCCGGGTCCAAGTACGATTCAGTCCAAGCTTGTTTAGGAGTGTCGGGAGAACCTCAACGCTCTGTTCTTCGATAAAGGGGTAACTCTTCACTGGGTTCCGAGGCACTCGGGGGTTGAGGGTAATGAGGATGCAGATCGACTGGCTGGACTGGGATCTGCGTCTGAGTTTGTCGGACCCGAGCGTCTTTCTCTGTTGTTGGCCAGGTCTGCTGTAACAATTAGATTAATAAGCAACAGCAGACACGAGGGGATATCTTTTATGGGCATTCCTGTAGTGACACTTCTTAAGCAAGTTTGCTTATGAAGGGCTTAATGGGCAAAAGACATCTTGGACAGAGCACGGCTCAGGAAAATCATGGAGCTCATTGCATGTTTTCGAGAGGGAGCCTTTAAGAATGCACATATTCATACCGATAGTCAGGCAGCAATAAAATTACTTGCGGATCCTACAATTCGCTTCAAGCTTGTCTTAGATTATTGGGAGAACCTCAACATTCTGTCCCTGGGTAACCGTGTTGCTTGGGGTAATGAGGAGTCAGATGGCTGGCTGGACTGGATCTGCTTCTAATTTTGTCAGGCCCGAACCAGCTTTCTCTGTCATTGTTCTGCTCTGCTAGTAATAGGTGGATTAATAAGGAACAAGAGATAAGATGAGATAAACGTAATTTCATAGGAAGCGTTTCTTAAGTAAAGTTCCTTATGGAGGGCTTTAAGGGTCGACTCGGGGGGAAGGGAAACCAATCACGGCACTCGGGGTTTATCATACGTTATAACGACGATGGTACGATGTTATATTCGTCCTAGTATAAAAAGGTGTTTGTCACCGCGGGGCTACCGGGCCATCACTCGAAGGAGAACACGACCGGGGAGGTTTAGCACGTAATCAGGTGACGGAGGACTCGATTTAGCTCCACTAGGAGTGAAGTGGAGGAACATCCAGAACTAGGAGTAGAGAATCAATCAGTGGACGTCTAATGCATAAACAGCTGATGGAATAGAGGAAGCTCTTGACCAATCGGAGGGTCTGGAACTTCTCGTCTGGGGTAGGAAATCAATCAGGTTAGGGAACAATAAGGGAGAACACGGTGTGGGGTAGGAGAACCAATCGGGAGACTCGAGGAAGAAAACCTATCGGAAGATTCGGCGGGGTGGAGGAAGCTCTTGTTCAATCACCAATTAGGGGACGAAATCGAAGAACTCGGTGTTAGGTAGGGGCAATCAATCGGAGGACTCAGCGTTTGGCATTGGGAACCAATCGGAGGACTCGGTGTAGGGTAAGGATGGAGCACTGGTTTGGGCGGGGCGACCGAAAAGTAACGGCGGCCTCAAGATGGTGTCAAGGCCATGCGGTCGAAGTGGTTGGGGTATACCGGAAGTGGTCGACGGGATGGCGGTAGCAAGATGGCGACAGGGGTGGAAAAAACGAAGTCGGGGAATCCATTTGGAGAGGACGCACCAATCTGAACACGCGGAGGGTGAGCAACCAAACCGGATGGTGACGGTAACAATATGGCGACGGTTAGATAGCGAATGAATGGATACACAGAGCAACGCCGAGCAATCGGGGAACAAGGGGAACCGATCTGGAAGAGTGCACCAATCAGGACACGCGGAGGGTGAGTGAAAAAATCAGAAGGGGTGCAACAGGGGGCAACCAATCAGCGCACGAGTTGATGCGACCAGAGGAACATATCAGGGCGCGAGGGGTGCGGCCAGAGTGTGGAGAACCAATCAGAACATCCGTGAGGAGAGCGCGTGGTGGTGAGGGCGGAGCTAGGAGGTGTGACGTCACACGTAGGGGGTTGAGGGAGGGTAAGGGTGGGAGATGATTACCCTACTGCCCTTCCTACTAGAATGGCTGAACTGGGATCTGCACCTGAGTTAATCGGACCTGAGCCGGCTGTAGGGATCTCTCTGTCGTTGGCCAGGTCTGCTATTAATACGTAAATTAATAAGCAACACCAAGAAAGATGGGATATCCTTCATGGAAATTCTCATAGTAAACGACTCTTAAGCATAGTCCATATGGAGGGCTTAAAGCCCTTGAGCAGAGTACAACCAGGAAAATCACTAAACAAATTATTAGTTGGCACTGTAGTCTCTGGGTGCACGCGAACAGGATAGGTATGTATCATGGGGAAACCGTGTGTAGGTTGTAGAGAAAAGAGGAGGACAATTATCTATGAAGGAAGAGGTGTAGTCACAGGACACATTATCCATGATTGTGAGGCTCTTGCTAGTAAGTGGCTAAAGGTTTTTTCCCAGGATCCTAGGGATCTTCTGCAGAATGAGCTAGTCAGTGGTTTGTTGGAACTTATTCAGGGCATCAATCTGCTCAACTAGTTCTTACGATGTTTAGTTGCACAATAAGTCTGTTGATCGCAGTGTTTGTATTACCCCTTTTTTCTAGTTTGAATCTACTTGAGGTGACGCTATTGTCTTTATATGTATTTGGAAAGTTGGACTTGATCTAGTAAAAAAGTGCTGGACGATTTTAAACAATTGAAATTTGTATGAATGTGTGTGTGTGTGTGTGTGTGTGTGTGTGTTGTGACGACTCGAACTAGCCAACTATATGCGTTCCTTCTGAGTCGACGATAAAATCGATACTTTTTCTTCCTATTAAACAACTCAGATCCGTTTAATTTCTTTACTAATAAAAAAATAATAAATTATTTAACAAATTTGATTTCCTTTCAAAAACTTTAATTTGCTATTTTTATTTATTTATATTTATATTTAAAGTTACCCCTTTCTTCAAGGGGGTATTATTTGGAAAGGGATATGCCTTAAATAATACGAACGTTTAGTCTGTTTCAGTAATTGGATGGTACATTTGATACCAATTACTGCCACATTTCATAACTTCGTTGTAACTTCAAGGTACTCAGTTGTACTCAGTTGTGTACTCAAGTACTCAGTTGTTAAATTTTTAACAACTGTCACATACATTTTGTCAACCGAACTAAAAACTGGAAATAATAATTCCGATTAAAATTTCCTACGGCACATTTAATTAGTTTTAATCAGAGACTATTAGTTAATATATCTGCTATTATAAACAAAAACAAAAATTATTATGTGTCTCATTAATTATCTGAAATATGTACACTCCTGTTCACCACTTACAGTTTGTTGAACGCACCAGATGGAGAGAGAACATTCATTACGTTGTGTAAATATATTTTTGTTAACTTGGCTTAATAACATAAAAAATCATTAACCTTTAAAGTTAAGCAGAATCAAGTAAATAATTGTAGTCACTTTAAACTGAAATACTATAATAATAACACTGCAGTTATTATCATTTATTTACTTAAAATTAATTCTTATTTCACAAAATAACCATGTCAGTTTCCATTAACATTTTTTTTTAATTCCAAACATTGAAAAATCACAGTAATAACCTAAAAATCCAAACAATTACAACTCATTAGCCTAATTTTTAAAGTATTCTTTTAAAAATTATAAATTAAACTTACTTATCCATTCCTTAATACAAGCCCGTTTTATCTAAAATACACATAATCATGACCCTTAATGGTTAGGCCTATATTTAGACTACTTTGTTATTTCAAAGATAATCTCTCCAGCATTGACGCTTTGTCCTAACTTTCACTTAGTTTACTTTGGTAAATTTTTAAAATCGTGTTAGAAGCCTAAATGTTACGGCATATTAAAACTGGCCGTTGGCAGTGTGCGCGCGCGTTCGCAGTTTTGTTCCGATTTAATTTAAATTTGGCACGCAAATCGATTATGGTAATTTTTTAGACAAGGTCGTTAACCAACAACATTCACTCGGCAGTTTCAAAATGACGTCCTTTTAAAATATTTAAAAACTAATAACTTTTTTGTTGTAACCATTTTAAAAATGTAATTTTAATCAGCGCTAAAAACTGCATAAATTAACATTTTGATTTTTCAAAATCCGTTGAAATAAAGAAATTTATTTTAACGGATAAATGTATTTTGAAAGTTTATATATGCAAATGTTAATATATGCAGATTATAATGCTGGTTATGACGGCGAACCGGAATTAAAAAAAGGATATGGGAAATTAGCTTCTATCACGTCAGCGAGACTGTGCGTAAATGATAGTATTATTTTTGAAAATTTCATTGGGATTACAAATTTATTTTGTAAATTTAACGAGTCGCATAATCATAACACAATATTTTCAGATTAAACTATCTCTTGTAATCAAGAAATTATCATTGCAAACAATCCGCAAAAAAAAATGGGCATCATGACGAATTTAATTGTACTGCGCGTGCGCGAATTCCAGAACACGGATGGATCTTGTATTCACAGCTGAAACAAAACAAATTTGATCAATGTAATACTTTTTCAATACAAAATATTTTATTTATCACAAAAAATACATTATATTTGGTTTAAAACGCAAATTGTCACTCGCATTAGCTGATTACATGTGCTAATGTTTTACTTTGACGACTTTTTGAGGTTATAGAAAGCTAATAATATTTTCACCGTGTGAAGTAGGATCAAGGAAAATTCCTTTTTTACTTCTATCATTTTATAATTTAAAACCATTTTGTGTTAAAAACCAACAAAGTAATCACGACAAGCAGATGCCTTGCTGACGTGATGGAAGCGAATTTCTAACAATAACTTTTCTACCTTAGGGCCTAAACTTTTGGAATATCTGATTTACCGCTATAATTAGCATTAAAAAAGGATAAATTAGCATTTTAAAATTACTTTATATTGAAAATACAAATAATTAACACTGAGCACTGACAGCTGTCAAGTTCATTTTCGTGTTTTCAAAGAAACTTGAAAATTTAAAATGCTAATTTATACAGATATTAACACTGATTACGATCAGTTATCAAAATTTAATTTTCCATTCTAGAAAGAAACACACTGCAATTGCATGTTTTATGTCACCAAAAAAACCATAACTGAACTGACTGGTTTTGGTTGATTCGCTACTAAACTGTAACTTAATTTTAATGTACTTTCCTCTTCTGATTTACCTGATTATTTATGTTTTTATCTGACCAGTCCGATATGAGTTATATCCCTCGCTCACACAGCATAACAAAATGAAAAATTCAAGTTTACTGTTTAGTAATAACTGCAATCCGATGGTATGATTTACCATCAACACTGATCCCTCCTCGTCGTCTTCACTAGTCTCACTGACATTAAGTATGGACATTGAGGGGGAAATACAGTAACAGAACAAACTAACAAAACTGACAATGGAGAAAATTAGAGGCCTAAAATCTCATCACACTTAATAGGCTGTTATTACGTAATAGCTTACATTATTTAAATGTTTTTAAGACGCAGTAAATTAGAGACTAAACAGAGTAGGCCTAGTAAACAAAAGCACGGTTCCTTGTGCGTTATACAAAAGTCTCATCAAAGGAAAGGGGTTCACTTACTGCTTAGCCTGTCAGAGAAATGACTCTTCATTGGAACAAATAATCAAGTAACAAGAGCTTGTTGCACAGTGTATATAAGAGAAACTAAGACTGGACAACAAAAACTTGCCTTAAGGCAGACATAAGTATAGGAACCGTTAAGGAAGCCTTAAGTAAAAAAATGTTTAGGTATTTAGAATTATTCGGCTCAGTGCTGCAGGATCAGATCACTGAAATGAACCGGTTCAGTACACGGATAATTCATATCACTAAGCTCACTCAATGAACTCAATAGGCTACCCTGCTCTCTTTCTTTATTTTCGTTGTTTGACATTATTTATATGGAAGATTAAGATTATAAACTAAAGGAAGGGATAATTCAACCCCAGGCACTGCTATCGATGGACCTATTGTGCAACTTAACCTCTTAAAATACCTAGTTCAGCAGATTGGTGCCCCTAATAAGTCCAACAACCCACTGACTAGCTCACTCTGCTGAAGATCCCTAGGGTCTTTGAAACCAAAAACCCTTAGCCTCCTACTAGCAAGAGCCTCACAATCATAAATTATGTGACCTGCTGTTTCCTCCTCCTTCCTGCACAATCTACACACGGTTTCTCCGTGGTACATACCTATACTGTTCCCTGTTACATACCTATACCTATACCTATAACTATACCTGGTACATACCTATACCTATCCTGTTACATACATGAGTGCACCCTCAGACCACAGTACCCTGTTATGAGTCCCATGATCCTCCTGAGTTGTGCTCTGCCCAGAACATCTGCTGCCACTTTGAGTCCTCCAAAAGAAACTTTGCTTAAGAGACGTTTACTATGGGAATGCCCATGAAGGTTGTCCCATCGTACCTGGTGTTGATCGAATATGAATAATCCAGCCCTGTTAATGGCGGACCTGGCCAACGTTTAGAGAAATCTCAAAGCCGGCTCAGGTCCGATAAACTCAGATGCAGATCCAAGTCCAGCCAGTCGTTTAACCATCTGATCGTCCCCATCAACAAGGTTGGGTCAAAGATCTTGTCTGTGATTCTAGCATGCCCGGAATAGAGGGAAGAGTTACCCACCACCCAGGGGCAGATCTATAAGCTGCTTTCCGACACCCCATGACAAAAGGTCCAGCTTGAAACCTAAGAAAGATCTCATGACCGCTGTTGACGCAGTGTCCATACAGCCAGTGATGCACAGGCAGGCTAACCTCTGCAACTTAGTCAGAGACTGTCTGGCCCCCCTCTGCTCAACCATAGTCCACGACACCACAGCACCATAGCACAGGTCTAATGATTCCAGTATAGATATATTTCATCATTCCTGGTCTCAGTCCCCCATGTTTTTCCAACCATTCTTCTAACTACCATTAAAGACTTATTGGGTTTCCTCATGATGTGCCCCAGGTGAGCATTCCAGGATAACTTAGTGTTCAACACCAAACCTAGATACTTCACCTCGTTTGCAACTGGAATTGTCTCCCCAAAGAGCTTAAGTCCTCCTAGATACGGGGTAATCCTCTTTCTAGTAAAAGGAACTATACGGAAGATAGTTCCTTTAACATTTATTATTGAGGATCATCCCGCAGTTGTATTACTGTTTGTTTGTTTTGTAATTAAATTCTTACCTGTACTAAGTTATTTCTGTCAAAAATATGGTAATAAAACTTGTGTAAAGGTGTAACAAAACTTACTAGGTCTCAAAACTTTCAAGTTAAATGAAAGATTTGATCGGGATTAAAAACAGATCATAGATCATCTAACTGATCAGGTTAGTTCTTTAGTATGACATTACTCATTAAGCAACGTACATTACATAGGCTCCTCTACATTACAGTCCATGACGGGCCACTGGTTGGCTGCACTCTCTGGACTAGACTTGATGGTTTGCAGTGGCCCGGCATGGGTATAGCAACCAACGTCCAGACAGTAACACTGTGTTTTCATCAAGTGACTGATTTGTTGCAGATATTCGCTTACTGTGCTGCAGTGCTTAGTGATTTGGACACGGTTATTGTTAACGCCGAGTGTTTAATCCACGGTGTATGCATTAGAAACCTTGAATCCAGGAAGTATAAATATGAATACTGTAACGCCTCCAGATTCGAGGTTGTGGCAGACCAAAACTGCATTACTGTTGGCGATGAGTGCACACAGATCAAAAAAAAAAGGAAAACATTATATTGTTAAAAACTGTTCATCTAACGCGTTAGAGTAAGTATCCTTTTTGTTTCTTCGAACCTATAGGTGCAAATCAGGCGCACACGTAAGTGCTTTATTTTTGGTTTTGCATCCAAGGATTCATTACAATTTTTTTATTAGTCTGAATAGAATGTAGGTGACTAAATTTAAAGTACATAGGTTACGTCAAGAGTTCTAAATATTCGGTTATCACTCGTCAGTGTCGCCAGTGAGTGAAACGAGCGACAACAACAAAAAATGATAATAATTAAAATAATGACAAACCTTACTTAAAAAATTGCCGTTTTCCATAAATAAGTTTTTATAAATAGGTTAATTATTTTCGTTTCAGATAAATAATAAGCTAATTGTATATACGCCTGCAGACTAATTATTTGTAATTTTCTCGTTGATAAATAATTTCAGTAATTTTTAATCTGCAAAATTATTATTTAAAATTTTATTTTTTTAACTCAAGCTTTTTTTTCAAGCACCATTAATAATATTATTCGTTTATTGTCAGTTGAATCAAATAATTTTATGCCGAACTAAAACAAAATATTTTCGACAGTAGCTTTTTTTTAAAAAATTACTCAAAGTACATTTCTGACACCTATTGCATTATACTTTTTTAAATCAATAACCTTACAAATCTGTGTTTGCATAAAAATTCTTTAATTATTTTTATAAAAATACACTAGTAGATACACCTTGTATTATAAAGGTGTTCAAACACCATAATGCTGTGCACTTTACAGTTAGGGGCATTCTGGGCCATAAGCAGAGATATAGAGAGGGAGAAGTGTAAACAATTTTAATTTATCGCCTTTATTTGAGCTGAAGTTGGAAACGTTTAGGTCTTCCCTTCCACTTAAATAACTTACAAACAATACAAACATAAATTAACAAAGTAATTTTATAATTATAAAATCAAAATCAATATTTAAAAAAACAAAAGAAGAATAGAAATGCTCGTACGAAAATAGCATAACATTTTAAAATTAAAAAGAAAACAGTTTTTTTATCAAATAAAACAAATTCAACAGAATATTTAAAGTTTAAAATTTGTGCAATTTAATGAAACCATTCAAGCTTATAGTCATAACAGAAGTTTTATAAAAAAAATTAAAACTCCAGTCTATATATATATATATATATATATATATATATATATATATATATATATATATATATATATATATACGAGGCTATTCAGAAAGTAGATTACGTTTTGGATAAAAAAAAAACTAAGTACAGGAAAAAAATTTTATTATATACATTTGAAAGAGGAACTAAAATACTATTTTTCGACATAATCGCCAAACAAATTTAGACATTTGTCATATCGGTGAACTAGCTTTTATATATATATATATAGTTGCAGTGCATGACTGTTCTGTACTTCGGTATAATCAACATTTTTGAACTATTTCTTGTACTCTTAGTAAAATCTTATGCAAAATTTAAGTTATTTGCCAAGTAAATCTACACTAGTACAAAACGATCAGTATGCAAAACGTAGTTAAAGTATGATAAGACCGAAATTCGTTTAATTTTTATTTAATTAATTCCTTCAAGAAAGCACTAGCAATGTTTTTGTTTAAAATATGTTGATCATATTTTAAATTAAATAAAAATTGAATAGGCGTTGTAATTTATTTGGAAGTTCAACAGCCAAGTCATAAATTGTCACAGTATGTAAACAGTCCAGTTATTGAGACATTATAGATGTTATTGAGATGTTATTTATAAATTATTTATAATGAGACATAAATAGATGTTATTTATTTATATTATCTCCAAATTCTTTCGGATAACATCGATTTTTATGAAAATTTGTAATTAAGCTTATCTTACTTTCTAGATAAAAAAATATTGTTCCTGTTGTACACTTTTTTATTTTTAGGGTGGTGAAAACCACCCTTCGTGACAATTTTCTTTAAACTATGATTAAGCATTTCAATAATTAAAACCACTTTTGAATGTGTAGAACAGATATTGTTTCGTTCTAGAATATAATTTATGATGCGTTACAGTATTTCAACCCTTAGAAATCACCCCTTAGACGAAATTTAGAAAAAACTAGTATTCAGTATCTTGAAATGTTTTAGTGGGGCATTTATAATGAATTAAATGCTTTCACTGTTTACGGTATAATTTTTGATTTATTACAACGATTCAACCCTAAAAAACTACTCCTTGTGACAAAATTAAAAAGCAATAGTTTTCATCATTTTCAAATGTTTGAATGGTACATTTATGGTGAATATAATCCCTTCACTATTTATAATTTGTGATTTATTGTAACGTTTCAACCCTCAAAAACAAGCAGGTGTGAAGAAATTTAATAAAGAAATAGTTTTAAACAGATTCCAATGTCCCAATAATAAATTTATGATGAATTATCCCTTCACAGTTTGTAATGTAATTTGTACTTTAATACAATATTTCAACCCTTAAAAACCTCCCTTTACATCAGGATGAATATTTTTGTTTCGCACCCACGTCTGGGTTTGTAAGTAAATCCTCTTAGTGTGTTCGTATTTTGTAAATTACTGAGTTAAAAAAATAACTTTATATAAAACTTTCTGCTTAAAATTTATTCCTTTATCAATTTATGTGGTTATTTTGAATGTCATAATTTCCACCTTCGAAAAGGGGTGGCATCCACCGGAGGGTAATAGCACACATTGGTATATATATATATATATATATATATATATATATATATATATATATATATATATATCGGAAAAATGTAAAGATAAATAATCATTGGCGCTGTCGAGTTTCGCCTTTATAGCCCGCTTGAGATTATCAATGAGACATCAGTCTTCAGCAGGTTGCTGCCAAAAATATTGAAGGTGTATATAGTCCGCGAGTTATTGAGCGAACACGTATTAACTTGCCTAATTAGGCGTTCACACTACATTACCAATGTGCTAAGGCTGAGGTGTCTGAGACTCTCTTGACCAGGATTGAAGATTAGATTTTACAGTCAATGATAATGTGGACATCGTTTTAAATATTGTTTAAGCGGGCCCTTAATGCGTTTTAATGACATTTCGTGATATGTTGTGTGATTTATAAAATGTTTGGTTTTGGCCCAAACCAATTCAGTTTGAATTGATAGATCATACATAATAAAGCAGTATTCTCAGAATCTTGTGACCTTATTCTAATGTTTCTCGGCGGTGTAAGTTTTTCTATCTATTTTTTTTTTTTTTTTTTTTTTTTTTTTTGGTCAGATTGATGTTTGTAAAAAATGGAAAAATATTTCAAAACATTTGTAGGACACCAAAACTAATGAACCTATAAAAAAGTATTAATTCTGTTGAATTTTTAGACTTTTTGTAACAATGAAAGCATCACACTAAAAATTATAATAGGCCTAAAACTGTTAAAACAAATGGTAGTGTATAAGCTAGTATTTTTTTTTTTTTAACGTTCGACTATTGTGCACACTTGGGCTAATGCAGACGATGAGATGATTTATAGCGTATGAAAATGCCAAGCCCTGGCCGGGAATCGAACCCGGGTCCTCGGGGTGGGCCCAGTACGCTATCCACTGGGCTACTGAGGCGGCGGCTCGCGGAAAAACAGCTCACACTAGTGACTTTTAGACTATACAAATATTTCGTATACTTTTTAAGCACATTTTTTAGTGTTGCATCAGGAGAGTGCTAATCACAGTTGATTTCAGAACCAAAGAGTAGCCGCTGCAAATTTACATGAAACATTTCCACTTTCTTATTCGCTACGCCCAACGTGTTACGCGCTAAACACACGAACTGTTTTTTTTTGCAATTTATATACTTACAGGTTTTTTATTTGTGGACAAGGCACACCATAAATAAACGGTGGACGGTTTTTTTTAAGTTGCATGT
The DNA here is from genome assembly GCA_022606455.1 of Callitettix versicolor. Lineage (NCBI taxonomy): Eukaryota > Metazoa > Arthropoda > Insecta > Hemiptera > Cercopidae > Callitettix > Callitettix versicolor. The sequence continues at coordinate 69,442,918 of CM040189.1, forward strand.
GTTATCAAGGGGTTTTCTATATTTGCTACGTATTGTGTGTGTGTGTGTGTGTGTGTGTGTGTGTGTGTGTGTGTGTGTGTGTGTGGTGTGTGTGTTTTGTTTGTGTGTTGTGTATGTGTTTCGCGTGTGTGTGTGTGTGTGTTGTGCGTGTGTGTTTTGTTTGTGTGTTGTGTATGTGTTTCGTGTGTGTGTGTGTGTGTTGTGTGTGTGTTGTGTGTGTGTGTGTGTGTTGTGCGTGTGTGTTTTGTTTATGTGTTGTGTATGTGTTTCGTGTGTGTGTGTGTGTGTGTGTGTGTGTGTGTGTGTGTGTGTGTGTTGTGCGTGTGTGTTTTGTTTGTGTGTTGTGTATGTGTTTCGCGTGTGTGTGTGTGTGTGTGATGTGCGTGTGTGTTTTGTTTGTGTGTTGTGTATGTGTTTCGTGTGTGTGTGTGTGTGTGTGTGTTGTGTGTGTGTTGTGCGTGTGTGTTTTGTTTGTGTGTTGTGTATGTGTTTCGCGTGTGTGTGTGTGTGTGTGTGTGTGTGTTGTGCGTGTGTGTTTTGTTTGTGTGTTGTGTATGTGTTTCATGTGTGTGTGTGTGTGTGTGTGTGTGTGTGTTGTGTGTGTGTGTGTGTGTGTGTGTGTGTGTTGTGCGTGTGTGTTTTGTTTGTGTGTTGTGTATGTGTTTCGTGTGTGTGTGTGTGTGTGTGTGTGTGTGTGTGTGTGTGTGTTTTGTTTGTGTGTTGTGTATGTGTTTCGTGTGTGTGTGTGTGTGTGTGTGTGTGTGTGTGTGTGTGTGTGTGTGTGTGTTGTGCGTGTGTGTTTTGTTTGTGTGTTGTGTATGTGTTTCGTGTGTGTGTGTGTGTACAGTTAGAGATATTACTGTATTATCATTTTATATGTTCATTACGCTTAGAATATGTCCAAAAGTAAAAATATTGCATTTTTTTTCAAGTAAAAACCTTCCATCAGCCTAAAATGATTAATGTTAATCATTTTCATTAGTTTTGTTTATAATAAACTTAAACAAATAATGTTCATTACGCTTAAGATATGTCCAAAAGTAAATAATATTACATTTTCTACAAACAATACATTAGTGACGATATTACGTATGCCACTTTGTATGAAATATTTTCACAAAATGAAGAATAATTTTGTTGTTTATTTAAACGGATAGAACAATGTTGACTTCTATGTTTTCTTTTGACCTGCACTTAATAAAAATCATGTGTTTGGTGTGCAATATCACGAAATCGATTCTTAATCATATTTGTACTTGACGCTATAATCAGATTGCGCAGCAGTTCGTGAATACCATCTCTGTGGCAGTACACGTGGTTTCAGCAGGACACAGCCAACACTGTGACTTTATTGGAACAATGTTTTCACGGACCAATGATATCAAAGGTGTTGTTGCTTCCTCGGATATGATTTATCGTCACCTGATTTTTTTAACGTAGGATCACGTTAAAGAAAAGCTTGCAAAACTCATCCTCACACCATTTCCGAATTGCAAGGAGACAACGAACAATTGTTGCTGTAATTTCTCCACAAACGTTACAACGTGCGTTTAAAAACACCTGACGTCGATTCAGTTGTGTAAATCTGATAATAGAGCCCACTTTCATCAGTTTTATGTAACTAACTCATTGAATAAATCAACTTTCCTATTTATGTAAGGCTGTATCACTTTTGGAACATTCTGTACAACACAATTTTTGAATCACTTTTTTAAAATATTTAATACCATTATTTATGATGCTCATTTTTAATATAGGTCTACTTGTCTTACTGTAATGCAGTAACCAGAAAAATAATTCAACATGTAATTGAATTTATTTAAAGCAAGACTTTTAACAGGTTCAATGGGTTCTCGGTAATTATTACATTCTTTTATAATATTTGCAAGTCCATCAAAACATTCGTTGTTCATTCGAAAATACAAGTAAAATTTTTGTTAATGACTCCGAAGAATATGATACAATATAGGCTACGAAATTCACTTTGAATCATGCGTACTTCATTTACTTTATGGATCCACTGCCTTTTGGTTTTATTGCTGATCTTGTTAAACAAATAATAAACAAGTAATATAAAAAAAATTTAAGTCAATTCCTACTTAGGTTAACAATTTGTTTTCTAAATTTATATTCTGCTAAATATCATATAGGGCCTATAAGAGAATTTTTTTCTCCCATATAAACCTAAAATTAATTAATTAAATTGAATTAATGAATTAATATTTGAAAACAAACTGTATTAACATTAAGTGTCATCCACTACAAGTTTTAAAAAATGTATTTGAACTTAAATGGATTAATAGAAAGTATTTTATTAACGATTGAAAATTTGAACAAGATATATACGCGAAATACTTATAGGGAGAGTGTGAGCTAATAGTAGGAATTGAAAAGTAACCGCTGTAAGCAGTAGAAAAAATATATTTTTTTAATAATTAAAAAAATATTCAGCTAGTTTTAATAATTTAATAAAATCTGATTTTAAAATTGTTAAATCCAGTAATTTAACAGGTAAAGTGTTTCTCTTTCTGGCCTGTTGAATTGAAAAAATAGTGTAACTAATTTTCACTATTCCAAATTCGGTTAATTGTTTTAGGTTATGAATTTTTATATTATTGAACGGTGTAAATTTAGAAATTCTGAAGAACCGAAAACAATAGCCTAAAAAAACCGTAACTTTAATTTTAACAAATAACACAAAATACCCATAATTCCCAATTTGTTTAAGACCAAAGACATTCAAAGTGATCGAAAATGCGAACTAAAAATTGTAAAATTTTAAATTTAAGTCAGTACAGTGTTAAATATAAAAAGATAACCTAAGGAGTATTATTAATTTAAGGTCACCTTTCATTTTCTTCATCTTGTAAAAATGCTGTTAAATTTCTTTTTGTTTACAATGAGCCATTTATTTCATTTGTTTAAACCTTAGAACTCTAAGGTTACATTTATTTGTGTTCGAACTATTTTACCACCACCGCGGCCGTATCGGTGTGTGGTTGCCTTTATCTAGTCGCAGTTTTGTCCACATGTGTAAATTACATTATTAAGAACGTATGCAAGCATAAGTAACGTAATTAAAAGTAAGTTATAGTCAAAGAAACTAGTATTAGAGTTGTAAAAGAGTTCAAAAATTGTAATCCAGATAATTTATTATTGCAATACTGATTATAAAATAAGCCTTTTTTTTATTAGAAAATTTAGTAATTATTTTTTTTAATTTAGTTTATTAAACTCATTGTTCAAATATAATGGTTTCACAAGAGATTACGTTGTTGGCTGAATAACAAATCATAATAATATAATAGCTTTACAAGCGATCACGCTAAGTAATAATAATAGCTTGAAAAGCGATTACGTTCTTGGCTAAACAATAACTCAAAATAAAATAATACTTTTATAAACGATTACGCATTTGGTTTATAATAAATAGTAAAAATATAATACTTTGAGAAGAGATCACGCCTAATTAAAAAAAAACAACATTAACTAAAGAAATATATTGTGAATAATTAACAAACAGAAACTAACTCTCCACTGGCCTAGGCTTTATGTATGTGTAGCTCAAGTTTAACTTTTGTTTGTTTTTTCACCATACCAAACAAAAACTCCAATTTACCTGCTTAGTGTCAGTCTACATCTGACTCCGCTCGAGAATATTGAGTAGTATACAGTAGAGCGTCGATTATCCGAAGCCCGGTCATCCGAAACGTCGGTTAACCGAAAGCGGTGGTGCGGCGGCCTGACAGCGCAGCGGCCAGACAGTGCCGGCGCGGCAGCTCGACAGCAGTACAGTCTCAATATAGAGTGTGCACTAGCACATACAGTGACGAGTCAGTCTCCGTGTTGTTTAGACCGTTTGTGCTTCTGTTTGTTTTGCTGTGTAATTACCGAACTGCAACTTTCTTTACCGAATGTAATTACCTAATGTTATTCTTTCTTTACCGAATGTTTAATTTTACTTTACCTAATGTTTATTTTTTCATTATCAAAGAGTTGTTTTACTGTACAGAACACTGTATACTGTACTGCTTATATTTATCATGTCATTAAACAACTGGATGAATTTATGTGCTGTACGTGTCTACTTGCTCCTTAAATTGGTTCTACCACTGTTAAATTATATCACACTACCTTTTTTCGAATATGTTCGTTTATCCGAAAAATCGATTATCCGAACACCCCCCTGCACCAATTGTTTCGGATAATCGACTCTCTACTGTATTATCGTTTCCACTCGAGAACATTGAGCAGTCTATCTCTGAGTCCATCGGAAAGAGATAATCTACTAGAAAGCAGATAACGTATAACCTGGTAAGAAATATGTTTTTACGAATATTTAAAACCCTAAATATTCTTTACTTAGCAATAAAAAAAAAACTTGTAGAATATTTAGCATTTCCATTACTCTCTCGCCGCCTCGGTGGCCTAGTTGATAGCGTACTAGGCTTTCACCCCGAGGACCCGGGTTCGATTCCCGGCCAAGGGCTTGGCATTTTCTTCGCTGAAGAATATTTAGTGTTGCACATTCTCACTGGAGATTATTTAGCATCTTTCAGTAGAAAATATTTAGACTATTTAGCAATTCCAAATCTTTGTTTTACGTTTCATCAGATTCTAGAGGTTAAGTGGTTAAAGAGGTTAACTGCAATCAAAGGTCTATTGCGCAACTGAGCCTCTCAATTTTAGTTCAGTGGGTCAGTTAAATAAAATAATAAGCTACAGCTTTAACTGAAAATTGTAAGTTATTACTTGAAAATCGTTAAATAAAAACAAGTATTTGCCAGAGCCAACTAACTTTGAAATTAGTTGTAACACTTGTTTTTTTTATTTTAAACTTTGGCTATATTATTTTAGCCAGTTACATTTTTTTAAATAAAACATAGCAAAGGCTTAAAATTTTCAGCAATACTTTTATAATTTCCCGTATGCCTCTAAACAAACAACAGTTTACTGAAGTTTTTTTGTGTGTAAAATGACAGCATTCACACATACTGTAATCGTGAAGTAAAACATTATAGAAGTGGTGCCCTCAAGGACTTTTAGCAGTCCACTGACTAGCTTCTTCCAAGATAAATAGAATACATTTAAGGAAATACAGTTTACATAGAGAGAAAATGTATTCTATTTACCGTGGCTTCTTCTGCTGAAGGTCCCAAATTCAAGGAAGCCAAACCCCTTGCCTCCTGCTGTAGATTATGTGGTCTGCTGTTTCATCTTCCTGTATAGCTTACATACGGCGTCTCTGTAGTACATTTCTACAGTGGCATATTTACGGGAGGATTACATGGGCTACAGTCCAGGGCGGCAAGAATTTGAGGGCGGCATAAGAATGAAAACAAATGTTTATTTTTAAAAAATCGAAAAACGATCAAATGTTGACGTCACATTAAAATTATTTCTTACAATACCTGTTTCTAATTGTTCAGCAGAAAGATCTTTCTCTGTATTAAAAAGGTTGAAAAATTGCTTACGTTCTACAATGTATCAAACTCGTTTAAGAGATCTAGCAATTTTAACTACTAAATCGAATGTAACGAGAAATTTAGATTTTAATGACCTTATAGATACTTTTTCTAAAATTAAATCACGAAAAAAGCAATTTTAATGAAAAATAGTCAAATGTGTTTTCAATTAAAAAATATTATTAGTGTTCATTAGTATATTATTACAGTAATTATTTATAATTATTAGATACTAGCTGTTACCCGTTGCGGCTTTGCCTGCATTTATAATGTAGACAATAAAATTTATAGTCGATTTTCAAAATCAGAATAGGTCATTTCATTTTAATATACTTCTATATACAATATTATAGACGATTTATGGTTTTCGGCCAAGACATATAAATTTTTGCTACTCGATACTCAAAAACAGGGTCCTGTCATATTTTAATAAAATACAATATTATTAAAAAGTCACTATTATACAATTAAACTGTAATATTATTGTTTTTATCTCAGGTACCTAAACCGTGTTCATACCAAATTTAATCTCAATTGGTCCAGTAATTAAAGTGTGATTGAATAACAAACAAACAAACAAAAACAAACTTTCAGAAATATAATATGATCAGCTATTACCCGTTACGGCTTTGCCCGCAATCATAATATACATTAAAGACACGCATCACCGATGTTAGGACCAACAACCGTGTTAGTTAAGTTATGGAGTACTCTTTAAAAAAAATTAAGGTTTTTTCCTGCATCTCCGTATTAGGCCAAACAACCGTGTCAGTTAGGTTTTGGAGTACTATTTTTAAAAAAATAAATAAAGGTTTTTTTAATGCATCACCGTGTTAGGCCTAACAACCATGTTAGTTAGCTTATGGAATATTCTTTAAAAAAATATAAAAATTTTTCACGCACCACTATGTTAAGCCTAACAACCGTGTCAGTTAGGATATGTAGTATTCTTTAAAAAATATAAAGGTTTTTTTACGCATCACAGTGTTAGGCCTAACAACTGTCAGTTAGGATATGTAGCCTAGTATTCTTTAAAAAAATATAAAGGTTTTTTCACGCATCACCGTGATAGGCCCAACAACCGTGTCAGGATATGATGTATTCTTTAAAAAAATATAAAGGTTTTTTCACGCATCACTATGTTAGGCCTAACAACTGTGTCAGTTAAGGTTTGGAGTACTCTTTAAAAAAAAAATAAAGGTTTTTTTCACACATCACAATGATAGGCCCAACAACCATGTCAGTTAGGATATGTAGTATTCTTTAAAAAAATATAAAAATTTTTTACGCATCACTGAGTTAGGCCTAACAACCGTGTTAGTTAGGATACATAGTATTCTTTAAAAAAATTTAAAGGTTTTTAACACATCACCGTGTTAGGCCTAACAACCGTGTCAGTTAGGATATGTAGTATTCTTTAAAAAAATATGAAGGTTTTTTTTACGCATCACAGTGTTAGGCCTAACAACCGTGTCAGTTAGGATATGTGGTATTGTTTAAAAAATATAAAGGTTTTTTCACGCATCACCGTGATAGGCCCAACAACCGTGTCAGGATATGTGGTATTTTTTTAAAAAAATATAAAGGTTTTTTCATGCATCACCGTGTTAGGACTAACAACCGTGTTAGTTAAGTTATGGAGTACTCTTTAAAAAAATATATAAAGTTTTTTCGTGCATAACCGTATTAAGCCCAACAACCGTGTCAGTAAGGTTATGGAGTACTCTTTTTAAAAAAATAAATAGAGGTTCTTTTAATGCATCACTGTATTAGGCCTAACAACCATGTTAGTTGGCTTATGGAGTATTCTTTAAAAAAATATAAAGATTTATCACGCATCACTATGTTAGGCCTAACAACCGTGTCAGTTAGGATATGTTGTATTCTTTAAAAAAATATATACGTTTTTTTACGCATCACCGTGTTAGACCTAACAACCGTGTCAGTTAGGATATGTAGTATTCTTTAAAAAAATATAAAGGTTTTTTTACGCATCACCGTGTTTGACCTAACAACCGTGACAGTTAGGATATGTAGCCTAATATTCTTTAAAAAAATATAAAGGTTTTTTCAGCATCACCGTGTTAGGCCCAACAACCGTGTCAGGATATGTATTATTCTTTTTAAAAAATATAAAGGCTTTTTCACGCATCACCATGTTAGGCCTAACAACCGTGTCAGTTAGGTTATGCACTATTCTTTTAAAAAATAGGTTTCCTATCACCCAAACCCGTGTTAGACGTATTTATATTGATTTACCGATCTACAACACGGTACCGATTTTCGCCGGTAGCAATTTTGAGGTTATGTTGGTCACTTTTATTTTCGATTTTTATCGTACTTCTCTTGCTTTCATATTTTGGATTCTTGCTTTTGGGCACATAATAAAGTATTTTAGTAACAAAAATATCGAAAAATCCAATATATACTACACTGCATATTTACCATTTTTTCATATAATGTAATTACACAAATATATATACTAGCTTACAATTAAAGTATCCTAATAAAATTGTATATGTTATATATTCTGCACTCTGCTTCGAAAACATTGAAAAGTCTTAAATGAAAAATACCAGATTGTGATTATTAGAGAAATTGTAACATTAAAAACAATAATTTTGCAATAAATAAAACATAGATTAAGATTTGTAAAATGGGATTAGATCAATGTCCATCTCAGGTGCCTAAATCTCATGTTCCGTAAACAGTAATTAAACCTAACTACAGTTAACACATGTCACAAAACTAAATACTAATATTTATTTTGGGCTGGGTAAGTAGTATAATGACATTTTTTAAAACGGGACATTTTTTAAAAACTGGTCTATGTGTATCTCAGATACTTATACCATATTCGTACCAAATTTCATCTTAATTAGTCCAGTGGTTAAAGCGTGATTGAATAACAAACAAACAAACACACAAACTTTCAGAAATGTAATATGAATTAGATAAGATGTATATTCACTGAATTATTAAAAGTGACACCTTTTTTCTTTTCGCTTGATAATATTTCACTTACAAAGTTAAAAACTCATAATATTCTGAATTGACACAACTTTTTTTGCATTAATATTGCAATTCGTTCGAATTTATTGTTTGTATTAAAAATCGTTTTAAAAATAAATGAGAGTGTAAAATTTAAAGTTTATTTTCTTCTTACATTCTTATATCAATTTTTCTTTTAATATTTCTTAGAATTTTAATTGGCGGATCATAGAGTAATCTGTTCATAACCTATGAACCTATTCATAACATATTAGCGGCAGATTGTTCATAGCCCGAGGGCGGCAGTTTAGTAAATACGCCACTGCATTTCTATCCTGTTCAGGTGTACCCCAGATCACAGTACCCTGTACCCCATTTTGGTACTTGTTTGTCCCACTACAACTAGTTTAGTATTTTACTACCACTAGAGCAGAAAACGGTAATTTGAATTACAGAAGATAATTTTTCGAAATCGATTTCACCGACTTTTCTCAATCTCTGGTCATAAAGTAACAAATGTAACTACGGATGGAATAAAACTTATGAACAGAAATAAAGATTGGCCGCCCTACACGTTCTTACTGAAAAAATACACTCGCCCTCTATATGGATTTGTACATTGCTTACAAGTTTTACTTTAAAAGTATTAAGCTGTTATAATTTTTACTTTCACTCGGCAAAGTATAAAAAAGTATGGTAATATTTAAAAATTCGATTTTCAGGTCTTGATGAATCATTTAAATATGTAAGGTCCACTTAGTCCAAAAAAAGTGTTCTTTACTTAGATGTCTGTTCGTCTCTGTGCACATCCACACTAAACCAATCAGCTGATTTTGCTGAAATTAGGCACGTAGGTTTCGAATGTTCTAGAGATAATTTTTCAAATTAAAAAAAATAAGCTTTCTTTGTTACAAAAAAAAAAAAACATTTGCTCAAATAATATAAGGGCTTAAACAAAACGTGTGGGTAGCTATATTTTAAAAAATCCAGTTCGGTAGCTAGATCTATAGAAATAACTGTAAGGTAGACATAATTTCTCAAACTTTGGTATGAACAAATCCGCATTGATATTTTTGACAGTTAAAAGTTATTTTTAAGACATCACTACATTACAAGGTGCATTAAGCAAATAATCAGAGAAATGTGTATTAATACATAATTTTGTAAATATCTGTGACGTTTTTATGGCTGTTCATAACAGACATTGGGGTCCAAATGGGGTTGGGCATTTCTTACCTGAGTGGAAATACTCATTACTTCGGCTGTGCTGACGCCTATTCAGTCAGTTTTCCGAGAGCTATTTTTGTAGTATTTTTACTTTTTATAAAGCAGGACTTGTTCGGAAATAAAAGGGAGTTGAAATTAGTGACGAAAGCACTGAATAATGTATTCAGTTGTCTCCGGTGAAAAGAAGTAATCAAACGATAAATTGATTATTGTGACCAAAACACGAAGGAAAATTTGTTATTAAAAACAGCATTTTGTTAAACGTTTATTTTCTAACATTTATTTTCTAACAGTAAAACACGCAGTGCATAGGCCTATTGTTTGTTAACAAGTGAAGCGGCCAACTAAATAAGTTATCGTGATTCAACTAGGACTAAAATAGATTTGATTGACAAAATTTCGAATTAATTGTGTATTCTTAATTTTGGTAAATACGAGGGTTGATCAAATATAAACGAGACTGACTTTCTAAAAACTTTTCCGTTGGACATTGAACTCTAAAGGGTGGGGTTTCAGGTAGCCTGGGAGGTTTGGGACGGGCAACATTTCCGTTCGGACCCTTCAGTATAAAACTATACAATGAGTGAGAGTGAAGTGCACGTTTCCGTGGAGCAGAGAATTATTATTAAGTTTTTGGCCAAGGAGGGGGTCAATCCGACTGAAATCTTTCGTAGATTGACGGCTCAATACGGGGACAGGACCCTGTCAAGAGCTCGCGTTTTTGCTTGGCACAAGGAATTCGCCGAAGGACGGGAAGCAGTAGAAAACCTGAAGGCCAAATCACGATCGTCGGCCGGGAAGGTAATGGCCACTGTATTTTTCGACAATCAAGGCGCCTTTCACGTCGATTTCCTCCATAAACGACGCACAATAAATGCACAATATTATTGCGATGTTTTAGAGGCCGCAAAACAGTCTTTTCGTAGGAAAAGGAAATCTAAACCGGCGAGAAACGTCATTCTTCTTCACGATAATGCCCGACCACATTCGGCGAACGCTACGAGGCTTAAACTCGATCAAATTGGCTGGGAACCAATGGAACATCCCCCATACAGTCCAGACTTATCACCCTGCGACTATCACCTGTTTGGGCCACTCAAAGAGGCGCTTGGAGGCCAGCGTTTCGAAGACGATTCTGCGGTAGAGACCTTCGTGCTCCAATGGCTCAATGAACGCCCGAGAACTTTTTACGAAGACGGAATTAAAAAACTTCCAATCAGGTGGGAAAAATGTGTTACTCGTGCGGGAGACTATGTAGAAAAATAAGTTGTATCAAGAATAATTTGTAAGTAAGCAATAATTTTTTTAAAAAATCAGTCTCGTTTATATTTGATCAACCCTCGTATGTAGGTTCTTTTCGATTTTTCGGTATTTGTATTGATAAAATGCTTTATTACATGCCCAAAAGCAATAATCCAAAATATAAAAACGTCGCAAGTACGATAAAAACCGAAAATAAAAGTGATCCGCATAACCTAAAAATACTATCGCGCGAAAGTAGATAACGTGTTATCAATCGTTAAGACGATAAAAACAAATTGTGGCAATCAGGGGACTAGCCGTAATAAGCTTCTTTATATAAAGTAACATTTACGCTTATAACATTGTAGAATTATTTATATATAAATATAATTAATTTTTAGTACCTAATTATGACTTTACAGACATAATAGTTCAACAGATAACATTATTTTGACTCGACTAGATTTTTCATTTTATAATCTGCGAAAGAAAACCAAAATAACAAAATTAAGATTTTTTTATTAATTTTAAAAGTTAAATTTAGAAAACATGAACTTGTAAATATTAACTCTGCAATTAACAGTATGTGCATTTGGTTTTTATATCTATTGGCACTCGTAACCCCCAAAAATGACAATTAAAGTTAAATTGTCATATGCAAGATCTTTCTTTTATAATGTTATAATATCTACATCAATTAATAAATATACGTTTTTTAATTTATATACATTTTTATAAGTTTATTCATTTATCAAAACACATGATGAGCTGTGCAAACCCAGTACAAATGAATACAGTTTACAGAAAAATACAATTACAATTAAATAATAAGTAATATACATAGTATTTACATAGATCTCAACTAACAATGATTCACCGTATACAGCTCGAGCGTGACGCGAAGTCAATGTTTTTTACCCATCCAAAAAGTGATATTACACGTCTAAAGAAGCAAGCTTAAAAAAATCTTTACTTTTAGAAAAACGTTTACTTTGATAAGAAAAGAAAATCATATTTAAAAATAAAGTTTGAAAAAAAACAACGTACACTGCATAAATACCTTAATTTGCAGACTAGCTGCAACTATTGAGAGGATTTAGACGTTCCTCGAAGTACCCGAGTCTAAGACACACACTTACAACACTACACTTACGACTTTAACACGTATTACTCACACTTACGTATATATTTAGGGAGGCGACCCTAATTACATTTAGGGACCCTATTATATTTAATATAATATAAATAATAATAATAATAATAATAATAATAATAATAATAATAATAATAATAATAATAATAATAATAATAATAATAATAATAATAATAATAGTAATAATAATATAATAATAGGGGTCCCTAATTATATAATAGGACCCTATTATATTTAGGGAGACGATAATAGCCTCAATGTGCTTTTCACACAGATATACGAAAAATGAAACTAATTTTCAAATGAAAAAATTATACATCAAAATATGCAGAATGACAAGGTAACATGTACATTGAGGGCAGATACGATGCATCATTCATGTATTACCGTGTTAGTAGTCCTTAAAAGTTCAAAATTCTGCTTTGTTTTTTTTTAAATTTCACATTTTGCTTGGGAGTTTTTTGTCCCATTTTTTTGTAACACATTACATTAACAGTGCGAGATAAAAACACCAATTAAATTAAAAAGAATGAAATGTGATCATCTTTTCAATCATGCTTTCTGTGTAATATTAATTGAAAACTTGAATTTTTTATACTTTAACGCATCTTACTTTAATAAAATTACGAATTTTCCTATGTCTGAATACATCAACAAATGCAAAATTTAATTTAGAATGTACCATTTCAGTTCTTCAAAATTATCCTTTGATTTGATAACGTAATTGTTCAACCAATTTTCTTTTATAAATTTGAAATATTTAAAAATGAAAATGTAGGCTACATCAAAAGGTACAGCGTTATGAGATTAGGAATAACGTGTATAAAAATTAGCTCGATATCAAGATTTAGAACTTAAACGAATTTAAATGCTTAAAAAACTACTTGATTTTAATGTTTGTTATAACTTTCTAATCTGGACGTTTTGTTTTTATTAGCTTGACCTTCACAGCTGCATACAGGGGCGCCTAAAATAATACAAGACAAAAACAGGCACTGGAGTGTTCTAGTCAGCTGTTAAGTCAGTATTGATGGATTTAGTATCGATAGAAAGTGTAATAATGTGGTAAGTAGTTCAACTTTCAAGACCAGGGTCATTGTGCCAAGTGCCATATTGTAACTGTATTACAAATACAGCTTCTATGATGCTTCATAATAATTGGAATGCCATTTCAGCTGATCAATATTAAAAATTAAGATTTAACAATGCTACAGTGATTAGATAAACACAGTTCAGTAGTTCAGTTATGTGTTTTACCATATATTTGAAGATTTGTAATTAGTTTTGGTTTGTATTTGGTGAAAATGAATTTAGATTCAGGTACTGTATGTGTTTTGTTTAATTCTAATCAGTGGTTCATTTTAAGTGTTGTGCAGATGAGAGCTAAAATATCTCTAGCTTAACATATCATTAATATTCAAACAAATTAGATGAAATAAATTTTGTTTAAAAACAAAATTATTGTAAGAGATTTTTATGCCCATTTTCTTAAAATTTCGATTCATAACTTAACCAAAACTTATTATTAACATACTCTTCCCAAAAATGTCTCCTTGAAGTTAATAGTTAAAAATGTCTCAAGACTGGTTTTAGAGGTTTGATTTTTTGTCATTGAAAATAATAAAGGGTTTGAGAAACAATTGTGATCAGAAGTGTTTTAAAATATGCAAAATGAAAAACCAAAATGCTGTAAATCATATAGGAAATGTTTCGGTTTTTCTAACTTTGCGGTGAATTTACATTTATTCAGAATGAATAAATTATGCATGTATCTTTAGTTTTATGAAACCAAAGTTTAATAAACCAAAAGATGTGAAGACAAGCTCTTTGTTGCCAATGAGAGGATTGAATGTGTTGCACAGTTTCAATATTTGGGAAGTGTAGTCTCAACAACTGGAGGAACAGAGAAAGATGTGGCACAAAGAATAAAGAAAGCAAAGGGTATCTTGCCCAGCTTCAACCAATGTAGTAAATACAACAATTAAACAGAAAATAAAACTAAATATATTTGAAAGTATTGTTAAGTCTGTCGTGTTGTATAGCTGCCAAACTTGGAAAATTACTAAGCTATCAAAAATAAAGTAAAAGTGTTCATTAATACAAATTTGAAAAGGATTCTCATAATCCATTAGCCAAACAACATAACAAATGCAGAATTGTGGTTAATGCATAACAGTAAAAAGAAGGAAGTATGCTGTGGGTGGATGGGTCACACATTCAGGAGGCCTAACTGCAGCATTTGTAAACAAGCGCTGGAATAGAATCTGCAAGGAAGAAGGATAGGAAGCTTAAGGAAATATTTGGAGAAGGACAGTGGAGAGGGAAATTAAGGAAAAAGGACAAACTGGGTGGGGAACTGAAGTAACTAAGTGCTTTGGAGGTCCTTCATTGCAACCCTATGTCCCCCGTAGAAGTAAAGGGAATAAGAATATAAAAAAAGTTTAATAAATACTGACAAGGTTTTTTTAAATACTAGAGTTCTTACATTTTCCATGTTACTTTTTTTTTTTTTTTTTTGCTGCATGCTCAAAAATCAATGGTTTATGGTCAAAAATCATAAACCAGGATTTTTGAGATAATAATAACATTTGTTTTGACCATTCAAAAGTTCTTTTGATGTTGACTCACCTGTAATTAAGTGTGTGTGTGTGTGTGTGTCTGTATGTTTAGAAGATACATTTAGATTGTTATGATTGTTACATTTAGAATTAGTAGTAAAAATATAAAAACGTTTTCATTGTTAAAGCTTACCTGATCATCTATAGACCTGAGCTTTAAGCTCTTTCTTATTAGGTAATCAATTGCTGTGCATACATTATAACCTAACGTGCATAAAATTTGATCTGTGACAAATTATGCTAACATTAAACCAGTCAATATAACTGCAAAAGGTCTTGACTAAGTTACAGATAGTTTACTCTCCCTTCCCCCAAAATCTAGATGACTTTTTACATTTATCATCATAAAGCTTCATGATGAAGCTTCATAAAAAAGTGTTTTCCATGAGAAAATTTTCTGTAATCGCTGTGGTAAATTAAATACATTACACCTTTCACAAACTTGACAGATTGTTAAGTCATAGGAAGATTGTACAAGGCTTTTTTTAAAGGACTAAATCTCAAACTTGTAGGGAACAATTAATTAAGCTCTTAAAAAAGGCTATAAATGGCAAAAGTTTTCAAAAGAAATTAAATGGTAATGATCAACTATGTTCAATATCAGTATTTTGAATAGCAGCTGTTTTATATTTAGTGTTTCAAAATTGTAATTAGTGTTAAAATAATTAATAGTGTAAGGTCAACATGCCGGTGGCATTTGCTTATAGAGATAGACAACAACTTTCATATAATATGCTAGTTTAATAAAATTGTATAGCAGAAATTACAAGAAACACTTAGCCAAACAAAACACATATGATGATATTTCCTCAAAAATCTGATTCAGAAGCTATAAATTAAAAACCAGAAAATTGCACAAATTTCTCAAAATCAGTTAGTCAGATTTTGGTCAAATATATATAATTGGTTAGCATTTATAATGAAGCAAAACCTGTCAATCCTGAAAATTAACATACAAAAATTAAAGTCTTGACAGATAATTGAAAAAAAAACAAACAAACACCAATAGTCTGGATTTTTTAGAGAACACATATTTATAATTTTGATTAAGTTAGATTTACTGAAAGTTATGATTCCTTAAATAGAACATAGTACTCACTGGTTGTGCTAAAGCACTCATCAGGCAACCATGTTTCTGAATTGTGCCACTTAAGGTTGAGGATTTGAGACACAGTTACTCCTGTTTCTTGACTCATAACGTTAACATTGATACATGGTGAATCCCTTTGTACAGCGAGTCATTGAAGAAAGTACCATCATATTATTGTTTTAGAAAATCAACAAATGTAAATTATTGACAATGACAAATTTATTTATTGTGTATGATAAAGTAGTCCTAGATGTATTTTGTTTAGAGTTATTTTTCTAACTATATTTCCTAGGCCTACATTTAATGATGAATTTAAAAACTTAAAAAACCTCAGTATTTACACTAATAAATAAAATTGAGACATCTTAAACCAAAATTATTTTTGCAGGTACATTTGAATGGAAGGATTGGTTAACTAAAGAGATGATGCAAAAAATATTAGAAAAAGACAGATCTGATGTGAAAGTTTTACAGTTTATGGTAGAACCTTTGCCTAAAAGTTATACGAGCAAGTTATTTAGAATACTTGTACAATACCTGACATACCAAGACAAACAGTCACACACAACGTCATTCATTGCTAAAAGGCAGGATAATAATGTAACATTTGCTACAGATTTGGGTATGGTCAGAAAAGAAGTAATGATGTATAACTATGGTTTACCAGAATTAGAGATTATTCTTGAAGAAAACA
This sequence comes from Callitettix versicolor, assembly GCA_022606455.1. Lineage (NCBI taxonomy): Eukaryota > Metazoa > Arthropoda > Insecta > Hemiptera > Cercopidae > Callitettix > Callitettix versicolor. Next base: position 69,459,398 of record CM040189.1, read on the forward strand.
TTTGCCCGAAGGTCTACTTAGTAACAGATGAGACTATTATAATGGAAGATTTGATTTCGGATGGATACAAAAGCATAAAGACTGGAAATCTTTTGAATTATAACCACTGTATAAGTGCTGTTAAAACATTGGCCAAGTTTCATGCAGCATCCGTTAAACTACATGAAACAGATCCTGACCTATTGAAAACACTAGGTGAAGAACTTTTTTATAAAGATGAATTATATGAAAAGTTTCATACTGTGATTGAGAATGGACTACATTCCTTATCAGAGGAAGTTGCTACCTGGCCTGAATCCAAACATTTGAAGCAGCCTATCCAAAACATAAAAAATAAAATTTGGACTCTATTAACAAGTCTAATAAAAGAGAATAGGCTTATTAATGTATTGAATCATGGTGACTTTTCGTCAAATAATATTTTGTTCAAGTATGATTCTAATGAAAATATAAATCATGTTAAACTGATTGACTTCCAATGTTGTCGGTTCAGTTCACCTGTAATAGATTTACAGTCTTTTCTTTCATCTAGTGTTGATATTAATGTTATAGAAAATCACTTAAATCATATTTTAGACACATATTTAGAAACTTTTAACAGTATTCTTTTGGTATTAAAATGTTCAACACCGTTGTCTAAAACTGAATTTGAAACGGAATTTAAAAAGGCTGACTTTATTGGTCTGTATGCTTCAAGCATGTGTCTGCCTCAGTACCTTGTGAATGATGAAGAATGCACAAGTTTAAAGGGAGTGAATTTTGAGGAATTTAAAAATGTCAGTACTAATCCCATCTTGAGACTTATGAAACTGCAGAAATATAGAGACCTAATGCCAAAAGTTTTGAAAAATTTTGATGAAAGAGGACTATTTGTAGAAACATAATAGATGCCATCCAAAAAAGTTCTACATTTTTCTTTTTCTCTTAACGAAATACAGTTTGTATTAAATAAATAAATATATATATATATATATATATATATATATATATATATATATATATATATATATATATATATAGAGAGAGAGAGAGAGAGAGAGAGAGAGAGAGAGAGAGAGAAATGTTTAAATTATAGGTAATTATTATTTCATACCAAAAAGATTTGTTTTGTAATTAAGACTCTTCTTACTTTAAAAAAAAACCATTTAACATTAATATGCAATTAAAATATTGTACATTTTATTACATATAGCAATACATATATTATATTATGAATCTGGCTTATTTTCATACTGTAGTCTTGCTTCAGCACTGTATAACCAAGTACTAAATCAATTTGAATTGCTTTTGAATGTTCCTTTTTTAATTTGTCTATAGTAGTATTTAACTGTAAATATGTATCTATTTCAACTCCTTCTCATCCCCAAATTAGTCCATATTTTATATATATTTCCACACCGACTGAATATACAGGGTCCGGCAGAGAGGTAAGATGTTTTTGAAATGACTGATACGGGCGCATGGGTAGTCATATGTTTCCAGAATGGTTAATAGCTACTTGTCAACAGTTGTCATTTCAGTAACAATGAAGCCTTGGTCTGTAGCACATCTTGTGTTTGTTTACAACACCTTTATTGAAACAGGACGTTCTGTAGTGCTCACACAGCGATGATTTTGAAAACCAACATTGATCGTCATGGTCATGTTCCACAACTGAATACCATTATGAAGTGGGTGAATAATTTTCAGAGGACAGGATCTATAAGACCGGGGACCACACAGGGCCGTGATTAAACTGTATGGACCCCAGAAAACATTGAAAGAGTGCGACAAGTAGTGAAAGCCAGCCCTCATCGTTCAGCGGTATGTCACGCATGTGCTCTTCAGATGTTAGACAGATTTGCAGAATCTTACACTTAGACCTTCATTTCCATCTGTAAAAGATTATGATTGTTAATAAACTGCTGCAAAATGACTTGGTAAGACGACACAGATTCACAGAAGCGATGCTGAAGTTGCTGACGGACGATATCATTTTGATCACGAGTGACAAGGCGTACTTTCATTTATCAGGGATAGTAAACAAACAAAACTTTCAATACTGGGCAACCAACAACCTGCCATAACTCCATGAGAAGCCTTTGCACAGTGGGAAAGTTACTGTTTGGTGTACTGTATCTCAAACCTGCATTATTGGGCCTTATTTTTTTCATGAAAACGGATGATCTGAGACTGTTTAAATAGATCGTTATGTTACCATGTTGCATGATTCTTTCCTGCCCGAATTAACAAGACGATGCATCAAACTCAATACAGTTTGGTTTCAACAATACGGTGTAACATCTAGAGAAACAATTACTTTTTAAGACATTATTTCACATGACACCTGATTTCATTGTGTTGGGGTATCGAGTGACCACCTCGGTCACCGGACCAGTCACCTTGTGACTACTTTTATGGGGCTAACCTAAAAGCTCAAGTTTATATTAACAAGCCTATATAAACAAGTTTATATTAAGAAGGCTTGAAGAGCTTTCTGAAAACATAACTCAAGAAAATCAAAGGATTCCACATGCCATGCTTGAAAGGACTATGGACAATTTCGCTACCTGTCTACAAGAATGCCTTGACAAAAATGGATGCCACCTAAGTGATGTGATTTTTTGACATTGATTATTTTTTTTAATATTTTTTTTTGCAGGTGGCAATGTACCAGTTAAGTATAAAAACATTAAATTTTAAAATTAAATGTGTGACAGGCATTTCAAAAACATCATACCTCTCTGCCGGACCCTGTATTTCTGCCAAATTAATTTTATTAAGAATATAAAATGATTTTTTTTAAACAATTTTAAAATTTATTTTTGTACTGTGTGAAAAAAGCAAGAGGTATTATTTCTTCAACTATTATTGTTTTTTTTAAATTGAAATTTTGTAAATAAATTTTGTCTCTCATGTTTATGAAATCTTGTAAATATAAATTAAGTTTTGTAATTAATTAACTATATGCATACAATACCCATGTGATACTATAATGTAATTAATATTTTTTTGTTATGATATAAAAATGTTATGACCTACATGAGAAAGTAGATTATCTGAGCACCACTTATAAAAATCGTCAGTTATTCAAACTTTTTAAAAATGTTATTTTTTTTTTTAAATAATCTATCATTATTAGATTAAGTACTGTAATTTAAAATACAAAACAGGTAATAAACACTACTATTTATTAAAATGTATTTGTACATTGTACATCATTGTACTTGCACATATACAGAACTGGTAGTATATTTTTTTATTTACCATGCACACTGAGAAAAAGTTGTTTTTTCAGAAAAAAACCATATGTTTTTCATTCCCAAATGAAAAATGTTTTTTTTTGTTTTTTTTTTTTTATTATTTTTAAGAGGTTGCCTACAGTATTTAAGTTAAATGACCGACAGTTAAAATGACATTTAAGAAAATATTTCTTATTCTTAAATGACATAAGAAAACAGTGTTTTATTTATGAAAATAAAACTTTGTTTAACTGGACCATCCTGGTTACGTTAGTTCAGGTATTCAATGTATTACCATATTTTCAGAGTAAACATTACACTGAAAAATAGTGGGTATCAGCCAATATATAAGGAATTTATCATTTTTATTTTTTTAACTTAAAATTGTTCTGAAAATTATGCTTAATTTATGATTTTTTATCTTCTGTAGTTTAATTAACAGGTGTTTTAAATTAATATACCTAAGAATATGTTTTGGTCAATATTATTTATTTCTTTTAATAAAAATGTGTTTAAATATTTTTATTAACAATAATTTAAATAAAATATTTAATTAAAACAAGAGTAGATTGAAAAATTCTATTGAAGTAATTTCTTAATCTGAAGAATGATTTATATTTATATTTATTTATATAATTATACAAGAAATAAATATAATTAATTATTACAGAAATACATTTTTATATAAATTTATAATATCTTTCCAAATTTTGAGTAGTCATTAATAATTTTTTAATATGTTTTGAGTATTAATTATTAATTTAAAAGTTTATTAAAATTGAATTTTGCAAATTAACATACATACATACATGCAATACATACATGCAAAAATACATGCATACATACATACATACATACATACATACATACATACATACATACATACATACATACATGCATACATACATACATACATACATACATACATACATACATACATACATACATACATACATACATACATACATACATACATACATACATACATACATACATACATGCATACATACATACTATATACAAAATTTATTAAAATCCAATTTAAAAAGATATAAAACATATTATAAACAATTTTTACTTGTACACAACAACAATGTATTCATTACTCTTAATTAATAAAATAATTTTAAATCTAATTTCATAACTTAATATGATTATTTGTTTTCATTTATTGTACCTTATCCTACAATAATATAATATTTAAAAATTAACAATCATATATCCTTACTAAACAATGTTTACAATTATAAATTACTTTATAATTAACCTTGGTTGCTACATTACTATATAATGTAAGATTAAATAAATAAAATTTGTAAATATACGATTTAACAGTATTATTATAAAGATATAAAAGTATTAACATAATAATTTATATTATGCATTAAAAATTTTCTAATACAATAACAGGTCTACTGAAATTTCAAATTTTATAGTTTCCTTATAAATTGTTAAGTTAAACACTTTTAAAAAAACCCTTCTTTTCAAAGTTAAGTAGTGCACTACATGCAATCCTTTTAAAATTCTTAAAAACCTTGTTTACTACATTACTATATAATGTAAGTTTAAATAAATAAAATTTGTAAATATATAATTAACAATAGTATTATAAAGAGATATAAGTATTAACATACAAATTTATATTATGCATTAAAACTATTCCAATAAAACAACAGATCCACTTAAATTTCAAATTTTATAGTTTCCTTATAAATTTTCAAGTTAAGTACTTTTAAAAAAGCCCTTCTTTTCATAGTCAAGTAGTACACTACATGCAATCGTTTTAAAATACTTTCCTTGGTAATTCTTCAATAGAGGATTTGTGTTAATATCATAAGATTGAAAACACTCTTTGTTACATTCGTTAAGATTCACGAAATTTTCAGGGTCAGAGACAGTAAAAGGTAAAATTGTAATAAAAGTTAAAAACCCATAAATGTCTGTAGCTTTTAATTCATCATAAAGTTGATCTGCTGATAGCCGATCGTGAAGCCCCATGTATTCAAGTGTAGAATTTAAAGTTTGAAGATAAAATGCATAAACTTCATCTAGTTTGTTTTCTCTTACATCATTATTGGTGCTGCTCCAAGTGAAGTGCTGTAGATCTATTGCTGGGGTGCCAAAAGTGCAAAGTTGAAGATCTAATAATTTGCAATCAATTACATTGCCAGAGCTATCATGTTTAAACAACATGTTGTTGGACCAACTGTCTCCGTGGTTAAGTACATTGAAATAATTTCGACGAACGAAAACTGATACCAGCCTCTCCCAATATGAGCTTACTAAATTTCTAATTGGCCCCCCTAAATGTTCGAACCCCTCCCATTTCTCAACTACATTTGCTAAGCCGTTAATTGCTGTAATTAAAGGTATAGAATATTTTTCTATATTTTTTGGATTATTAGTGTAAATACTTCCTTTTTTTACTATGTCTTCTATTAATTCAGGCCATTGTTTATAAACAGCAAATGACATTGCATGGAATTTTGCTAAAGATCTAACAGCAGCTACACAATGATCAAAATCTAACTGTTTTATTCGGTCCATCATAACATAGCCTTCTTCATTCAAATCTTGTAATATTAAAATTCCTGGATTCACAGAATAAAACTGCATCGGTGTTATTTGATCTTGATTGTATAAAGAATACATTTTCGGTAATATATTTTTGTACAAGAATATTTCTAAATCTATCACATCCCTTTCTTCCAAAAATTCTCTCATAAATCCTTTTCTAAGTTGAGATTTAACAATAACAGATTTCATTTGTATTTCATGTTTATCTTCTATCTTATACTCAATGTTAACCCTATACAGAATGCTGCAATAATTTTGACCAGCTAGTACAGCTGGCTGAGTGGTAAATTTGACGATTTCTACTTTTGGTTCCTTATCTTCGCCACCTTGAAGGGCTGCTGCGAGAATATCATGGTCTAGCAACAAAGGCTGATCTTCATCCATACTTGTTTATGCCTACAAAAGGAAATGTTAATTAGATTCAAAGTTCAATTAAATTTTGAGAACAGTTAATCATTCTAATGAAAAAATGACTTGATCATTAAGAAGGAATTTAGAAAATATTACATACTGTAATAGATAAAGTTAAAATTTAATAATAAAAATTACATAGTTTAAATTGATTAAAGTGTAAGACATAGATTACAAAATAAATAACATGAAACATGTTGAATGAATAAATCATACCAATATTGTATTAGTAGTAACAAAATACATGTTTGATATTTATAAATAATACAATGTATGATTAAATTTTTTGTTATAATTTGATGTATGAATGCAAAAATGATATCCATATTTGCTACCAGAGAGCAAATTGGACAGAATAATGTAAACTTTATATTAACTCATGAAGAAATAATAATGTATAACTGGATGACAGTATCTGGTATGTGCAGATGTTTTAATATCTACAAAAACAAAAGTATTGTTATACATATGTGTTTGAGAAAGTGATAATTACAGCAAAAAAATATTTCCTGGATGGAAATAAATACTCAAGAAATTAATGAATCCTTGGAAAGTTGAAAGAATCCAATATAACTTAATGAAAGAGAATTTTAACATGGAGGCAGAAAATGAGTAAATGTAATGAGCTGCAAGGGTTGGTTGTCAAATAATGTTCCTGATTTATTGTTTCTCATTTAGAAATCTGAGATATTTTTTTAACAAAAATTGATGCCAAACTTAATGACTAAGTATGCTTAATATACTTTTATCTTTAAGTGTGATTAGTAATTGATCTCACATTTAGAGGAAAAATGTAAAATTTCAGTAATTGTGTTGAGACAAATTATTCTATTATTAGAGTCAAAGATAAGAAAGGTTCAAATTTATTTATTTGCTTTACAGTAGTTGCCTCACTTTAAACTAAAATTAATATATTACCTGTTTTGTCAGGTGTAATCTACCCATGTAGATATGAATAATATCTCTTATTAATATTACTGACATTTCATAATATTTATTGACATTAGGCTACAACAAAATTAATGTTCTATGAAAATATAGGCTTAAGCATTTTCATTGTGGCTAAAATGTAAAAAGTCTGAAACTGTAACAGCTAAAATTAATAGAATTTTTAATCATAATTTCATTTAGTAATTGTCTTATAGATCATATCTGTAAAATGTATTTTAAAAGGAATACATTTTAAAATATTATAAGATATGAGGAGTTAATAAAATTTGCTCTTTTTGCGAATATATTAAATAACTTTATAGTAATTCTATATGGAATTTGGAGAATGAAAACTTAAAGGCACACATGAGACATGAAAACTTGAGGCTACACCTTGATACTATTTTACAAAAATAGCCAATTTGCAAACACAGTTTTGTACTCAAAAAATTAAATTTGACAAGTAGTTTGAAATTCAAGTGTTTTATAATGAATAATAGAGAAATAAAATTTTATGTTTAAAAAAGGAACTTTCATTTGGGTGTAGTAGCAGTACTTAAAATGTTCTATAAATCTGCCTTTACCACTCAAACAGTCACATAGCAGCAACCATGGAAACTTCACTTCTATAGCCAATTGTGAAGTTTGTGCCATTTTTTATGACAAAAAAGTGTGACAAATTCATCATAAGTTGTGCAGTATGTACAGTGAAGACATTATGTCAAGGCCAATGGTTTGTTATTGACATCAATAATTCATTGAAATTTGAACAATTTTACACGATGGACAATACAAAACAAAAGGTATGGAAAGCTGAACAAAACAGTTTTTTTATCCTATGATCGCCCAAATACCAAATACTACTAGTAATACTGAAGCTCTGCTTGAGCAGTTTTGACAGGATGTTTTCAGTCATCTACCATACTCTCCTAATCTTGCACTGAGCAACTTTTCATCTGATACTTCTATTTTTTATGTAAAAAAATAATAACAGCACAAACTTCACATCGACAGTAGGAGCAAGTGAAGTTTCTGTGGTTACTGGAGCTTGACTGTCCGAGTGGTGAAAACAGAACATTTTGAGTGGTGCCACTACACCCAGATGAAAGTTCAATGCAACTCCTAGACCTTTTCTGCCTGCTATGCAGATTTAAAAAATAGCATAACTTACTTTTGAGATAACCTTCATATTACACCTCAAATTGTTGCTGCTGTAAGTATAAATGTGTTGCAAAAAACAAGAGTGACAGGAAAATTAGAAAAAGGCTGCCAAGCAGAATTTTAGTTCAAAATAATATCAAAAACATTTACTTCTATAAATAAAGTTGCAGCTAAATTTATTGACTATGCTCGTTCACTGAATTATGTCCCATGGGAATTGGTGTAGCCTGCTTCTGACATGCAAACTTGTCTGAAGTAAATCAGATTTATTTTAATATGATTAATTCAGCTTCAAACTGTAAAATATTAGTAGTATTAATTCCGTATTATTAGAATGCAAATTTTCTTTCAAGAACAACTTTATTTATAGAATTCATTCTTTTCAACTTTTGCTCTACATTTTAAAATTTATGTTTTATTAATTTTAATGACCAAAATGAAGACTGCTTCTGATTAAGAATTAAAAATTTAGTCTCAAAGGATGTATATACTTCATCTGGTCATTTGGGCCATTCAGTATCTGCACCAATGCAAAAAAAAACTATTAGTGATATACTTTTTTAGAATGAGTCATCTTAATTGCATAAAACTGAGTGGTATTGGATCCACTATAAGTAAACAGAAGTAAAACCAATAACTTCCTACTAATATAATAAAATTAACAAAAAATCTCAAAAATAATTTCAAAATATTTTAGGTAAATATTCAAGGATTAAATAATACACTTGGGGAATTTAAAGTAATATTAATTACTAATAACTTTTTTGTTGCATGTTTTAAGTGAACACTGGCTTAACCCTAGAAAGTAGCATTAAAAAAACTTATGTTATGGGTAGTGATACGTAAATTTGACATACAGTTCTGAAATGTATAATTCTTTGCTAGTTCTGCTGTAAAATGATATATTTTGTTTTTTTTATATTATTTTTATTTATTTCAGTTAAATTCAACATTTTTAAAAAAGTAGGCGATAATTTTTAAAAAATCAAAAAAATTACTTATAAGAAACAAAAATATTATACATAAATGAAAAAGAACATAGTTTTTATAATTTCATGATTAAAGTTTTATTAATACATTTTTCAGCTTAAAAATGCCTGTGCTAGTTCTAGTTTAATATACTGTTTAAAAAAATATGGTTAAAATAAAGTAATAGCTCTAAATAACTAACTAAAATCTACTTAATTATTTATTTTTTATAATAAAATTAACTTCTTAACATTAAACATAAGGTATAAAAGAAAAAAGAGTATAGTGGGCAAACATTTCTTTGATGTTTGCCACAAAAAGCTTTGCCACAATAGTTACCCTTGATTTTATTGTAAATCTTAACTTGCTTTTATTTAAAACTTAGTAGGCCCTTATACCGACCTAAGTTATGATTCTACATATATGATCGAAATTTTATCAAAATCTTTCTTTCTGATTTTGTGAAATCTATCAGGTTTCCACCACTGCCAGTTTTTGGTATTTTGCAGATAGTTTTCGGATCCAAGGTTTTTGATAATGAAGCAATTTATATTTTTTGGATTTTTAAGAACTATGTTTTCAAAGTAGTTTAAAATATTGTTTAAAAATTTGGATTTTGGATTTTCATCCTTTTAATTATGAGGCATTGTAGGCTAGTTAGTTCATTCCAAAAATCTTTGAGAACGTTTGTAAATTCCTAGTTTTAAAATTTGAAACAAATCAAAGTTGTAGTTTTTACTCAAAGACTAATTACATACATGCATATGTACACTCACACACACGCACATGCGTGCATTCACACAGACACACACATGCACGCACGCACGCATGCACACAATTTTTTAAAGGCTGTTTCAATTCTTAAACATTTTTTTACCTTGTGAGATAAAAATTTGTGTTTAAATAATTATGATTAAAAAAATATCCCTGATTTTTGGAAGTAGTGATATTAAATTAAATTATCCTACCTAAATCCTAATCCTAATCTATGTTGCTCTAAAAATGAATTATTTATATAATAATTTATAATTCTTTAAAAACGAGTGTGTGTGTGTGTTTTAGCATTCTAATGTTGTTAATTCTGTTTTAATTGGTGTAAAACCAATTTTGGGCATAACATGGTAATAAATTGTTTAGTTGTTTTAAAATGGTGGATATTATAAATCATTAAAAAGCGTTACCTTCTTATCTTACATTTTTCTGAAAATCTTACTTTATCATCGGAATCAGAGTTAAAATAGTATAAAGGACTATTGGTAAGATATTTTAAATTTTCAAATGCTATTGAAAATATGAAAATAAAATTTTACAACAGTCAGGTTATTTTAATGTCAATGTAATTTGAAAATTTAAAATGCTAATTTATACAGATTTTAATGCTGATTATGTTGATGAAATCATATTTTCAAAAAAATTATAAGATAAATAGATATATTATTTTGTTTCATAATATTGTTAGACTTTATAATATATTATAAAGTAACTTAATATTTATTAAAGCTTAATTTAGTTTAGTCCTACTTTTTAGAAATCAGGGAGACAACTGTTAAGTGCTGCAATTAATACACCTATTAAACAGGCTAACTACATTTTCAAAAGTAATAAAACTGAATCAAACTGTTTACTGACGAATTTTGGTATATTCGAAATATTAAAAAAAAATTTGTTTGAATATATATAACCTAATTTGCTATATCTAGACTAGTCCTAAGAGAAGCCTACTTACAGCTAACCCAGTGTCGTCGGTGAACTGGTCAGGAAACGACAGAACATCTAAAACCCAAATCATTCATACAAGTTTGTACAAAAAAAAACCTTTCTTTTTGTATTATTTATCAGCAAGTCCAGATACCGGTACCAGTGACTGAAAATAATCAGATATCAAATATACGAACGTTGATAATTATTTGTAAAGTCTTAAGCCTTTAGAAGGCATGATTCAGGTTTTTACATCACTAAATAATCTAAATCTGTATTGATACTGTCTCCTTACATCCTACGAAATATGAAGAAAGTATGGTAAACTTTAAAAAAATTATCTACATGTTTTAATGTCTAAATAGTAAAAAAAATTTGTTTGAATTGTGTGTGTGTGTGTGTGTGTGTGTGTGTGTGTGTGTGTGTGTGCGCGCGCGCGATCTAATTAATTGACCGATTCCGACGAACTGTAACATGTAGGTTTGTTTTACTCATATTGCGAGGCCGTATAGGCATATTATAAATCATAATAAATGGTATATATATATATATATATATATATATATATATATATATATATATATATATATATATAAGACTCTCAGTACCCAAACAAAATGTAGGCAGGCTTTGGGTTTCTATAGCTCCAAAACATCCGGTCGCAAAACATAACATCATATTTGGGTCAATGTTTAGTCATATTTGAAGTTTCATAACTTCAGAAAATGTTACAAATGTTAAGTAAAAGAAATTGTCCGTTCAGGAGTAATTAAAAAAAAAAAAAAACAGATCCCTGACAACCGTCAGGTCTGTTTTCCGTTGTTTTTCGGTTTAACTTTCCCCTGATTATTTTTCGATTCAAAGTGGAACCTTGCATTAATTTTGCTACACTCGTTTGAATTATGGATCTTCTAATATGACTAAATTATTAGCAAAACGTATGTACCGGTTTTGAAAAATTGGACTGATTTTCTTCTTTGTGATAAGATTTTGTGGAAATAATTGAATGTTAGAAAGTTTGTAGTTTAATGTTTGCTCCGTTTTTTGTATACATTACGGAATATCGCACAAACATGTTAGTAAATCTATAATCATGCGACTTAATTCTACAGTACATAATTTGTTGAAGCTCGAAGATTATGTAGCCTACATTTTCCGAAATATTCAAAGTTAGGAAATGTCGAATTGTCGTTGCGGTGACAATTCGAGATACTCGACTTAACATATTCTACTTAAATTAATTTTAGGCCTACATGTAAAATCATGAATATGTGTTAACTATAAATAATTCTTAGTTACAATCTACTATATATATATATATATATATATATATATATATATATATATATATATATATATATATATTATTGGTGGTGCAATTTATTTTATTTTTCCCTTAATAATAGTAAACCACAAATTTTATTAAAATTTTTGTTTCTTAAAATTTGAGCCGTGATGATGAAACAAATGAGCGAAATATTTTCAACTAACTTTGAGGAATCAAATCTCATTAATATTGACGACCTCGCGGGGGTGCAGACTAGCTGTACCTATTGAGAGGATTTAGACATCCCTCGCGGTAACCTAGTCTAACACACATTTACACTTACAACACTACACTTACGACTTTAACACTTTACACTCACACTTACATTTAGGGAGGCGATAATAGTCTTAATGTCGTTTTTTCCTTAAAATAAAAAAATATTGCTGACAATTTTTTTCCTTATTTATGACAGGTACAGACACGACATCTCTCAATTTTCATAACAGAACAAGATATTTAGTGACACTGTTAACATGGAGACAAAATTTTGATTTTAAAGGACTTTTAGAGGAACAGGGGAAGGATGATATAATAATATGGGAAGATAGGCAGCAACGAGCTGAAAAATGACACACACACACACACACACACACACACACACACACACACACACACACACACACACACACACACACACACACACACACACACACACACACACACACACACACACACACACACACACACACACACACACACACACACGAATGCTTTAAGTTTTAACCAAATAGAAGTAGTTGTTTAGTTGTTATTCTTAGACGAAAAATAAATAGGCTGCACATAAAACAGTTCGCCCATGGAGTATAAAAAAAGAAATGGTTTTATGATCTTAGTCTTGTGGCTCAAAACACCGCTCCGAAAGTAGCCTATCTACAGAAATAAACAAATTGTGCATAAGCATTGCCCTAAGCAACAGTGCAGTCGCTTTAAGTCCAACGCGATGCGATCAGAACTTGACGCGAGCGACCGCCACACAAACCCACAAGCTGCACTGCAGATTGCTTAGTATCCCCGATTTTTATTCGTTGTTATAGACACACGAAAAATAACATACTGTAATTACACGGTTACCTTAACTGTTATATCTGGAACAATTTTTTTCTGTCATTATACAATTTCATTTTTAAGTTACTTGCAATTTTTTGGGAGGAATATGTTTAAAAAACACAATTTTCAGAATATTTTTGCTGTTGTTGAACTTTAGGATTTTACCAGGTCAAGAGTTTTAGGGATAACAATTTCTTTTAATTCAACAGGGATAACAGCTATTTAACACAGTACTGTTGTAAACAGTATAATAGAAACCGAGATTTTTGTGTCTATTTTTTGTGATTATTGTGTCCGTTATTATTTTTTTAATAATGCTTATTTTAATAACTTTATTGAAGTAAGCATTGTAAGTTATAATGCTTATTATAATAAAGCACTATTTACTTCAATAAGTATTATAACTTCATAGTTACTGACTTTCTTGTCATAATAACCTTTGAAATTTCGTTTGTTTGCATGTGTTAGTGATAAGTTATTTCAAAAACCAGTATTTTAAAAATGGCCAAAATGTTAAAAACCGCCATACTCAGTCGCGAAGGTGTAGAATGGGTCTTACTGGACTTATTGTGGCCGTTCGTCAAGTTAAAGTACACTAGAGATGGGTAAGAAAACTCCAAACTGTTATTCTATTTACGAAAAACAAACTGCTTTGCCAAACGGAAACTAGCAGTTTGAATTGGACTGGATCGTGATTTGTTAAACAAGGAACAACAGTTAAACACCTACGTTCTATTCGAACGTTGCCGCAAGCGCTAAAACATTTTTCTTGCTATTTTCCTGTTAAACTGTTTTCCTTCAAACAGTACAAACACCTTTTCTTTAACTTGCTATTTGCTATACTTTTTCCCTCTATTTCTTGTTGCAACGTAGTGTGAAGTAAGAACTGTTTGGGCGTTGTCAAAGTTTATCTCTATTTTGTTGCGAGTTGTTTGAAAGTTTTAAATGTAAAATTTGTTGTTCAAACATTTTTTAAACTGTAAAAACAGCCATAATTGTGTTTTATATTAGTTTTTCTCCGTAGTTTACTTTGTGTTTAGAAATTTAAAAATATTTAGTGGACAATTATGAAAGTTTTCTTTTACTTTTTTTATGTTTTTAGAATTAAGTGCATAGTTTTTAATTATTTATTGGATGTGTGGACTTTTTAAAATTCACTATATCTACTCTTGTATATATCTTGAATAATTTTAGGTTATTTTAGGTTAATAATCGTTTATCGTTAACCTGTAATAACCTATAATTTTGTAACTATATAGAGCCAATTTTATTTAAACATATTTGGCCTATGTTCTTATTACTATATTTTACTTATTAACGTTACTTTTTTCAGTGTTGAAAAATGAAAACCTACTTTCTCCCAAATAAAAATATGACAGTAACATCTCACATAACCTAATTTTAATACATAACCTAATTTGTAAATACATAACCTAATTTTATTTAAACGTATTTTTTATATTTATTATCAATCATCAATATTTTTTAATCAACTAAAAATATTCTAAATTGTTTGCATTTCAGTAAATATGCAAAGGCTATTTAATTTTTAAGTAAAAAAAATAATGCTTCTATTAGAAATTCATTGCATTTTGTAAATATAAAATGGCGTACATATATATTACGTTTTGAGAATGTAATTTAATTATTACTACATTTAATTATTTTTTTCTAAATGTTTTACACCTAAAAACAGTTAAGGACATGGTGGTAATGGGAATGAAAAAGTAGTCTTAGAAAACTGATCGTTTGTACTTATGTTTTAGCTGCTAATTCAACTTCGAGTTTCATTTTTCTAAACCTGTTTTTTCAAACAGTTATTTTTTTCCAACAAACAGTTCGTTGAAATTTTTTAAAAATAGCAGAAGTTCCCATCCCTAAAGTACACAGTCAAATGAATAATCTCGTGGAGTTGTTTGACAAATGTTATAATTACAAGCTGTTCGGTTTTCGTTTACTCAAACTTGTCACTAAGAAATAAAAGCTGAGTTTCTTATTGTTAAGACAAGAGGTTTGTGTGTATTTATATTTGTTTGTGTAAAACTGTCTGTGACATAACATGATTTCCAAGAAAAGAATAACAAAACAAACTCTTAACTACACTTGTTGTAATGAAGTGATTTAAATCCTAATTTAATTAAGTTGAGATAAGCTAAGTGGACAAACTTGATAATCTCTAATGTACAGATATGTCCTAAATAAACAAGATAACATCTTACCCCACTTTCAGCCGCAATACCCCACCAACAGAACCAGGGTATATAAGCAGCTGCACAGCGCTCCAGAAGGCAGTTGGGCTCCTCCAGCCCAAACCCTCCCTACCTACCTATCCTTGTGCGGTACCGGCGTGTTGAGCCGACTGCACATCCGTGGACTATACCGGCGTGCTGAGCCGATAGTCATTCCTTCCTTGGGGTTATACCGGCGTGCTGAGCCGATAACCTCCTCCGACCCGAACTCTACCCACCTACCGACCCATCCTAGTGCGGTACCGGCGTGTTGAGCCGACTGCACATCCGTGGACTATACCGGCGTGCTGAGCCGATAGTCATTCCTTCCTTGGGGTTATACCGGCGTGCTGAGCCGATAACCTCCTCCGACCCGAACTCTACCCACCTACCGACCCATCCTAGTGCGGTACCGGCGTGTTGAGCCGACTGCACATCCGTGGACTATACCGGCGTGCTGAGCCGATAGTCATTCCTTCCTTGGGGTTATACCGGCGTGCTGAGCCGATAACCTCCTCCGACCCGAACTCTACCCACCTACCGACCCATCCTAGTGCGGTACCGGCGTGTTGAGCCGACTGCACATCCGTGGACTATACCGGCGTGCTGAGCCGATAGTCATTCCTTCCTTGGGGTTATACCGGCGTGCTGAGCCGATAACCTCCTCCGACCCGAACTCTACCCACCTACCGACCCATCCTAGTGCGGTACCGGCGTGTTGAGCCGACTGCACATCCGTGGACTATACCGGCGTGCTGAGCCGATAGTCATTCCTTCCTTGGGGTTATACCGGCGTGCTGAGCCGATAACCTCCTCCGACCCGAACTCTACCCACCTACCGACCCATCCTAGTGCGGTACCGGCGTGTTGAGCCGACTGCACATCCGTGGACTATACCGGCGTGCTGAGCCGATAGTCATTCCTTCCTTGGGGTTATACCGGCGTGCTGAGCCGATAACCTCCTCCGACCCGAACTCTACCCACCTACCGACCCATCCTAGTGCGGTACCGGCGTGTTGAGCCGACTGCACATCCGTGGACTATACCGGCGTGCTGAGCCGATAGTCATACCTTCCTTGGGGTTATACCGGCGTGCTAAGCCGATAACCTACTCCGACCCGAACTCTACCCACCTACCGACCCATCCTAGTGCGGTACCGGCGTGTTGAGCCGACCGTACATCCGTGGACTATACCGGCGTGCTGAGTCGATAGTCATTCCTTCCTTGGAGTTATATCGGCGTGTTGAACCGATAACCTATTCAGTTCCTCTCCTATCTCCATGCCGTAACGCCACATCAGGCTGTCGACTTCCGGTTCCGAAGAACAGCAAGTTGAGCCGACCAGGTCTATGCGAGTTCAGGGTCAAGAGTTAAGCAACGACGTGTGGTGTGAGCTACTCTTCCGCTCGAGAAGTTCAGCGCAGATCGCCAGACAGTCAGCAGTTTCCGGGTTCAGCGGTAACAGTGTTCAGCGAACGAAATAGAAGAAAGTGTTATAACGAAAAGTGTTCAGTGACGAAATAGAAGAAAAAAAACAATACAAAGATTTATGTTTATATTAAATTAAATAAATAAAGAAAATTTAAACCAAAAAACTGCAGCTCTAATATAATAGAACCCACTCCAAAGAGTGTATCTGGGTCGAAGGTGCGCTTAAAGAGATTTAAAGCATCTTAGACTCTGTAAGCAGGTGAACTGCGTTACAGTAGAAATTGGCGCCCGAACTGGGACTGTTATCAGAGAACAGTTATTTGAAAATCAGTGGAAAACCGTATACAAACCAGAAGACAAGGAACAAAAAAAAAAAAAAAAAAAAAAAAAAAAAAAAAAGACATACCATTGAGACAGTTCTACAGTTCAGGATGGCTAGTTCGAAAAAGTTGGACGACGTGGAGTCAGGACTACCTCCGCCTATAAATGAAGATGGAACTGAGGAAGACCCTACAAGTACAGACATACGTGTTGAATGGGTTTATAAACTAAACAAGGCAGAATTAACAGAAGAACTCAGAAAATTTAAGTTGAATACCGAAGGTAGTGTGAAGGATTACCGAAGAAGACTGGTTTGCTTCCTAAGAGGTGGCTTCAAAGAAGACATGATGAATCAGACAGAAACCGCAGAAGAACAGTTAGTGACAAAACAAGTATCTTATCCCGCATCAGGAATAGCCGACAACGGATCTATTTGTTCTTTGGTCAGAAAATGGAACCTACATTATGATGGAGGAAAAGACGTGATCTTGTTTTTGGAAAGATTATCGGAGTTGAAAACCGCATACAACGTGAATGAAGAGCAACTTCTGCAGTCATTACCAGAGTTATTGAAGGGGAAGGCTCTTTTATGGTACCGAAATACAAAAAACTGGTGGACTTCATGGAAACAGTTTATGAGAGATTTTGAATTTCAGTACCTACCGTATCAGTATAGAGAAAATTTGGACCTTGAAATCCAAAACCGAACACAGGGTGAGAAGGAATTGTTTAAAGACTACGTAGTTGCTATACAGACTTTAATACGGCGACATGGAGGTTACAGTCAACAACAAGAATACCAACGAATTTATCGGAACATGCTGCCAGAATATAAGTTATATGGACTCCGTAGCAACATAAGCAGTTTGGCAGAATTGAGACAGGCTGCAAGTGAGTATGAAGACATCAAGCAAAATATGGATTCCTACAAACCTCCTAAAAACGCTGCCCAGTCTTATTTTCCTGAGGTATCATACCAGCCAGCAAGCCAAAGGAAACTTCCGGTTAAGGTCTTATCAACTATTACAAACCAGCAGAAACAGTATCATGATCGCGACTCGAAAATTGCCAACAGGCAGGCATGTAAGAAGTATCACACAGAGAATGAACGGATTCAGTGTTGGAATTGTTATGAGTTCGGTCATTTTGCAAGTAATTGCTTACAACCGAAGAAAGACAGATGCAGATTCTGCAGGATGGACGGAAAGACCATGACATGTAAATGTTTACAAGCAGAAAACTACCGAAGGACGTCGAGAAAATGGGACGATCGAAGTCCGACTCAGGAAAGGCCCCCAAAATTAAAGTTTCAGAAGCCAGAAAATTATATTGATGAAGAGAATAGAATGTTTCTTCACATCAAGATACAAAATCACACATTCAAGGCATTATTGGATTCCGGAGCTTGTAAGACCTACATTAGCCAACAAGCCAGCAACAAACTGCAACAAGACCTAATGAAAGCGAAAACGGTGCAGCAAATAGTTCAATTAGCAGATGGATCAATAGTGCCTATAACTAAAGAATATGAATTACCGTGTATAATTGATGGAAATCAGCAAACAATAACCGCATTGGTATTACCTGGACTTAGCTCAGAAATAGTTCTTGGAATTGATATGATGGCAAAATGGGGAATTACAATCCATTTTAATACAAAAACGGTTACATGGACCAACTTAAAGAAGACTAACAGTGAAAATAAATGCAGTAGCAGACAACCAGTGACGAAGAGTGCCCTTCCAACTATAAAACCACTAACAGCATCAGAAGAATGCAAAATACAGCGATTTCTCGAGGAAGAAATACCAAAGTTTTCCGGTTTAAGGAACACTACGAGTATAGTAGAACATAAATTAAAGCTAAAACCTGGAGCAGTACCAATAAAACAAATATATTATCCAAGAAATCCAGTGAGTCAAGACTCGGAAACAATAGCCGGGATTAAACAAGTGGAAGAAGGGGACTGGTACTACAAAATGTGGATAAAAGTAAAGACAGACCCGAACAAATACGAAAATTTCAGAATTGAGGAGGGTAAACTAATGAAACACGTGTGGAATAACGTGGGACATAACAATGAAAACACAAATTCCGCTTGGAAAATGTGTATACCGAAAGTTCAAAGATATGATGTTATGATAGAAAATCACAACATCCCGACAGCCGGTCATATGGGCATAATAAAAACTTACGACCGAATCGCCAGATATTATTATTGGCCAGGAATGTTTAGAGATACAGCAAGGTTCGTTCGCCGTTGTAAATCATGTCAAAAGTTTAAGTTTGACCAACAGCGTCCAGCAGGGAAAATACTCAATCATGACCCACTTAGGCCAGGAAAGCTAGAAGTAAAAACACCTACAAAGAAACAACGAGACCGAGATCAGACCTCTTCATTACTGGTGACAACAAAAATTTCAGCTTCTGGAGAAATATGGAAGCCAAGAGTCCAATTGAATCAGCCACCCTCTCCAGCGCACTCCATACCATTACTTTCTCCGTTATCATCAACAGACGAATTGACACTATCGCAAGAAAGTCTACTACTGGAATCACCTTCCAGATGCGATCAACAGCAAGACAGGCAACTGCAACAGGAAGAGGAGATTTTGGAAATCCACACCAACAAAGACTTACGAGACAATAATGAAGAGACAACATACACAAACCAGGTTCAGGATATAGCAGTAGTTCGGAAGAAACCAAGACGAAAATATAGACTACGACAAGACGGGAAAGTGACCCGATTCTGGCAGGCAGCAGAATAATAATAACAGTAATGTTTTGTAAAAAGTGCTTAGTACAGGAATTTACTTTTTATAAAAAAGGATATTTTTAGTTAGAAAGACTCTTTTCTTTTTCATGGTTTTCTTTATTCCCCGAAGAAAGGAGGGGATGTAATGAAGTGATTTAAATCCTAATTTAATTAAGTTGAGATAAGCTAAGTGGACAAACTTGATAATCTCTAATGTACAGATATGTCCTAAATAAACAAGATAACATCTTACCCCACTTTCAGCCGCAATACCCCACCAACAGAACCAGGGTATATAAGCAGCTGCACAGCGCTCCAGAAGGCAGTTGGGCTCCTCCAGCCCAAACCCTCCCTACCTACCTATCCTTGTGCGGTACCGGCGTGTTGAGCCGACTGCACATCCGTGGACTATACCGGCGTGCTGAGCCGATAGTCATTCCTTCCTTGGAGTTATACCGGCGTGCTGAGCCGATAACCTCCTCCGACCCGAACTCTACCCACCTACCGACCCATCCTAGTGCGGTACCGGCGTGTTGAGCCGACTGCACATCCGTGGACTATACCGGCGTGCTGAGCCGATAGTCATTCCTTCCTTGGGGTTATACCGGCGTGCTGAGCCGATAACCTCCTCCGACCCGAACTCTACCCACCTACCGACCCATCCTAGTGCGGTACCGGCGTGTTGAGCCGACTGCACATCCGTGGACTATACCGGCGTGCTGAGCCGATAGTCATTCCTTCCTTGGGGTTATACCGGCGTGCTGAGCCGATAACCTCCTCCGACCCGAACTCTACCCACCTACCGACCCATCCTAGTGCGGTACCGGCGTGTTGAGCCGACTGCACATCCGTGGACTATACCGGCGTGCTGAGCCGATAGTCATTCCTTCCTTGGGGTTATACCGGCGTGCTGAGCCGATAACCTCCTCCGACCCGAACTCTACCCACCTACCGACCCATCCTAGTGCGGTACCGGCGTGTTGAGCCGACTGCACATCCGTGGACTATACCGGCGTGCTGAGCCGATAGTCATTCCTTCCTTGGGGTTATACCGGCGTGCTGAGCCGATAACCTCCTCCGACCCGAACTCTACCCACCTACCGACCCATCCTAGTGCGGTACCGGCGTGTTGAGCCGACTGCACATCCGTGGACTATACCGGCGTGCTGAGCCGATAGTCATTCCTTCCTTGGGGTTATACCGGCGTGCTGAGCCGATAACCTCCTCCGACCCGAACTCTACCCACCTACCGACCCATCCTAGTGCGGTACCGGCGTGTTGAGCCGACTGCACATCCGTGGACTATACCGGCGTGCTGAGCCGATAGTCATTCCTTCCTTGGGGTTATACCGGCGTGCTGAGCCGATAACCTCCTCCGACCCGAACTCTACCCACCTACCGACCCATCCTAGTGCGGTACCGGCGTGTTGAGCCGACTGCACATCCGTGGACTATACCGGCGTGCTGAGCCGATAGTCATTCCTTCCTTGGGGTTATACCGGCGTGCTGAGCCGATAACCTCCTCCGACCCGAACTCTACCCACCTACCGACCCATCCTAGTGCGGTACCGGCGTGTTGAGCCGACTGCACATCCGTGGACTATACCGGCGTGCTGAGCCGATAGTCATTCCTTCCTTGGGGTTATACCGGCGTGCTGAGCCGATAACCTCCTCCGACCCGAACTCTACCCACCTACCGACCCATCCTAGTGCGGTACCGGCGTGTTGAGCCGACTGCACATCCGTGGACTATACCGGCGTGCTGAGCCGATAGTCATTCCTTCCTTGGGGTTATACCGGCGTGCTGAGCCGATAACCTCCTCCGACCCGAACTCTACCCACCTACCGACCCATCCTAGTGCGGTACCGGCGTGTTGAGCCGACTGCACATCCGTGGACTATACCGGCGTGCTGAGCCGATAGTCATACCTTCCTTGGGGTTATACCGGCGTGCTAAGCCGATAACCTACTCCGACCCGAACTCTACCCACCTACCGACCCATCCTAGTGCGGTACCGGCGTGTTGAGCCGACCGTACATCCGTGGACTATACCGGCGTGCTGAGTCGATAGTCATTCCTTCCTTGGAGTTATATCGGCGTGTTGAACCGATAACCTATTCAGTTCCTCTCCTATCTCCATGCCGTAACGCCACATCAGGCTGTCGACTTCCGGTTCCGAAGAACAGCAAGTTGAGCCGACCAGGTCTATGCGAGTTCAGGGTCAAGAGTTAAGCAACGACGTGTGGTGTGAGCTACTCTTCCGCTCGAGAAGTTCAGCGCAGATCGCCAGACAGTCAGCAGTTTCCGGGTTCAGCGGTAACAGTGTTCAGCGAACGAAATAGAAGAAAGTGTTATAACGAAAAGTGTTCAGTGACGAAATAGAAGAAAAAAAAACAATACAAAGATTTATGTTTATATTAAATTAAATAAATAAAGAAAATTTAAACCAAAAACTGCAGCTCTAATATAATAGAACCCACTCCAAAGAGTGTATCTGGGTCGAAGGTGCGCTTAAAGAGATTTAAAGCATCTTAGACTCTGTAAGCAGGTGAACTGCGTTACAGTACAAGCTTTTGGTTTATAAACAACTGTGGCGCACATGATTAATTAATTTGACGTCCCCCCCACCCTCAAACACTTCCACACTAAGTACTTTGTAGACTTATCAGTGTCAGTTCTTTCGTGTTGACAGCGTACTGGGCTTTCACCCCGAGGACCCGGGTTCGATTCCCGGCCAGGGCTTGGCATTTTCATACGCTATAAATCATCCCATCGTCTGCATTAGCCCAAGTGTGCACAATATCGGACGTTTAAAAAAAAAATATTAAATTCAAATATCTGTGATTAGTTAGACTGTACTTTAAGAAAACAAGCTAAAATATTCTTAAATTCATAAATCTCCGAAGAAGTTTATATTTAATGCTAGCTCATATTTTCAAAATGAAAACACTCTACACTAAGACCGTACGAGTATATGTCTAACCGGTAATCAGTTTACAAGTACAATATTCGGTGCGTATCCAAGTTGTGCCTAGACTGTACCTTCAACGTGTATCTTTTATAATTATCAATTGTCAATATTAATTTAAATAATTATTCAATATTATCTTTGTGAAATATTTATATTATTATCACGCCACAGTTATGTGTATGTAAATATCATTGAAATAATATTATTACAAGTGGAATGAGCAGTATATCAGGAAAAAATTAATAACTTTGTATAAAATTAAAATAAAAATTTGAAAACTTTCAGTTATATTCAGGATATTACAAGTAACAACCGCTGCAAGAGAATTTATCCCCAAAACTCTTGACCTGGTAAAAAAGACTGAGAAAAACTGTTTTTTAAAACATAGTACTCTCTCTCAAGAAAAAAAACAACTATGTAATTCTTAAAAAAAACTGTATAAGTGTAATTTTTCAAGATAAAACACTTAACGTATAATTATATTTATACATTGTTTTGTTTGTTTGTAACTATGGATCAGATAGGGATTTGTAATAAAAAAATAATCCGATAGTAGTTTAGGCCCTGGTAGTTGCAAACGCGCCTATAGGGTGTTAAATTAGGCAAAACACCAAACAAAAATGGAAGTGTTAAACGTCATATCCTATGATTAAGTAGGATAACGCCCATAATTTTATGAAAACATTCAATTCATCTGCACTACACGAACATTTTTTTTTGTTTTTTTTCGATCAGATAAAACAATGCTAACAAAACAGATCGGATAAAACAATGCGATCAGACAAACAAATTTCAAAAATTATTTAAAGAGCTTAGTGTAAAAAAATATTTAGTTTATTAGATCTTTAAACTTACTGTAATAATTAAATATCAGATTTAACATATTTTTGTTGCCGTTGTAAATAATCTTGTGCAAAAATAAAAATATTAAACATTTAATATCTTTTTTCTCCTGAAAGCTTCAGGAGACAAACTAATTTGCAGACGTTGTAGAGAACACAATAATTATTAAATTTTTGTTCAAGGCCATACAGGTATTTCAGTAACACAGAAGCGAATCCAGGTATTTCGTAAACTGTAATCCAGTTAAGGAATTGGTAACCATGTGATCTTTTTTAGGTATTAAATAATACTTAATTGAATCACTTTAATATATATATATATATATATATATATATATATATATATATATATATATATATATATATATATATAATATTCTTTTCCATTAGGTCATAAATTATTAAAAATTAGTTTAGCATTATATTAACCAAAAACTACTGAAGTTTTTGTTAAAAATACCGAAATGGATATCTCTTATTGTTTTTGAACTTGGGTATTAGTATCACAATATTTAATTAAAAAATAATTTATAGTTAAAAGTAATTTATATAAAACATTTAAATAAAAGCAATGACTTGTGGATAACTCTAAAAAATTCTGAAAACAATTGTTATCCGCATGCCTTGTAAAAAGCCCAAAAGACTTGTGTAAAATTTTTCCCATTCATTTCAGTTTCAAGATGGACCTCTATGATGATGTCAAAAGTACAATGCACTTTAGGCCAAAAGCACAATGCACTTTAGGCCAAACGCATTGACCAACTGTTTTAAAATTTGGTATGAAGGTACTTTGTATAAAACCTGAATAATGTATGTGCAAGTTTTTTCCATTTTGTAACTGCGTTTAGGTTACTTTGTTGAATAACAACAAGTTATTCAAAACAATTAATTGCTTTTGAGTAAAATAATTTACGTTACAAATATTGTTGATATTTATTGAAAAATAAATTCACATTTTTCAGTTATTTTGTACAGTTGTTAGAAATACAAATTTGCTTAAATATTTCAATTGACGATCGACTACTGTTATGTAAGAATAATAATTAATGAATAACCGGTAATTCATACGTAACAAAAATCAAACAGCAAACATAATTGATATTTTTTACTTTAACATTAATTTAGCTCGAAACATATGGAGCCCATTTTAAAGTACCATCTTCACAGAACATTGTATATAACTCTTCCAGTGCCAGTATTCCAATAGTGTTTAGGGATAAAGCCTTCATTTTGTACACTAATCTTTTTCATGTAGATGTTACCTGTAATATTACTAAGTACATAATGTGACTACAGATCTTCCATCGATTTAAAGTACTAACCAAATAATTTAAATCAATGACTTTACACGAGTTGTTTGTTTATAAAAAAATAGTGATGAAAAGAGCTGTTGGGGTTGTAAGCATAACTCTCTCTCGTATGTTTGTTGAAATTCTTATTTCCTACAAATCGGTTAAATTTTTGGCAATTAGATTTATCACCACTGATGGAGATCTAGTTCAGTGGTTGTCTTTGACAGTTTTCTGCTTTTTATGTTTAGGTAAGTGTTTTATTTCATATTTTCAAACTGGGAGTGGGAAATTTTAATGCTGATACAATGGTGAAATTATGTTTTCAAAAAATCCAAAGATAAAAAGTTATGATTTAAAGATTTGAAATAGCAGCCATTTTAAAATGTTGCCATTTAGTTGTTTTTTTTTTGTAGTCAGTATTTTCAAAATTTTTTTGTAATAAACCAAGTTTACCACAATAGACGATACAAATTATAGTTACTTTGTGCTCATCCTTTTTTCAATGACAATAGCAAACAAATACTGTTGTCACATTACTGATGCTGATCATGAAGATGAAATGAGAATTTCAAAAGGTACGATAAAGAAAAATACGTCTGGAAATTTGAAACACCTGTGTGCCGCTGTAATTTGTTTTATTGCTTACTCAATCCATCTGCAATAAAATAATTATTGTCATTTTTCAGTACAGATGCTTGGAAATACTTAAAAGCTAAAAATATTCAAACCTAAATAAAATATTTTTGCCACTTATAATGATAACGTAAGAGTCGTAAGTTCTAAACCTAAAATCAATTATATAATCATGGAGCCCCGCCTTACACATTGCGAGCCTTTTATCCCTGCCATTGGCAAGAACAGACCAGATGTAAAGGCTTGTCACCTTGGACAGTTCGCATTAGGCCAGGAGATGAGAAATGAGTGTTCTATCACCTTTTCCGAATACAATTGCCCAGCTGTGTCAAAAAAGCTGATTGTTCACATTATCAATGTAACAACAGTCAGTAGTGGTGGAGTAGGCACGTGTAGACTAATTGTGCCAACAGTACACAGTATTCTTAGAATTGTATAGCTGGGCATAACGAACACATTCTCCGGCTTGGTACTCTATTATTTGAGTGTTAATTTGAAAGTTATTAAAGAAAAATTGTTCTGAATATTTAAAATGTCAATTAAAAGAGAATAAATATACATACAAGTAAAAGTGAAACAGAATTATTTAGGAC
Source organism: Callitettix versicolor (assembly GCA_022606455.1). Taxonomy (NCBI): domain Eukaryota; kingdom Metazoa; phylum Arthropoda; class Insecta; order Hemiptera; family Cercopidae; genus Callitettix; species Callitettix versicolor. The sequence goes on from CM040189.1 coordinate 69,485,810, forward strand.
CTATTAGACACTTGCCAAAGTTATAAGTAATCCTGCTCTTTTGAGCAGCAGATAAGAAATTGTGAAATGTGAACCAATTCTGTCAAGTTAAAATATTAACTAAAAATAAACAGTAACAAAACACATGGGTTTGGTTTGTATGGTCAAAAATTTTGGGATCTGTTGATAGAGCACTGATCATTTTTATGCAACAAAAAATATTTTTGGTAGCCATGATTTCAGCAGCAATGAGACAAATCAAACATCCAGAATTGGTTTAGAACTCAGGTGGTGATTTCTAAGAACACAGTTCCAAAATTTCTAAGAATTAGTTCCAAGATATGTTAATAAATAATATTAGTATGTTGACTAATTTGAATAGAATTTATTATTTTAAAAAAATATTCGTTTTCCCTTACCTACAGTTTTCTAATAAATAAACTATTTCCTATATGCAACAGACATTGTAATTAGCATTTACTTTCTGTTACAATGTAATTTAGAAATTGTTCTGTTTTTAACCTGTTCTTTTGGATGTGTTCTCCAATAATCACACCCAATACATTGTTTCGTAATTCCTCAAGCATTTTAGTGGCCTCCTGGGGAACTACTTTTAATTTGTTCAATAGCCACGTTTTCCACTAATTAAGTATGGTATGTTAACACTTCAAGGGCAGCTGATTGACTTGGTAATTCTACCATATGTTTAGCTCAATACTACTCCTACTAGCCTACTGCAGAAAAGCTGGCAAACAATTCTGAAGCAATCCAAGCTCGTTAAATATAGATTCACTAGATTTAAACAACTTAGAATAGCCAATGTCAGTTGGAAGTCAATGTATGGATACTGATCCTAACATTGATATCAAAGCCAAATAATTGAAGTATAAATGAGTGCCGACATGCCTTGGGGATACAAACCATCCTTTCTTTTAAAAAAAAATGTGTTGGCATCTGGTGATATCAACTGCTTCTAAGAAACTTATAATACCAACCACACTTTTTAAACCTCATTTCAGGTAGTCAAATTTCTGTTCATTTTTTAATAGTTTTTTGAACTTAAAAAAAGGAATATGTTGTGCTAAATAAAAAAATACCTAATGAATTTGTTGGTGTAATTAGTAATTAGGAAGACTATATAAAAATGATGATGCTCTTTGAATACATTCCTGCTTTGAATGGTACCACAAGATGGAAAAATTCTAGAATCTTTTTATTTATTTATTTATTACCAACTTTTCCTTCACACAAACATTTAGTTATATAAGAAAAGCCTACAGGGGGCTTAGAATACCCATACATAGGTTTTTAACTAATAATTATAGTTAAAATTAACTAATAATTTTAATCTTATTTCAGCATAATTTCAACCCATCGAAGAAATTTTTGTCATAAATTCTGTTTACTATTTAGGAAAAAAATTGTATTTAACTTTGTTTTTACAACTTAGAGATGTAATATTAAAATACTGAGCAATTTATTTTTACTTCTTTTGGGGTCTACATAGTATTTTTCTGTATTACGTGAAGTATACACACTTTAATATACCCAAGGTTCAACACTACAGATAAGAAATGAAACATAAATCCTTTTTTTTAAAATATGAATGTAATTATAAACATTTAAAAAAAATCGTAACATGTTTCACAGAAAAAAAGCTACCAGTACTTACTTAGCTAATTAATAAATAAACAAAATAATTAATAAAATGTAATTAATAATTAACAAAATCTTACAAAACAAAATAGACTTTGGAAATAAGTTAATAAATAAGAACTTAACTACAAATCACAGCAGTACTTTTAAACTGACCTAACGAACAATAGCAAAATATTTATTACAGCAGCTTACTCAAAACATAATACAAAGTAGTACAAAATGAAATTTTACTATAAATTATAATTTTACACCAAAGCTATGTGTAAAAGTACACAAATTATATTAAATAAATAACATCAACTGTACAGTACTTAAGTAAAATACTTTAAAAAATAGTGCATTATAATCTCATTTGTTCTAAATCAGAAGATTACGCAAAACATGAAAATTTGCCTAATTTCTCAAAACTAGTTCATCAAATTTTGACCTTCATATTTAACCAAAATTTTATCAAAATCTAATAAAAGGATTTTGAAAAACTAAGCTCATTTTTGTTTATTTTTTTTAATGGTCCAAAAGTGAATGTTTTTTAACTCATACATTTTGGTTTGTTACTTACAGACTAAACTGAGCAAAATTAAATAAAAATCATTGCTATTAATTTTGAGAAAATCTGATTTTGAACATTGTTTTTGATTAGAACAGCTTCAAAATTTGTCATAAGTCAGCCTTCAATGATGTACACAGATACAGGACACATATCAAAGTAAAAACCATTTTTCTGGACTCAGAAGATTTGGAATAAAAATGTTTAAGTTTCTTCAGGTCATTCATTTAAAATATTTATTTATCCAAGGAGTTCAATCATTATTTAAAATGTTTAATTTTCTTCAGGACTTTCATTCAATTTGTTTTAAGTATTCAGGACATTTAAACATCCTTTAAAAAATGTTTAACTTTTTTCAGACCTTTTATCAAAATGTTTAACTTTCTCAGGTTTTTCATTCAAAATGTTAAGCCATCCACAGGGTTTAAACATCCTGTAAAGTGTTCATTCAACTTCCTGTAGGTGTTTCATTCAAAATTTTTAATTTTTTTTTTTTTTTTTGGTGTTTAATATCTGACTATTATGCACACTTGGGCAAATGCAGACGATGGAATGATTTATAGCCAAGCCCTCGCCGGGAATCGAACCCGGGTCTTCGTGTGAAAGCCTAGTACGCTATCCACTAGGCCACCGAGGCAGCTCAAAATATTTAACTATCCAGGGAGTTTAAACATCATTTAAAATGTTGAACTTTCTTCAAGCCTTTCATCAAAATGTTTAACTTTCCTCAGCGATCATTCATTCAAAATGTATAATTTTCGAAGAATTTATCCTTTAAAATGTTACATATTTTCCATATGGTTTATCAATTCAAAATTTTTGGCTGATCAGGGTTTTTTAATGTTTAAATTTCCTAAGATCAATCATTTAAAATATTTAACTTTTCAGGGGTCTTTTAAAATGTTTGACTTTCCAAAACTCTTTACTTTAAAAAAAAAAGATTTTTAATGTTCAATTTTTAAAGACATATATATATATATATATATATATATATAGAGAGAGAGAGAGAGAGAGAGAGAGAGAGAGAGAGAGAGAGAGAGAGAGTGTGTGTTCTTTAAAATGTTTACTCACCTAGTGGTCTTTATAATGCTGAACTTTTTAGGTATATCCGCTTTTAAATGTTTTTTTTCAGGGGATTTTTCTTTTAAAATGTTTAATTTTCTGCAGGTCTATTCCTAAAGTGTTTGAGTCCACTGAGTTATTTTTAAAATTAAACATACTGAAAAACTAAAATTATTCTTGAATTATAATTAAAAACTGAAAATAAACTTTATAATAAAATAATTTTTGAATAACAGCCTGTAAACAATACACAATTTCTCAACCTCTTATTTAAAGTATCTAAACTCTCCTGACGTCATTCTTATAAAATGTTTTAAAATGTTTAACTTTCCAGGGAGTCTTTCCTACAGTCTTTGAATCGACTAATTAATATTTAAAATTAGACATACTGAAAAACTAAACTGTTCTTGTATTATAATTAAAAACTGAAAATAAACTTTATAATAACATAAGTTTTGAATAACAGCCTGTAAAAAACATATAATTCCTCAACTTAAAATTATAAATTCTATTTACGATGCATGGAATAGTGTGAACTGTAATGAAAGCGACCTCTGATAGGTCGTCCATGATAGTTTTGGGATTGCTGCATCATATTCACTGAATTCATATTGTTCCTTCCCGTCAGAGGATTGTCCCACATCTTGCATAATGCTTCACCAACACTTGGTTCTAGTTCCTAATAAAAAGACAATGAAAATATATAAATTTATTTAAGCATCTATCAAATAAATAAAACATTACATTAAAAACTAATGTACTACATTTAAATAAAATTATAATTAGTAATTAAAATCACACATTTTAAGATAATAATAATAATAATTATTATATATATATATATATATATATATATATATATATATATATATATATATATATATATATATATAGTGGTCCATATTGACCACTAGAATACCTTCTAAGGAATTGTTAAGATTTTTTTATTTATGTGTGAACAGTGCACTCTACTGTTCAGAATTTTGATCTGATCTGATTCAACCTTGGCACAAAGACCAGTTTGAATATAAGTAACATTAAACACCACTCAACAAGTGATCAAGGTCAGAATCGGTACACATTTTAAGGTCTTGGGTCTTGAATTTTACCAAAGGAAATTTGCTAATTAGTGTCGAGTAACTGACAAAATTTATCCAGACATGACCTAAAAGCTACACTCAATTTTATATTTGCAAAGACTTAAATTCTGACATACTTGAGATAATGATTCAAGAACACAACTAATATGTTGCAAGAGTATACCTGTCCATCTCTGCTAGTCTGTACTCTGTTATGGTCATTATAAGGATTTACTAGATGTCTAGTAGCTGGAAACGGGATATTTCCTTGCTTCAACCATTCCACAGGCAGCGGAGGATTTAGATTGCAGCCAGTTTGGTCAGATAAAGCTTCAGTAGATTCTGCCTTGTCTCCAGCTAGCCGTGCATATCCTTGGAAGTGACCAGAACTTTGAAGTCCAAAAACGAGTATCACAGTCTTTCCTTCCTGCAAGTCAAACAACAACAATCACTATAAAGTAATTAAAGTACACATCATGATAGCCTTGAAACTATGTCACTTGTGCAAGGCATGACTATTTCACAAGTGTAAGCAATTTACATAAATACTTCTCTTTGCTCACTACAGCAGACACTCAATTATTGGACCTATATGGCAGGAACCCCTTTTCATATATGATGAATTTCCGATAATCAAGGTTTTTTCAAAACCATAGCAAACGAAGGATGCAATGCAAGAAAAAATGAGAAAGAAGCTTTATTTAACACACAAGCACAACCAAAACAGTACAGAATGAAGCAGGACTAACCTTTGAAGTATAAACTATGACAATAATTTTTTTCATATTTACATCTACTTTACATAAAGGTATGTACAACACATCTACCTCGGATAAAAAAAGGTCATGGATATTGAGCAGTATTGTACTATTTATACATATAAATACAATACTACTGTAATCCCTCACCAACTGAGGGGGGTGGTTCCACAAAAAGACCACCATTGGTGAATCAGCGGTTTTTGATGGATACATGATTTTACACATTACATAATGTATTACACAGTCAGTTTCCTATTTGGCATAATAACAAGTTCCGGTACAACAAACAATTTCTTCGATATACCTGCTAATAGGTTCATACTGAATAACTTTTATATTGAAAACAACACAGTTTATAAATACGCCAGAATACTGTGTGTACAAGGAGCATTAAACAGCATGTATTACTTTTAATAGGATATTTATCGCTTCTATAAACCTTTTGTGTTACTTATCGAGTAAAATAACAAAACATACACTTGATATTATACAATTAACATACTTAGGTGCCCATTAAATATTTAAAAATAGGCCCGTTTGGAAGTAGAATAAATAAACAAGTACAGTTAGATTGCAGTGCTGATGGTTTAGAATTGATGCTTATCTGTAGGATTTGTTTAAGAAAGAACAGTTATCAGTTATTTGCCATCAGCTTTTGATACATTTGCAAATAATTAAGGGTATTTACTACATTATAGCGATTAATTTATAATAATACACTGCAATGTTCAGTTGGGAGGAAGCAGTGAAAGTAATTTATTTATGAAGAAATTTTATTTTATTATTTAGGTAATAAAACTATTAAACTTTATTATAAACAGAACTTAACAAACCTCATCAGGGAAAGCCTCACTAATACATTTTCCAAAGTTAAATTCATGGGGGAATTGTCAGCCCCTTTTGAGATCAAAACTGGTGTACGACAGGGTGACGGACTGTCCCCTCTCCTGTTCAACTGTGTCTTGGAGAAGGTAGTCAGGGAATGGGATAAAACAGCCAGTGGCGGGATCCGACTGGGATCGGTAAACAGGGACATTAAGATCAAGTGTTTGGCTTTTGCAGATGACATGGCTTTACTGGCCGAGACATGGGAGGAAGCCAAGGAGCAGTCCTCGAACTGCTGAAGCAAGCGGGAAGGTAGGCCTCAAAATCGCCTTTGGAAAGACCAAAATAATAACAAACATTAAGAATCCTCCAAAATATTTGAAAGTGGGGAACAGAAAATGGAGATTGTCAGGGATTTCAAGTACCTCGGAGAGTGGATCAGCTGGAATGGTCTAGAGAAGAAAGCCATGGAATCTAGACGAAACAAAATGGAAATAGCTTTCCAGCTCACAAAAGACACCTATAACAAAAATCACTCTCCTGGAATGCCAAGATAAGACATTATAATACTGTAGTCAAGCCTGAAGCCCTTTACGCTATGGAAACGTTGTCCATAACGACTTATGGACCAATGGAAAAGTTGGAGATCAAAGAAAGAAAAATTATACGGAAAATTCTAGGTCCCAAATTCTATAATAATAAACTTGTGCACATTAGTAATGAGACCCTGTATAGGAGGACCGAAAAGATGTCCCATACAATAAAGAAAAGGAGGATTGACTTCTATGGTCACATCCTACGAATGGACGAAAAAAGGATAACAAAAGGATCTTCGACTTTTTCTGCAATAAGAAAACCAAACTGAACTGGTTTAAGGAGATAGAGAGGGACCTACGAGAGTTTCAAATTACAGAAGAAATGCTTGCGGATAGATCCGCAAAGAGTATAATCGAAGGTAAAATGAAGAGGTTTCAGGACAGGGTCAAGACCAAAATACCATATAGGATTTCTGAGGCAGAGAGGACGGCAAGATCTGAAAGGATGAAGAAATACTGGGCGGACAGGAAAGCACGACACACTGAACATTGATTGATCAATCGTCCCCCAAAGTGGGTAAAACGTAGAAGAAGAAGAAACAGAACTTAATTTTTTTAATAAAAATAAGTGTATAATTGCAAAACAAAAAAACCATATCACATGTGAGCATATATATATATATAAAACACTGAAATCTGTCAGCATGCATTTCCTGGAATGCATATGGAATGTTATGTTTACAGTGAATATTATGCCTACTTCTTAAGTCATCCAATCAAAGAGCACTATTTATACATTGTTGATCAGGGTCTGTATAACAAATAATCTGTTTTATTCACCTAAACCAGATTTTATTTTGCTTATTATCAGATAGATCAAGTTCTGTGCTACTGCCATGTTGTCCAATTCATTACTTCAATGGTATGGGGAACATATTCAGATATACTTCTCTAGTTGGAGCAAGAAAGAAAAAATAAAAACACAGTATTCTTTATTGCATAAGTTTAAATCTATATAGATCCTTGTGTGATCTATATACAGATATAATGACAGTAACATTAGTAAAATGTATCACTATAGATAAGCTAAACTAACACAAAATGGCACTCACCTTATAAGGCTGCAGTATTTTTCTTTCTGTGTTTGGTGTAAATGACCAGACACCTCTCTTTACACTGGCCTCTATGGACTTTAAATGGCCAGCTTTCACCACAAAGTACTGAGTATTATTACTGTCTGTAACAATTACTGCAGTGTTCAATAAAGCAATAAATCATTATAAATCACAAACCATGTAAACTGACATGTAAGTATTAACATCTGAATAGAATTTTATATTGCTTAATGCAATCATTTACTTCAACTGTCACATATATAAAAAAATATTAAATTGAAAACCTTAAAATGGTCCATCCAGTGAATCTATGGTCTATTCCAGGGTGACAAATGAACCCTGGAAATCTGAAAATCATTTTCAGGAAAATTAATTCAATGACAGCTGGGAAAAAGTGATACAATGTAACAAACTACTATATAAAAAACTATATAAAACCAGCATTATAAACAAGTAATAATTAAAAAATAAACAAAAAAATCAATAATATAAATAGAGAACATCTAAACAATGATATAAACAAAGAATAAGTAAACAGTGAAGGACAGCAACAAAATTAAAACAGTACAACAGTGACATAAACAAAAAATTAGTAGTTAACAGAGAACTACAAATATAAGAGAACAGTGAACAACCAAACATATATATGGTTATCAACTAGTTTGACTGGATAAATTATTATGTTAATAAAATGCTATCAGTGTGTAGAATGTTGTAGACTGTCAACATTCTCTGACCATGGCTCAGGCGGCTGTGATTGTTATGAATTGCTTAGTTGTCACGAGCATACACCTGTTATGTATGGTTTATTCTTAGTATGTTGGTATTTATTTAGAAAACTGAGTTTGTAGGTTATTCTAAAATTATGAATTGTTGCATACTCTTAAAAAGAGAATTATGTCATTATTAAATTGACCTTCAATTTTGCCTTTTTAAAGCTGCTCTTACGATTATGATTATACAAGCTATGTTTTGGGCACAATTAGTACACCTTTGATCAGAGCTAGTTCACATGCATAGCTAAATGTTGCCAACAATAGAATTGTTTACCAAGTTTCTGTAATCCTACAGATGGTGAACTGGAAGAATTAGATATATTTGAAGAGTTTGCAGGAGTTCCTTTTCCAAAATATTTTGAACCACCTGCATCTGAAAAACATAGAAAACATTTTGAAATATTATACAGACTTTTTGCATCCAGTTTAACGTCTTCACTTTGTGCGAATTATACAACATAAACAAAATCTTTCTTAATTTTTTTATTTTTTCCAGTTTCAAATATTTTGGATTTAAAAAAATTACTGTAATTATTATTTGTTGATCACCTTGATCAGTGTTGGTTGAACACGCAGAAACTTCAGGCTGCCATTTATGGTTTGAAAATTTCGAGCCAGAATTTTCAATTGTTGCTAAAAATGCATTGTTTGTGTCCTCACTGGCCTGATTACAGTCTTCATCCCAAATTCTCCTATTTGCTGTAAAACAAGAAAGAAGTTATACATGAAGTTAACGGACATATACTAGCATGAACTAAGAAGTCAAACTAAATCAAAAATTTAACAGTGAACAACTAAACAGTGACAGACAGAAAGGAAAAGTAACAAATCAATCATAGTTTGTTAGTGTTTTTAAATCCCAATTAGTTTTTTAATTACATTTGTCAGATTAACTTGAGTTATAAATCATCTATGACAAAAAACTGAGCAAATTTTGATGTGCTGCTATTAAATAATTTGACAAACTTTTGTGTTGATAGTTCTTGAACTGGATTTTATGAGGAAATAAATGCAATAATAATAGAGGACAACCCTTTGCCCTTAAATATTGGACAGTTTGACGTTAGAAATTTACGCTAACAATCGAAAGTCGGAGTAGATCAGACAACACTTTCAGGTAGCAACAGTCTACAATATCTTTCAGGCTTGTACACATTTCTATAACTTTCTAGTATGTGCTACTACCTAGTAAAAATTGTTTTGAAACAATTCTCCACTAACAAACAATTTTGGGAAATGAAATCAAGACTTTCGCGCATCATTTGTAACCAAGTAACCTAACACTATGCATGATTGTTTCCAGTCTTTGTTTTATTATAAAATTATAATGTTCCAATCGTTTTTACTTTATTTTGTAAACATGTTATTTTAGTTATGAAAAATATACTTATTTTATTAAATACTATATGTTTTTAAACTCAGATTTCAGTTTTGTGTCAATATTTTCTAACCCACTTTTGTTGTAAAATTAGGTTATAGACTAATTTTAATACTTAAAAAAGTAATAATTACTTTCATTGTTTAATTATGACTTATTTGTAAAAATGTTATTTCTACAGTTACCTAAAATAGTTACCATAAATATTTTACCACACGTATCAAGATTTATTGCTACAGTTAACGAAATTACTAAAATTTGACAATAAGAATAACTACTTTAATTTAAAATTCTGCTAAAATTCAAAATTGATAAAAAACATATAAAAAAGTATATAAATACACCTTTAAACAAACATATAAAATTTAAATTATCACAGTTATATATATATATATATATATATATATATATATATATATATATATATATATATATTAAAATGCATAAAAAACTTTTTTTGCAATAGACTTACCTTCAGTCTTGTTTTATAGGTTTTGTAAATAAAACATGTCTAAGTTGTTTGGAATAAAATTTACAGGCTGTAACTTCAGCAGTAAACATTTTCAGGTTAAGTAAAATACAAGTGGACAGTGTTAGCTATTAGTAGTGCACATTGTGAGTGGAAAGGGTTAAAGGGCTTGGTGGCTTCTGATACTGCAATTAAAGGACCTAATGCAAATTATGAAAAGTGACCCGTATAATTTGTTTGGATATTTAGCAACTACATTTGAAGAAACTAAATGTTTTATGGTTTATTATATGTTTTATGGTTTGGTCAAAACTACTGGCACTGATTTGGAGAAAATGTTAAGTTTCAACAACTTAAAAGGGGTTGAAAACAAAATTTGGATAAAAATTAAAAATGTAGGACCAAGATATATGGAATGAAGTAAAAAAAAAAATACAAAGTTATTTTACAAAACTATTATTTTCCCCCTATTCTTATGGAGATTACCAGTATCAGATTTATTTTGTTTTAAGGTTTTTTTTTAATCTGTCAATTTAATCTTCAGGAAACAATCTGATAGGCATTCCAGTAAAAACTACTTTTTTGGGCTCAGCTGACCTCAAATTAACCTGACCTTGAAATATTAATCAAATTCAATTTTCTTTGATTTTGATCAGATTATAATTGATGTGATTCTCACTTCATGAACTTATGAGTTATAAATTTATTTATAAAATTATGTAATCATGTCATGAAGGACTAAATAAAATTCTCATTAACAAAGAAAATAATAATTCAGCTTACAGTTTGAATAACACTTCAGGTCCAAAGTACGAGGTCGTTGTCCTACACCTTGAGGTTGCTCTAATCCTAAAGCTTGTTCTTCAGCACTGAGTACAGACACCAATGCCTTTATAACTGCATCATCAGCCTAAAAAAATATATATATCGTAAAATATTTTTTTAAATGCAAAAAAATGTCATATTTTTTTTAAATTAAAATATGTATAGTGGACATCTACAGATAAATGAATTCCACGCAAGTTGCACAGAAAAATCACCGCCTGATTTAGATCCATTCATGCACTGTAACTAGCCACGTACAGCACTTTAGCCTGCTTTAGACATTAGGTCATTTGCGAGACACTTAATTGTTAACTTATTCTTTGCCAATTTATAGTTTTTTAAAAATTATTTTTTGTAAAAAAAGCTGTATAAGCCAAACAATGCTGAAATTAGATTTAAATTTTTAAACAGCCATCTGTAAAACCAAATGGCACTAAAAGTAACATGCTATCTTTTACTCAAAAGGTTTAACAATTCTGGAAATGTAATTTCTTTGTAAAAAAAATAAAAATAACCGACATTTGATTTTTTTATTCATACTTCACACACAAATAAAATAACCATTCTGGGTAAAATTAACCACTACTTTAAGTGCTGGAGTTGGAAGTTAGATAGATGTACAGGATTTGTAATAAATGAGGTAAAGATGATGATTTCACAAGCAAGAAGAATGTCTACAGAATTAATTACTGAAAAATTTCTAAGTAGTATTAAGTGATTACTTGTCCGAAAATGTTAAAAGGCATTTAACAATTGATCTCACCCGAGATAATACAGTTTCCTAGTAGGGAAAAAGATTTTTTTGTAATTTCAGTGTAATGCAGTACAAAGTTCTTTCATGAACTTAAAACTAAGGGTCTGTGGGCCGAGTTTTTTAGAGTTCAGGTCGGGTTTTTTTTTCGGCACTCGGGCTTTTCGGATCTGATCGGGCCAAACATTTAATAGGGAACCAAACGGTTAAAATACCACAATGAACCGATGTATTACAAGCTCATTGTGTTCAATATTTTCATTTATTTTTTTTTTTGAAAAATTACACCTTTTAAATGACAACTTTTAATTTAGTGACAATCATGAAACAATATACATTCGGAAAAAGTATATCTGCAGATTCTCTGAACTGATTGTGTACTGTTGTCAATCACAGACATATTTATTTGACAAGGCAGTGTGTTGACCCAGCCCAACAAGGAAACTATAAAAACATGCACAGTCCACTTGGTCCCTTCTCATTATAGTATCACAATAAATAAAACTACTAACCAATAATACTGCACCCACTGACAGGTCAACAATTGGTTTTGTCCAGTAAAACAAAAAGAATGATTATAAGTGGTTAGACCTTCGATGATTATTTAAATTGTTCTTTCTTTGTACTATTTGTATATTATGAATTTTGGTAGTGAAAATATTTATGTGTATTGCGTACATTATTGTCTAAAAATAAAAGTTAATATTTCCTTGGCCCGAACCAAATTTGGACTTTTAAATTGACCCGACCCGTAAAATTCGGGGCCCGACAGACCCCTACTTAAAACATATGTCAAGCCTATAGTACATTACAATGGAATGTAAATTTGGAAAAAAAATTGTGTACACTGTACTAAAACAGAATATATATATTGTTGTTAAAAAACTTCTACAGAAACTGCAATACAGTATTGAATATTCATATAGTTTAAATAAAATTATGGTTAGGCCTATATTTTGACTTTTAACGTTTCTGTTAACAAATTTTGTTTAAAAAAAAACAGTGTATGTGCAGCCCTGTATCGATTGGTAGACTAAGCCTCTGAGCTTAGTGTTTCTCTTGTGTCAAGGTCACACTGACTAGCACAAATCAGTGTCTGTAAGCCACTTGCCCTACCATGCCAAACCACTGGAAGAACCAGATTACAAAAAGATCATTGCAATGAAATACTTACTTGAGTGAAAGGTTTGTTTGGGAACCGCAGTCTTTTAGACAACAATGTATGCCATTTTAACCTCAGCTGTAGGGCCAGTTGTCCTGCTTCAGGATCTACACTAAATGTTATCCAGTCATCAAGTTTCAATAGAGCAGACTGACCAAAAGGTAGTTCATCGTAATCACTGTCACTGTCGATAGCATCAATAATAGCTGCAACAATAACCACTATTTAGCTGGAAAAAACATTGCACAAACTAAAGCACATAAAATTAATTACTGAGGACTAACAATGAATAGTGTAACTAAATTTCCTTGTGGGAAGGAGATTGTGACACGTGTGTTTTGTTTTGATGACAGAGGAACACAGGATATGTTCCTCACTATCATTATGGGAAGCACCACACATTTATGAGTGACCCAAATATACCATGAATTCCTAGGTTTAAGATACTGTGTGCACTGTTTTAACTATAGTACAATCTCATTTGTCCAGGCACTTGCCACTCCTACATCTCTAGTAGTCCAATGTACCTACTAGAGGGCTTATTGTAAAGTTCTAATATTAAAAGACATTCAAGACAAAGCAATATATATATATATATATATATATTTGGTTAATGTCCATATTTTATACCTGTTAGACTAATGAGGATGTGGGATCAGTGTTAACAGTAAGGATAAGGCACTGGGAAAACAACCCTCTCGACTGCAACGAGAGAAACATATATATTTAATTTGTTTGAAAAAGAGCCGTTTTGTCAAAATTTGAATGTAGTCCTTTTAGAGACTTAAATAACATTATTGGTATATGTCGCAAAAATGTGTAAAAAATACAAATAATAAGAGAAGTCATTTTTCTCAAAAACTAGTTTAAATTCTTTATTAACTTTATTAAGAAAAATTATGAAACTGCTGACATACTGCCTGTTGCAATAAACAACAAGGTATGTTGTTTAAAGGTTAACAACAACAGTCGAAAAAAGGTTAAAAATATGCATGGAACTAAAGGGTTAAACATTTATTTTAAAAAGTTCAACATTTATAATTGTTTGATTAAGGTACATGAATTATTTATGAAGTTTAGTAAATTGTAAATACTTACGATCTGTATCAACAAGTGCATCACTAGGCAAACGAGAAGGTCCAGCAAAAATTGCAACAGTTATTGGTGAAACAACAGTGCAGGTCCTTATGTGACAAATATGTCCTATTCGGCTTAATTCATCAAACATGACCCAATCAGAAGGAAGTCCTGTTAAGGTAGCCGTAATGGACGCACTCATACTGTTCCTCACTGACTTGGAGTTGTCTCTTATTGTCGAAGAAGGATGGAACACTACTTTGAACTCCTTCCTTTATGCAGAAACAAAAAATTGTTTGAAACATTCCAAATAAATTTATAATTTTAATGTAATACTTTTAAATGCATAAATTGAAGGTGCATTATCACTATTTTAGAATAAGAAATGATGTACTGTCAATTATAAGATAATAGTACTAACAATAAAATAACTGTACTATAACTGTCATTAAAAGTGATGGATTTATTTTTTTTTACTTTTGTGAAACCATATTAAAACTTCATAGATATAGAGCATACATAAAAGAAAAGTTCAACTCCCTAAAACTTCCTGCCAATTGGTTTTCTGTGAAATATCACTAATATAAATTAGAAAAAAACAATATGCCTAATATGGAACCTTGAGGTACATCATGAATCATGTGATCCCATTATGATTTTCTACTTTTTCTTAAAGTAATGTGTCTTGGTCATTGATTTTGAAAATTTGAATTTATCAATGACAAACTCTTATTATACTAGTAAATATTTGCATCATTTATGCAATATTTTAAATGGGGGTCTAGAAACAGTATTAAACTTGCAAAATAAAGCATGCAAAATGACAAAGAAAATCTTTTTTTAACACATTAGAATATTACTTTGATATCATTTTCATAAATGTTGCTTTAATGGAAATTTATGATTAGCAGTGTTCAGTTCTGAGATGGGTTCAGTGTTCAGTTAATGATCAGTTTAATACATATATCTAGTAATTAGTATAGTACTAGTAAATGTTATTCTAGTGAATAGTATACTATTTTGAAAGTATGATAAATTTTTGAGGCATGTACACACTGAGGATGATTATATTTTGATATTATTGATGATAATATTGACTCCACTGGTAAAAAACAAAAGTAATAATAAAAAAATAAATGACAAAGCATGATTATCCACTTTGTGACAGTGGAACTATTCTGTTCCATTATATTAAGGAATCTGGTTAAGACTACAGAAAGTATTCCTGGATCACTGATGGTTGATGCAACCATCAAAAGTGCAGAAACTTATGTCAAAGCAAACAAATATTTAATAATGGCAACTCTATCAAAATATAATTTTAAAATGTGTACTAAATAAATAATAAAATCTGTTCACAAAAATAATTTATTATACCCGGACATACCTCAAAGTATTATAAACACTAAAACTATAAGACTGTGAAAATTAAAAACTACAATTATTTCTGCAAAAGCGCAGAAAAAATATGGAATTTTTGCACTAAGATTCCAAAATGCAAAATACAGAATGATATAAAATGTATATTTCCTTTCTATAAACAAACTGATACTTACTGAGTACGAAGACTAACATCCTCTCTGTCTACTCGAGCCAAGTTGGGATACAATCCACCAACCAGAGCAGCTTTCACAACTGCCCAGTTATCTGAATGTGTGTTAACATCTCTTATATCACCTGAACCACGGATTTTCACTAACCCGCATGCTCTTAACTGACCCAAAATCTGGGAACGCATACCAGTGATTAATTCTAAACTTGCTCCACTCACAAAATGTTTTTCGCAGAAAGCCTGTTCAGTCTTGTTGTGCCGCGCTGCTTGCCAAGCCTACACAAGAATAATGATTTTTAATAAATAAATAGGGCATAAACGTTATCCAAATTTTTCCAGTTAAAATGCTATAAAAATAAAAAAACAAACAAAAAACACTACAGCAATCAAGGTTTACTTTCATTTTTTATTTTCTCCCAAATTGTAAATTTGTTTTATCTCAGATTTGCCATACTCATTTCAGTTATGCACTCATATAAATCCAAACTTTGAGCAAAATCTGATGAAATAATTTAAGGCAAATTGTCCAGTTTTCTGTAAAAACTACTGGAATGATATTGTTTTGATTTATGTTTCCTTTATACATACTGGACTATATTTGAACAAAAATTGATAAACATTTTCAACAGCCATTATTGAGAAAATGAAATTTTTATACTTTTACAAAAAGACTAGAAAAAACAAAAAAAAGTTAATTTTTAACATGGTCCCAAGATATGGCAAACCTGACCTGCATTACAATTTTTTTTCAAAATGGAAGAATTGCCCAATTTTCAGTAATGTGAATATATATAGACAAATATCCATTTCAAGAATGTTCTTTTGAACACAGAGTACCAGACAAAAATTGATACACATATCAAATTATAAACATTTTTTATGATCACTATAAAGAGATTTCTGCTATAGAGAAAGTTTAATAAAAATCCATTTAAAACAAGTTGTTATTCTAAAACATTTTCAAATAATTGATAAATTTGAATTAATTATTAAGTGCAACTAATATGGAAATAAACTAAGATATATTATTTGTTTACAAAAATTAACAGGCTTAATACCGTGTAGGGTAGAGATGATACTATCTGTGAAATATTGTTATCTATGAAAACTGCTACTGCTACTTTCCATTATCTGTTAAATTAAACTGTGAATAACTGGACTGTGAAATAATGTCTTGGCTTGCCTGTTATGCAGCTATTGCTTCTTCATATAGGCATTAGCTATATGAATTTCTGCAATGCTATATAATTTCTAATATAAATCAGAAAAAACAAATAAGAACCGTTATTGATGGTATCTATTTATCTACACAAATACACAATTATTCTGCTACACAAAACTACTTGTACAAAAAAACATTTGCTATACCAAATAAATAATACCAACAAAAAGCTAAATCTGGCAAGAAAGAACTGCTGTGAGAGTGCAATTAACAATATCAATATCTATATCGTTTCAATAATTCCATACTAACACATTTTCCCACCAGTAAAAGTTCTCGGCGTTCATTGAGCCATTGGAGCACGAAACCGCAGAAAAGCGCCTCTTTGAGTGGCCCAAACAGGTGATAGTCGCAGGGTGATAAGTCTGGACTGTTTCACAGTTCACAGTTAGTGTGGTATAGTATATGTTAAGTGTGAAATAGTGTCAGATTGGTAGGTACAATACTGTGAACCCACTATGCAGGCGCAGAACAAAGCAATGTGATCCTAGCGGAAATGAAAGAAACTAAGGGCATGGATTGCTTGAACAGATTCTGCAGATTTCAGTTCAGAGTTTATAGTTAGTAACAGTTAAACTCAGCCTACTATTTATAGCGAATGCACTATTAGATAAATATGTGAAATTACATTATCTGTGAAAAAGAACAGTTCTGTAATATCGTTAACATCTCTAGTGTAGGGTACTGTAATACAGTTTAATAGTGTAAACTATGAACAAAATGACTGCAAGAAGAATGAGCTATGACACTAATGTATAACCTATTGCATAAAAACGCATAAAATATGAATAGCAGCATTTAAAATTATCACCTTTTTTCAGTATATTCCTAATTTCAATGTAAAATGTAACTTACTAAATGTATTTTCACTGTTCTAGATATTCCACTATATCTAACTTCACAATATGGAGATCAATATTTTACTAAAGTATTAAATAACAATGCTGAGAAAAATCAAACCCATGTTAAATGAGACCAATTCAGGACTCCAAACCATCCAGTTGAAACAGAATATTAATTGAAATACATTTATATTACAATTAATTTAATTATAGTTGAGGAATATTGTGATGAATTTTATATTTTCGATCAATTTGCAAGTCTGAATATTAAAAAAAAATATATTTAGTACAGTCATTAAAGTTCTATTAAAAATAATATTGAAGGAACCTGAAATACTCGTAGCAAAGCCATGTGGTCACTGAAGCAACCTGCAGAAAATTTCTTCCTTTCCATGCCTGCAAGTCTCTTCAAGCCTGGCTTAGATGGCAAAACAAAAGGATCGCTGCAAAAAAAATTAAGATTTTTAATACACATGATGTCAAAAATTATCTATACAACAATTTATAATATAACAGAAAAATTGTTTATGGTTAATTTTAAAATTACAAATATTCAATAACCAAGTGTTTTCTGTTAGACATTCAAACTATTAATCTAGCTTTTGTACACATAGGTGTTCACAACTTATATTAAATTTCTTATAATGGTATTTTTAGTAATTTTTCCATTGAAAAATAAGCTATTGGAATGTTCAATTTAAAAATTTAAAAATACTTTTTACATATACATTAGTATTTACCCATATGAAATGCTGCAAACTATTGTAAGTATGGGATCAAGGCATTTTAAAATTACAGAGTATATTAAAGTTTTTCCTAAACAAGGCTCAATTGGAATTTCCAGTAAATGATGTCCAAGCTCGGTTAAGTCTTCCCATGCATCAAGTGCATCCATTGTCTGAAAAGTAAGAATAACATTAAATTATTATGATACTATCATAGAAATCATTTTTTTTAGACCTATATGAAGTGTCGAGGGACATTTAATTGATACATTACTATGCATACAAAATATTTAAAGAAAGTTCAAAAGAAAACTAAGAACAAAAAAAGCAATTTGTAGAAAACTAGATAAAAAAGGGGAATGTTGAAATTATTTTCACAATATGCTCATAAAATAAGCCCAAAAGTAAACAAAATTACATTTTCCACTGCACTAAAATGGTTAATACAGTACAAATCATTTATTTGTAAAATAAAATGTTCTTTTCACTTAATTCTAATCTGGTATAGTGTCATTTGATATACTTTAAAAATGGTTTTTTTGAACTATTTCTTAGTAGAAATATTAACACTAGTCTTGAAAAGTATAAACTTTGAAAGAATATCAAAAACTACAAAGAATGTTTGATTCAGAATGTTTCAAAGATTCATAATACATCATTAACCAAAGTTTTAGGTGAAAATTTATGATACTTTTACAAAATAACACACAGATAAAGTACTGCAACGTCTTTAAATAATTTGACAAGGTAAATTTGCTTCAAAGAGTTTACATTGGAGTCATTCAAAAGGTCAGTTCTACTCAGAATCTCTACTGATCTATTCAGATCAATTTTTTCATAAGTTTTTGACATTTCGTATGATCATTATGATTTTTGTTTGTTGATTTTTTTTTGTCATTTTCTGTATAGAAAATGTGTACCAAAATGTAACACCTTGGTCTTTCTTCTTTGTTTTCTCAAGTTTTTTTTTATGACATTTACTCAACTAAAAAGAGGAACCCTCCCACACCAGAACCTTGTAATGTAGTATCTTCCAGGAGGGAGGTTTCTTTTAATTTTCATTTCCTGAGGAAGATTTTTTTTGTAATATTTTTATAATAATTTTATATCCTTATAAAATTTCATATATAAGAAAAAAAATGTTCACAATTTTTAAGTTTTGGGTTTTCATCATCTAAAATTAACTCTCCGAGTTACTGACAAAGAAATATAATGTTTAATGCAATTTTTATTAAATAAAACTTGCACATTCTTTTATTATCAGGACGTGTAAATAAAATCTTTAATAGTCCTCATTAGACTATGTTTTGGCAGGACTTTATAAGTCTATGCACTTAATAAGTTTATTTGCAAGAACTTTTATATTTTATGAAATTTGCACTTTTTATTAGTTCTTGCAATAACTGTTTACAATCATTTTAGATCAAAATAATTCTTAGTATTCAATGAAATAAAACATCTCCAGCAACTATTGGCATCTCATTTTTTTTTAAATATTGCTCTTAAGAATTTTTATACTAGGCTTGACTTGGAGTTTTAATTTTTGAGGCGACAGATATTTAAAATTCAATCAAGAATAATAATCAGTGAAAACAACAATACTAAATACTTGATGATTTGAGCTCTTATTTTTTTTTAAATTAAAACAAAAATGCTTATAGATGTCAACAAATGGTCTATCACTATTGAAATTTTAAAAAAATTTAATTGAACTTCCCATCCATTGCATTCAAACAAATATAGATTTGTGTACTATTACGAGTCTTCATACACTATTGCAGATATAACAAAATGTTGATAAATAACAGGCACTAACCCTTCCCTAACATACATTTTGCTTGCATTATTCCAGATTACCAAATTTTTGTTTAATAGATGACGTAGTCCCATCCAATTCTGGTAAACAAGGCTACAGTGTGATTTCAACATAACAAACAAAAATACTAACCTTTTCAAAATTAACTACCCATCAGCAATATTTCCAAAGCAATAAATATATATATATATATATATATATATATATATATATATTAGCGGGACATTTCAAACCCATTTTGTATAGTACGTGATCATTTGCAATACTTACTTTCAATAGCTGAACAGAGTTTCTAGTCATGAGAAATGAAGGAGGTTCTACAGCTCGTGCAAGAAATTCTGCAATTGGTGTATTTGGTGGAGCCAAGAGTTTTGTGTGAAGGCATAGCTCCTAAACATACAATTATTACCATATTACAAATCACTTGAAATAATATACATACAGTACCAGACACAAAATTTATTGTAAAATATTACTTTCTACAATTAATGTTAATTTATTTCATTATTGCAACATAGCCATCAGATCACATATTTAAATAATTATTCAATTCAATTCAATTTATTTAGCTATAAATACGAGGGTTGATCAAATATAAACGAGACTGACTTTCTAAAAACTTTTCCGTTGGACATTGAACTCTAAAGGGTGGGGTTTCAGGTAGCCTGGGAGGTTTGGGACGGGCGTAGACGGGCAACATTTC
Organism: Callitettix versicolor; assembly: GCA_022606455.1. Lineage (NCBI taxonomy): Eukaryota > Metazoa > Arthropoda > Insecta > Hemiptera > Cercopidae > Callitettix > Callitettix versicolor. The sequence goes on from CM040189.1 coordinate 69,506,671, forward strand.
CGTTCGGACCCTTCAGTATAAAACTATACAATGAGTGAGAGTGAAGTGCACGTTTCCGTGGAGCAGAGAATTATTATTAAGTTTTTGGCCAAGGAGGGGATCAATCCGACTGAAATATTTTGTAGATTGATGGCTCAATACGGGGACAGGACCCTGTCAAGAGCTCGCGTTTTTGCTTGGCACAAGGAATTCGCCGAAGGACGGGAAGCAGTAGAAAACCTGAAGGCCTAATCACGATCGTCAGCCGGGAAGGTAATGGCCACTGTATTTTTCGACAATTAAGGCGCCTATCACGTCGATTTCCTCCATCAACGACGCACAATAAATGCACAATATTATTGCGATGTTTTAGAGGTCATAAAACAGTCTTTTAAGTAGGAAAAGGAAATCTAAACCGGCGAAACGTCATTCTTCTTCACGATAATGCCCGAACACATTCAGCTTAACGCTACGAGGCTTAAACTCGATCAAATTGGCTGGGAACCAATGGAACATCCCCATACAGTCCAGACTTATCACCCTGCGACTATCACCTGTTTGGGCCACTCAAAGAGGCGCTTGGAGGCCAGCGTTTCAAGACGATTCTGCGGTGGAGACCTTCGTGCTCAATGGCTCAATGAACGCCCGAGAACTTTTTACGAAGATGGAATTAAAAACTTCCAATCCGGTCGGAAAAATGTGTTACTCGTAATGAGGAGACTATGTAGAAAAATAAGTTGTATCAAGAATAATTTGTAAGTAAGCAATAAATTTTTTAAAAAATCAGTCTCGTTTATATTTGATCAACCCTCGTACATGACTTCTAGGTGATACAATGTATCCTGAAAAAGAGAGGCATACCTCTCTGTGATCGAGAGTTAAAACTTATAAACTAACACTTAAAAACTAGAAAATAAAAGGGATAATTATGCTATGCACTGCAAACAAAAGAATTACAATAAAAATTATATAGAGACATTGGAAATAAATGCACTTATATAAAAAGTTACCATTATTGTTTATCAAAAGTTATAAAAATCTCATAAAGTTCTTTTATATAGTTCGTTTTTTTTTTTTTTTTTTTTTTTTGTTTTAGAAGAAACAAATTCTTTAGATGAGCAGGCAGTTTATTAAAATATTTTATGGCAGTATAAATGTTGTTCTTTTTACATATTGCTTTAGTATAAAGTGGTATTCTGATATCCTTACCACGTGTCATACTAATAGAGTTCGTATATAAAGAGCTTAGATAAGAATAATGATAATTTAAACAATTTATTATATAAAGTTGTTCTAAGGTGAGAATAGAATTGGAGGCCAATAAGTTACTAATTTATTCTGTACTGATATCAGCGGTTTCAAGTCAGTATTATATGCACCACCCTATATAATTAAAACATAATTGATTAAACTGTAAACAAATGCAAAGTGTATAGTTACAAGTACTATATTAGGTAGATGCTTCAGCTTATAACCTAAAAATAAAAAATATCTGGGTTTAATTAGAATTAACTTATTTCAGTGGTCTTATAACTCATTTTGTAGAGGCTACTGCAGTTTTGAAACTTCAGTGTTTCATCCTCCGGCCATAGTACAAATGGTGAAATTATTCTGTCAAGGTCGTCACAAAGTGAACAAAAGAATGAAAACACATGTCACAACACTAAAGTTCGAACTGTAACAACATATGAGTTGACAAAACACATCTTATCGGAGTGTTTTAATAAAATCGTGTAATTGTGTTTAGTGTTGTAATATTTGTTTTTTAATGTTTTGTTAACTTTGTGATGACCTCAACAGAAGATCTGCTTTGTACTGAAGATGAAACATTAAAACTTCAAAACTGTGGTAGCCTTTTCGAAGTGAGTTATACGACCACTAGATGGAAGAAAACAGGTTAATCATAATTATTTAATTTATTAATATCTCACACAATCAAGTAGTTTTACAAATTTATGTTACTAAAAAAAGTTGGTAAAGTGAAGTAAATTTTTTACTACCAGCGCCTGACATCTAGTTCGTTTAATTGTTACTAACGAAATTTTTGATCAATACATTTAGGCTGAAGAATAATGAAATATCTTTTTAGGGTGCAGAGAACATTATAAAAGTCTTGTAAAATTAATTTTTGGACCTTTGGTACTGTACTTTTATAAATTTTAATTTATTTATGCCTACATTATACAGTAAATCTTCTAGCTGCAGATACTGTAGACGCAAAAAAAATCCTACAGAAATAAGAAGAATCTGAAACATGTTCGATGGATCATAACTTTGATCATATTCACTCTGATTTTTAAGAAATTAAATATCTATTAAGTTAACAAAAAATTAGTGGGATAGCTGGGGCAAGCGGTTGATGAACTAAGCTATCCAACATCCTTTTAATTCAATTATTATTTACTGTAATAGAGTTACTAAACAATTCTGAAGCAATTGATTACTCTACTCTAGATTCAATAGTTATATAACTTCGAACGAAGAGTCAGTTGTGAGTGAGCATACAATTGTTGACATTAACATCAAAGCTAAACTTTTACAAACATCTAGGGGCATCCAAGGCTGAAAAATCAAACATACGAGAGCCAAGTAAACCTTAAACAGAATGACTAAAATCCATCCTTAAGAAAAAAGAGGAGGGAAAAGAGTTGCTTGAAGGGTTTCATTTCCGCTCAAGCAAAAAAGGTATGTTCCAATGGTAGCTCTTTTACTCCTGCCTCTAAGGCAAAGCATGGAAATGGATTTATTAGACTGAACAGCTAGTCCAAAGGTGCTGGAAAAACAGTATGGGGTGCTTATATCCAAATGCACAGTGAAATTCTAGCATCTACAAGATGGCTGTTGTACTCTGCCAATGCCAAGAATAACACACATTGTATTCTTGGAAGAAGAGTCCTTGATCCTCAGAAGTGAGCTTGACACAAGAAGAACAGCCTTCAGTATTCAGATGACAATGTGAACTTATCAATGGACACTGTAGGATCTAGATTGAGGTTGGTCAAAGGATTACAGGGAGGTCATTCTCTAATTTATTAAAATAATGGAGTGACAAAAGTCCAAAGTGGCTGACATTCCTTGGGGATGCAAAACATCCTCCTTTAAAAAGTTTAATTCCGTCTACTGTTGCCACATTATACTGGTTATGGGTTATGAGTAGAATGTTTCCAATACTTTCAATGCATCTGGTATCAATATTTTTCTTTCGATACTGGCAATATTGTTATCGATATTAGTGTTTTAATAATATTGAGGTATTGATAACAGCACTTAATATCATATGATGATACTGGCCAAAATTGTGTCACATTTATCTATATGTTACTTTCGCAAACAAAGAGGTTATTCAAAATCAGGATACAAACAACTGAATACTTACACAGCGAAACGTCACCTGTCTATGTTTTTCTTATCGCCTTATTTTATAATCTATGTTTAATATCAGTTAAAATTTGACTTTGATATCTCGGTCAGTACATTGCTTTTTTTTATACTTGGTTATATTTGTATATTATAGTAATAACAAAGTGCATATTTATTTAGTTTTTTTCTTAATAGTAAAGTATAATAATTTTTACAAATTAGTTTCATGCTGTAATAGTAACCTTATTGCTTTTTTAAAATACTTTGTTGTATTTGTACAGTATTTTATTAATTACAAGTGTATTTAGTTTTTTTCACAGAATTTCCAAGAACTACGTTCACAATAGGTTAAAACTCTTAACCATTTATTTATTACTAAAATTTCCTTTACATACAATGTATACGTAAAAGACATATAGCAGATATAAATGCCTGAACAGGTTTTTAATTAATAATGATTTTTGCTATAGTTTGTAGCACATACTTGTTTTTTAACATACCGAATTTGTTGTATTTGTACATTTAAAAACTATTAAATAAAGTACATAGTTTTTTCACATTGGTAAAATTTTAGGTTATACATTCCTAAACTCATTACTTAACAATTTTTTTTTATTAAAACATCACGTTATTAATCGATATTACAAATAATAATAACACATTTAATTATTATTGTTATTCTTAGTATAAATATTTTATTAAAACAAAGCAAAGTTACTCGATATCACAATTCGATATTTCCTATCTGATATTATAGGAATTTTGATATTTTCCCCGATATTGTATCTATATCAAATATTGTATTAAATGTGTTACTGGAACATTCCTAGTTATGAGAAGACTCACAATATTTTTTTTTTAAATAGTTTAAAATAATTATACAATTGTCAAAAACATTTAAAAAACTATATTAAAAATGTTGCTTTTAACTAAAATAACAGGTTTAAATTAATGGAGATGTAATACATTAAAAACTTGTGACCTATAAAATTAAATAACAAATAGGTATAATTTTTCATTCTTATAAATAACTGGTATTTCCTTACTATACTTGTAAGTGTATATATTACTTGTAAGGGTTCGCTCAATAAAGCTGGAGTCTGATGAGGTTCCATAGAACGATATCGTGTGCTGGAGAACAAATGAAAACAAACACCCGGCTGTGACCTCCCTGCACGACCTCGGCGTTGCCTCACACACGCCTGTGAAATCCACTGGCTTTTCAATATGTAAACATTTGTCAGGGCATTGTAGGTTTTCTGTGTAAAATAAGAACAAATAAATAAATAAATACACCAATGTTCACTACACTAACAAATTATGTAAAATTTAAAAAAAATTGTAAAATGTAAAATTATTAGAAAAAATTGTTCCATCTGCGACATACTGTCCGTAATGTGCTGCAGACACACAAACAAGTTTTGTGTTGTTTATTGGAACAGTTATCCTTATCAAAATGCAACTGATATCAAGTCTGTTGAAATTTTAGTCAAATACTACAATTTTTTCTGTTTTTCTATGAAGATTGTTGAGTCATTTCGTACACTCCAAATCTGCGATCAAAACAGCCATGATGAGCAATAGTCCATCACCAAAACTGATTGACTGTAAAGTTGTTCCATAATTTGGATCAATGAAAAAAATTAAAACTACTATTATCACACTTATAAATGAATAAAAATTTTAAAAATGTAATACACTGTTCAGTTATTTTCAAAATTACTGCTAAAAAACATACCTGCTTTACTTTTCCAGAATCAATAACGAAAACCACATCATCAATGGTAATGCTGGTTTCTGCAATATTGGTAGAAAGAATAATTTTACGGTAGCCAGGAGGTGGTGCCTTGAATATCTGCTTCTGGTCTAATGTCTGTAAGGAAGCAACACATTGAATCTCTACAAGTTTATATGTACCAATATTAACTTTAATCCCTTCATATATTTTATATTCATCTATATTATCAGATCCAATTAAATTGGAATGAAATAACTGTAATACTTTTTGATATTAAATATTATTTATATTTATAAAATATAATTTTTTCTTTTATAAATGCAAATTACTTTACCTGCATTTTTGAGTGTAGCGTGAGCAGCATCAATTTACCATATTCAAGAAATTTACTTTCGTTACTCACAATTTTATCCCTTAAAGTTAAAATCGTATCATATCCAGTAAGGAATATCAAGACCGCACCTTTAAACAAGATTTGACAACTTTAGACAATGTTTCTGTATGGTGTGTGTGTGTGTGTGTGTGTGTGTGTGTATATATATATATATATATATATATATATATATATATATATATATATAAACATATAAAGATATATTGGAAATAGACAATAATAGTAAAAGAGTGCACTTTTTAAAATAGTTTAAAGAATATAAATTTAACAAATATTGGTTGTACACTTTTTTGGCCTGTTTTTAATACATAAATTCAATGCTTTTAAAATTACAATTTGAGAATTTCTGTATGACGACTATTACTATTTCACTATATGAAGTAAAAAGTATGGATATCGTGTAAATAATCAATCCAGAAATTTTGCTGGATCTCTTAGTTTTCAGGCCCCTTAGACCTGAGTCACGAACTAATTTTTTGATTTGGGTGTTTGTGTTTTTATTCACATAACTGCAAATGACCAAATTTTCAACTCTAATGAAATTCGACAAGCACTAAATTTGTTTTTCTTATAGATTTTTCTCCAATTTTTTCAAAATTTTTGAAAACAAATTTTAATTTTCAAAATTGTTTTTTCAAGTTTTTGGCTAAAAATATTGTAGAAACAGGTTTTCTTGTATGATTTTCATCGAAAGCTGCTCAAATGTAGTTTTTATAAATCAAATTTATATTAAAAAAATGTATGAGCTGCCATATTTGCTATATATAATTTGTTTGTCTCACTCTTGATTGTGCAGGATCAACCTATGTACAGGCATTCTATGCCCCCTGTAAGCCCTTCTTATGTACACTAAATGTTTTGTAGGAAGGAAGTTAGTAAATACATAAATATATTTCTAAAAAAAATGGGTTAAAAAACTAGATCATTGGTTTAGAATAAAAAAAAAAAAATAATAATATGGCAGTTAGAATTTAGTTTTTTTATTTACTTATTAACTATTAAGTTATTTCATTTTAAATTAGCTACACTGACTAAAGCATTTTTATATAATTTTCCCCTGATTTTTCTTTTTATAAGCATACAATTATCTAGTAGTTTATATTTTCAAAATGTATTAATTTTTAATTATGACTACAATTTAAGTAAAATGTGATGAACCGATTTGATTTTTTTTTATAATAATTCCATGTGAGATAGTTTGTGTAATGCATTTGCACCATTTATTTATATAGGCCTTGGTATTACTGAATGTTTACTTATTAATAAATGAAATTTTATTTCTGTATAAAAAAAACAGAAATAAATTAGTTAACAATATATGTATAACACTACTCAATTGAGATTGAAATGTATGTTTACTACAGTAGAAAATACTGATGAAGACCAGTTTTGGAGTTAATACAATAAGTAAACTTCTAAAATACCTTTTTTGCCAGAAGAATGAATGTGTAAGAGTATTGCCAAGATCAAGTCATAATCAATCAGCTCATCATCGAAGCAGTGTTGGTAAACTTCAACAATCTGTTTGCTCTCTTCCGACATCTCTACTTCCACTTCAATTTTCTTGGGTGGCTTACACTCATAGTATTCTCTGCAAAGTATCATACCCAAATTTGTCTATATTTCGAACATGTATATTTGCATATATTATTTTTTGTAATTATTATTTACTGAACATACAGTTAGTACACAGTCGAGCTCCATGATATCCAAAAAAATTAGAAAACTAATATATACTTTCACAATATTCTTTTACTTAGTGACATACGTTTCGCTGTGAGGCACTATTAGATGTAGTGAAAGTTAAAAATTATAAAATGTATCTAGGAAACATGTATGTATACACTAACACAGTTGATGTTAGAAGTAGAAGGGGAAGGTAAAGAAAGGAAGGACTGACAAGTACATAAGGTCAGTGACAGCAGGTTGGGAAAAGCTTGAGTAATGAAGAGGGGTTATAAGTCTATTCATTTAAATTAAAATTTGAGTTTTTACTGATAGACCTATATATTTCCAAAATTTCTAAATTATTAAGTTTTATACTTTTTTGGTATTTACAGATTACAGTAATTTGTTCAAATTAAAAGCATGACTAGATTCTAATAAATGATTCACAAAATTTGAGTCATTTTTTCGAACATCCAACAACTGAAATGTTCTTTAAATACTCTTTCAGATTGTAAAGCTACAATATCTCCCCTCTAGAGTCAAACTTTAACCTTTCTTCCTTACTGAAGCCTATTGTTTAGTGTTTTCCTAACATGCTGGTCACTAACCTTCTTATATACTTTTTAGTCTTTTTCTATTTTCCCTTCCAGTTTTAACTTTATGTTCCCCACAAGGGGTGCAGACTAGCTGCACCTATTGAGAGGATTTAGACATCCCTCGCAGTACCCAAATCTAACACACACTTACACTTACAACACTACACTTACAACTTTAACACTTTACACTCACACTTACATTTAGGGAGGCAATAATAGCCTCAGTATGCTTTTTGTCTTAAAAAAACTGTATGTTAGTAATTAAGTAACTTTATAATTTTTTGCTTTACTATGTCCGAAATGAAGATGCTTCATGGCAAAACATATTATTAAATAAAAGAAATTTTGCAAAGCTATATTATAGTTTCACTAAATTTCCATTTTTCCAATTTGAAAAGTGTACTAATTTTCCTAGATAACAAACCTTATTATGAACCAAATAAACAGTACTTAAATTTAGACATACATGGTTATATTCTGAATCAGCTAGTTATATTGTTGACTACTTCCATTTCAAAGTGTTTTTATTATTTATGTCCGTTTTTTTTTTATGCTGAAATGGTTCTTACTACTGAAGAGAAAATTGTTATTGTACAGCATTTTTTCATTTATATGGAATGAGTCAATCCGGTGGTCCAAGTTTAGAACCAATTTCTAACGATTTTGAGGAAAAATTTCGTAAGCCGCCAATAAGCAGCTATGAAGCTACTTATGTTAAACTAATAATCAGTATGTTAGCTGGCATTGAAAATTTCCATTTAAAAGGTGTAACAGATTAGTGGTTGAGCAAGTTACACTGTCTCATAAAAGAAATCTTCACCAAATATCTCTGAAAACATCCACAAAAACATTTTTAAGAATATTGCTAGTTGTTTAAAAAATTCTACCAGTCAATACTTGAATGTCAGGAACATTTTTTTTTTTAACTTTAATGTTAGCATATTTATACACCAACAATTAATCTTAGATTATATTAATACTAAAGGAAGGGATAATTCAACTCCTGTCACTTCGATCAACTATACATTTCCATTTCACTGTATGGTTTTGAGATGAAAATTACATTCATTTAATCATACAATCATCCTCAACAAACAGCACATGTTTTCTTGAATTTCAGCATCAAATGCTGCTCTGAGCATGTAACCTCAGATGTGCAGTAAAAGGAGCATATTGGGCTCTTATATTTTTGATAATGATAACGAGAATCCTGTTACTATAAACCAAGAGCATTACAAAGAAAATTATTCAACCTTTTGAGAGATATCTTACAAGACTTTTTCATAAATCTAAAAGGTTAGAAAGTTAAATGTGAATGATACTTTGTTTTATGGACCAAAATAGTAGTTCCATTAACATAAGAGAATAACCATATATCAAGTTTATATATATATATATATATATATATATATATATATATATATATATATATATATATATATGTTTTATGGACCAAAATAGTAGTTCCATTAGACCATATATCAAGTTTATATATATATATATATATATATATATATAATTATATAGACAATTATTGTAAACTTTGCTAGATTTAGTGTTAGACTTAGCTATATTTAATGCTGACAATTTAGCTTTTAACACAGTAAGCATTTTCATGTACCTAGAGAAGAAAGAGCAGAAGCTCAGTGTGAATCGAGGTTTCACTCAGTTCGCATCTCAATGCATATGAGACGAACTTAAATAATTATAATAAGTTTTAAGTGAATATTAAAGTCTTATTGTAATTAATAAAAAGTTGTTTTTTAAAAATCGACGTCCCCGAAACCATACCATAACTGGCGCAGTCGGTAGGACACTTCGGGAAAATTAGTGCATATAATTTTTTTTCAGTTTCAACTGTTAACCGAAGTGTCGAACAAAAGACCAACCGTTTAATTTAATAAGTGCATATTACTAAATTGAACACAACCAACCGGCAAAGTGAATATTTGCAACCGTAGAGTGAACATCTACATCCGAACCAAAGTGATGTGAAATAATTGTGTAAAGGTTCAGTGCATCACGCAATGAGCATAGAGTTTTGGATTTTGTAAGTAATACAAAGAAGAATAACCTTTGTGAATCTGTTTACATTATCCTTAGTTATTTATAACATTTTAACTTTAAATAATAATTAAATTAAATTTTTACAATGGCAACTCCTGTTTTAAAGAAGGAATATCTAGATATGATTCCGGAATATTCTGGAGAACCTACAATGTTAAGTAGATTCATATCAATTTGTGACAAAATAGTTGCTAAATTTTATGTAGCTAGTAATCCCGAAGACTTTCAAAATGAATATTTAATGTCAACGATTTTAGCTAAATTAAAAGGATCTGCTTTAGAATTAGTTGTAAGTTCTAATAGTTATGCTTGGTTAGATGTAAGGAAAACACTTTTATCTTGTTATTCAAACAAAAGAGATTGCTTTACATTAAATCTCGAAATGGCTGAACTAAAACAAGAAGTCAATGAATCACCATTTAAATTCTACGACAGAATACACAAATTGTTAAACCTGCAAATAGCATATTTTGTAAATAAAGAAGTAGGTAACCATTTGGTACTATGCGAGTATGTTCAAAAATTAGCTTTACGAGTTTTATTAAGAGGGCTACAGGAACCATTAGGTTCTCTTATGAGAACGAAAAATCCCACAACTTTGGGTGAGGCACTTAACATGCTTACAAACGATTTCCAGTTTAAAAAAAACGGATTATTCCAAACAAACCGTTCCAACATTCCACCAAAAAACCAATAAATGCCAATCAGTAAACCAATACCTAACCATCAGTCTCAACAAAACCCTTACAAACAATTGCATCAACCACCACAACCCAATTCTAACTATGGACACAGACAACCTTACAATCAGACACAAAAACATTTTGTAACTAATTATACTCCAAAAGCAGATCAAAGTTATCGACCCACGCCAATGAGCATTTCGACTAGACAAACGGGCACCGCGATTAGACAAAATAAGTTATACCAGATGACCAGCAAGCAGGTTGACCAAGAAAGCGATGATCACGCGATGTACGAACTGACGAGGCAAATACCTAATATTTCCTTATCAGACCAGGATGTAACAGACGAGAATTCGGAAGAACAATGTTTTGACTACAACCACACTGACGAAGACTGTGAAGATAACCACTTAATCTCACAATCCGAAGAGAATAATTTTTTAGAGATGACCAACTCAGGAACCGATTTTCGATAATGAATCTGAGGAGTGATAACAATCACTTACCTTTTATATACGATCCGAATACTAACTTTAAAATATTAATCGACACAGGTAGTACACGATCTTTTATAAGAAAATCATTAGGCCTAGAATGTTTTAAAACAAGTATAATTAAAGAACCCTTTGAAGTAACCACTGCACATGGCGTTTCAAGAGATAACTTTAGTTGTAAACTACCTTTGTTATTTAAAAAAGCAATGAAATTTTACCTGTTTGACTTCCATAAACAATTTGATCTATTGCTAGGTTTGGATAACATTAAAGATTTGGGAATACATTTAGATTTTATAAATAATAAGCTAATCTTATGTGGTAAGAAGATTCCTATTCATTATTTTAACACGGATGAAGACGTATCACAAAAAAGAACAGACTCTGTTAAACAACAAATTTCAAGTTACATAGTACAAGCTAGAACCAGTCAAATTATGAAAATTTCAGTAAATAATATAAATAACGGTGAAGGAGTGTTAGCATATAAACAAATAAATGGGTTAGAAATTCCTCAATGTTTAGTAATAGTAATGTATGGCGTAAGCTCTTTGTCCCATTACTAACAACACAACAAGAAATATTAAATTGACTATAAATGAAACATTTAAATTAGAACCCTAAGTGATTACAATATTTATGAACCAAAAACATTGGACAATAGAATTAATTTTAATATGACTGATTACAAAAGTCGAAAAAATATTTTTGATTTGTCAAAAATTAGAGTAGAAACATGAATTCGGAAGAAAAATTGCCATTACTAAATTAGTACAAGAGTACGCAGATATTTTTCATGTTGACGGAAATAACTTGACCTTCACTAATCAAATAAAACATATAATTCGAAAACCACAGACGAAATTCCCGTATATTCTAAAAACTACAGATATCCAGAAATTTATAAAAATGAAGTTAACAAACAAATTGATGATATGCTGAATCAGGGAATTATTCAACCTTCTCAATCCCCGTGGAACTCTCCAGTTTGGATTGTACCCAAAAAGCAGGACGCCTCCAGTAAACAAAAATTTCGACTAGTAATAGACTTCAGAGGCCTAAACTCAAAAACAATTGATGACCGATTTCCTTTACCGAACATAACAGATATTTTAGACAAATTAGGGACGATCTCAATATTTTTCGACATTGGACTTAGCTTCAGGATTTCACCAAGTGGAAATGGACCCAGACAGTGTAGAAAAAACAGCATTTTCAACAGAAACCGGACATTACGAATTCTTAAGAATGCCTTTTGGTCTAAAAAACAGTCCTTCCACATTTCAGAGAATTATGAACAATGTTTTAAGGGGAATTCAAAATGAAACATGCCTAGAATATTTAGATGACGTCATAATTTATTCGACTAGTCTCCAAGAACACATACAAAGACTTAGGGAAGTTTTTGACAGATTAAGGAAAGCAAATTTTAAAATTCAGTTAGACAAAACCGAATTTCTTAGAAAAGAAGTAGCGTATTTAGGTCACCTAGTAACAGCAGAAGGTGTCAAACCAAATCCAGATAAAGTGAAAGCAATTAAAAACTACCCAATTCCAAAAACCACCAAACAAATTAAGGGATTTTTAGGTCTATTGGGATACTATAGAAAATTTATTAAAAATTTTGCTGGAATTACTAAACCTTTTACAAACTGTTTGAAAAAAGGTGCAACAATCAAAATAGACGATCCAAATTATATAAATTGTTTTGAAACTTGCAAGAATATATTATCTAATGAACCTTTGTTACAATATCCAGATTTTGAAAAAGAATTTAATTTAACTACGGATGCTAGTAATTTTGCGATCGGAGCAGTGCTTAGCCAAAATAAAAGCGGAGCTGATTTACCTATAGCCTATGCGAGTCGAACGTTAAGTGATAGCGAAGTCAATTATTCGGCGATAGAAAAGGAATTACTTGCTATAGTATGGGCAACTAAATATTTTCGGCCTTATATCTACGGAAGAAAATTCAAAATTTATTCGGACCATAAACCTTTACAATGGCTTTTTCAGTCAAAGAACCAAATTCTAAACTTCTTCGGTGGAGACTTAAATTAGAAGAATACGATTACCAAATAGTGTATAAAAGGGCAAGTTAAATCAAAAGCGCTGACGCACTTTCTAGAATACAACTAAACGTTAGCGATACCAGTCCAGTGAACTCAGGATCAACGACCGATCAAGACATTCAGCAAACAGTAGCAGAATCAGTAAACTTATATTTTCCGGAATTAGACGAAGGACTTCCAGAAGTAGACGATGCTCAATCGATGTTAGCCAACATAGATGAAACGGAAGATATCTTAGTCGACTTGGCAGCAGCAGAAGATAACGCTGAAGATAACGACCAGACGTTACATTCAAATTATGAAGGTAACACAATGATTGAAATGCCAATTTTGGATGAACCTGTTAATTTTGGAAAAAAACAGATAATAATATCTCTTGTAAACTATAACCCCAAAAAAGTAAAAATACAAAAATTATTTAACAACAGTAAAACAAGATTCATTGTAGAGATATCTAAAAATAATTTCGATAATGATGCCGTAAATTTTGTAAAACAATATTTAATACCAAATATAAAATATAGTATATACTTTGAAAACGATAATTATGAAAAATTTGCAACTTGCATAGCCAGACATTTTAAAAATTCGCAACTATGGTTAATTAAATGCACCACAAAATTAGTGGACATAACCGATGAAGAAGAGGTTCAGGAAATCATAAAAAATTATCACGTAGGGAAAACCAATCATCGTGGAATTCAGGAAACATACGAACAAATAAAAAGGAGATATTATTGACCAAATATAAAAAATCATATTCAAAATTTTGTAAACAACTGTGACATTTGCTTAAAAACAAAGTACGAGAGGATACCCTTAAAGCTAGAAATGAATTTAACACCAACAGCTACGAGACCACTACAGATAATGCACGTGGACAGTATTACGCTTGATAAGCAAACGTTTAATAACAGGTTAGTAAAAGAAATGATGGATTTACACAAAATAAAAATTCATTTCATAAGCACACAACATCCACCATCGAATGGGATGGGAGAGAGATTACATTCTACACTAATAGAACATACAAGATTATTAAACAACCAATCTGAATTTAAAAATGAAACAATAAAAAATAAAGTAAAATATGCAATAATCGCCTACAACAACAGTATACATTCTGTAACGAAATTAACTCCGTTTGAAATTTTAAATGGACACATAAATTCCAATTCACTTTTAGATATTGACGTTGAGAGACAAGTTATGAATGATTACGTTGCCACCCACAAAGAAAGGACACAAAGATTGTATGAGATTATTAGAGAAACAAACCAAAATACAAAGGAAAATATTTTAACTAAAAGGAATGTCAATAGAGAAATTAGTACCGAAATTCCATCTGATGTTTATGTCAAAACTGTACAGAAACAAAATAAAACTAAAAACAAATATAATAAAGAAGAAGTTACTTCAGTAAACGCGGAATTAAAAACGGCAAAAATTAAAGGGAGACACCCTAACACCAAACAAAAAATCCATCTATCAAAAATTAAAATACCAAGGAAAATCAGTAAAATTCCAAAATCTAATGATCCTTCTATAAATCCTGTTCCAGGTCCCTCCTCTTCCTTCAGGGAGTAATTAAAGATAAGCTAGAGATAATTTATGTAGAAAATAAAGTTAATATTAAGAAAATTAGGTATACTTCAACCAAGTATAATTTCCACAAAATAATTGTTCAGTGAAATAAAAAAAATTCATCAGTTCTATAATAATAAATTACCATTAGAGCCATAAATAGAAAATATGTGGGCATTTGAAAGTGTAATAGACGTAAGTTGTAAAATTAGAGCTAAAGAAATAGTATATTTGCTGAAATTGCTTATTGTAAATGAAATAGACTATAATATTTATAAGTTGTTATTTGTACCAACTAAATATGAATCAGGATATATAACTGTAATTCCTAGAGCAAAATATATGTTAATGTCTAAATCTAAGTTAGGTAAGGTTAAACTCTTAGGTTTAAACAGTAATTGTAAGAACAAAATTCATTCAAAATCTCTATGCTCATTGGAACAAATAACTAATCATAATCTTGATTGTGAAACATCTATAATACAATCCGGCAAGACGGACAGCTGCAAATATTCTGCATTGGAGATTCCTGAAAATTTAATATGGATTCCTGAAATGAACCAATATTTGGCAATTTTACCTCAAAAGGAAACTACAGCAACTACACTTCGAGGGATCTACTTAATCAGTCCCAACAATGATTCAATTCTTTATCAAGATAAACAATTGTATCATTTAATTTAGACGCTATATCAAAAATTCATCAACATTCAGTTACTACAAGAAAAATCAGCATCTGGACCATCATCATATTCGGAAGTCTTCTCCTGGGGATTATTTATATTGTGTTTAAAAGATTTTCGGGAAAAGACCAACGTCAACCCAGCACTCAACCACCCCCGGAAGTTTTGTTTAGGGATGGAGGAGTTATATAGACAATTATTGTAAACTTTGCTAGATTTAGTGTTAGACTTAGCTATATTTAATGCTGACAATTTAGCTTTTAACACAGTAAGCATTTTCATGTACCTAGAGAAGAAAGAGCAGAAGCTCAGTGTGAATCGAGGTTTCACTCAGTTCGCATCTCAATGCATATGAGACGAACTTAAATAATTATAATAAGTTTTAAGTGAATATTAAAGTCTTATTGTAATTAATAAAAAGTTGTTTTTTAAAAAGCGACATCCCCGAAACCATACCATAACTTATATATATATATAAAGTTATCAGTACATTTCAGTAAAATTACCAGAAAGATAAGCTGTCCCTGTACTACAAAATTATTATATGATATTTAAAATTATTTTTAAGTAATAACTAATTTTTCCTAATTTCATATTTTAATATTAACCTAACACAATGAACATAATTTTACATATTTTTTTATATAATTTTTTTGATATTTAAAATTACTTTTAAAAACTATTTCATTTTTTCTAATTTAATTTTAATATTAGCCTAACACAATCAATAAAAGTTTATATATATATAAGTTTATATATATATATATATATATATATATATATATATATATATATAAAGGTTCTTATTATTTGTAATATTTTTAACATTTTTGGATTAGTTGCTAATAATAATGAAATACAATTTTCTAAAATCATTTTCAATGAATGATATACTTTTCCTACTTACTCATAAACTTGCAACAATTCCATTATCTCAGTATGACCTTGCTTCTTCGCCCAATCCAAAGCCGTCATTTCATTGCTTGACTTAATGTTAACATTAGCTCCCAGATTTAAAAGTTGTTCCGTAACATCGTAGTTCCCTCTGGCTGCAGCCACCATAAGAGGAGTTAATCCTGTCCCTAAATGCTAAAAATTTAAATGTATTAATTCAAGATAGTAAGATATCAAAAAAAACAAATACGTGTATGACAGAATAATTCTGGGATGTGTGTGTTTGAAAAGAATTTTGTGGATACATGTGATAGAAAATAATTTTGTGAGCAAAAGTGTTACAATTATAAATATGACTTAGAAGCTGGCCTGGATTTGCCATTAGGCAGACTTCCTTTAAGTGCAAAATTCTTAAAGGTAGCATTTCCCCGACATTTTTGTTACACTTAGCAAGCATATTTCTTATTTTTAATGTATAAAGCTACAAATCAAAACTGAAACAACTCATGCAGCGGAACTTGTTTTTAGACATTTTCTTTGTGCATTAATCCCACCAAATTTGGTAAAACAACAGCAGGTAACGGTTGATGACAGCCCAATGAATCATGACAATGCTGTGCCTCCTCCATCATTTCACACTAGTCAGGTGACATAAACATACTTACTGGATTACCTTCCCTTTCACCCCTCTCCCTTCTTTGTCTTTCACCACTCATCTGCTGTTTGTTAGTATTCATTGGAATATGATTATGACTGTATCATTTTTTGTGTTCTTCATTTTCACTTTGTTATATTGATGAGTTACTATTTATTTAAAATGTTAACACTATCAATTTTAAATATTTTTTTATATATAAAATGTGGGAAACTAAATATGACTTCTGATAAATTTAACCTTTTAAACTAAGTAGTGATTAGTATAAAAACTTCGAAAAAAATTTAAAATTCCAAAGAAAAGTCTAAAATTCCAGACTTAACTAACTTCTTTTCCTAAAGAAGAGAGCAGAAGAAGATTAAAAAATCCTTGAGTTAGAGTTTTGTACTCGAGAAATGTCCTGTCGAATCCAAGAATAATATGAAATTACTGAGAGTTAGCTTTATAATGATAAAGGTGAAGACAAGAAAAATGCTTAGACAGAGAGCCTGAACTAGTAACAAGAAAACACAACTGTTAATACTAAAATTAAAAAATTAAAATTAAAATTATTAAAAAATCCTTGAGTTAGAGTTTTGTACTCGAGAAATGTCCTGTCGAATCCAAGAATAATATGAAATTACTGAGAGTTAGCTTTATGATGATAAAGGTGAAGACAAGAAAAATGCTTAGACAGATAGCCTGAACTAGTAACAAGAAAACACAACTGTTAATACTAAAATTAAAAAATTAAAATTAAAATTATTAAAAAATCCTTGAGTTAGAGTTTTGTACTCGAGAAATGTCCTGTCGAATCCAAGAATAATATGAAATTACTGAGAGTTAGCTTTATGATGATAAAGGTGAAGACAAGAAAAATGCTTAGACAGAGAGCCTGAACTAGTAACAAGAAAACACAACTGTTAATACTAAAATTAAAAAATTAAAATTAAAATTATTAAAAAATCCTTGAGTTAGAGTTTTGTACTCGAGAAATGTCCTGTCGAATCCAAGAATAATATGAAATTACTGAGAGTTAGCTTTATGATGATAAAGGTGAAGACAAGAAAAATGCTTAGACAGAGAGCCTGAACTAGTAACAAGAAAACACAACTGTTAATACTAAAATTAAAAAATTAAAATTAAAATTATTAAAAAATCCTTGAGTTAAGTTTTTTGTACTAGAAATGTCCTGTCGAATCCAAGAATAATATGAAATTACTGAGAGTTAGCTTTATGATGATAAAGGTGAAGACAAGAAAAATGCTTAGACAGAGAGCCTGAACTAGTAACAAGAAAACACAACTGTTAATACTAAAATTGTTTTGCTAGGGCTTGAATTTAAAACAACCCTGATCTCTGGAGCGTAAGTGAATAGTTATGAGACGAGACTATATAGCTCAGCATGCACCCATAGGTCAATCATGGAAGCTGAGATGTTATCAGCATTTATTACAGTAAAAGGAGAAATTACAAAGAAGTTTAACTCTGATAATATCACTAATAATTTAACCAATAAAAAAGGGAAGAAAAACCAATGCAGGAAAATGATATACAATGAATAAAAAAATTTATGACTGACCATTGGATTTTCAAAGTAACTTTGTACTTATTTGTACTAGTTTGTTAATAAAATACTGTTTACTTGTTTTAATACTGTGCTCTGCCAAAAGAATGCTACCAAGACAAGTAAATGTTAATATTGTTTTTTTATTCTTAAAAGCGATAAAGAAAATATTCCTAATATCGCTGGAAGTCATAAAACCTATTGGGTTAAGTGAGCTACAAATTCTTAGCTCACCATTAATGGTCACACCACCAGTGCCTAGTCACCATGCTAGCCAGGCAAGTAATTTATGCTTTTCATCACAAATTCTGACTTTTTTGTGTATAAATATGAACAATTCCCTCGTATTTGGTCCATGGTCTGTGTATATTTGAGACCAAAAATAATTCTATTAATGTGTGTGTTCGAGAAAATTCTAAATAAGAATGTGATTTAGAACATTACCAAATATCATTACAGCTGAGAATAATACTGTCAATATATGATTATGATATGTAACAGAATAATTTTGTTGAGTGTGAGTTCAAGAACGATTCAGATAATGAATTTGACTTAAAACATTTCAAACATGAATGTGAATGAGAATAATTCAGTGAGTATGTGATTGAGACTAACACTGTGAATATTGTGATCTACAATAATTCTGTAAATGTGTTCAGAAAATATTCTGAATAAGAATATGACTTAAAATCAAATATTAACATACACAAGAATAATTATGTGAATATCAAGAATAATTCAGTGGATATGCATGACCAAAACAATTATTTGTGTAAATGAAAACTGCAACAAAAATTCTCATTCAACTATTTGCTTGAGTGATCAAAAACATTTCTATATAAGTGTGTCATTAAAACCTTCCTCTAGTAAGATTTAGAACAATTAATTTTGAGTAATCATTGTTTTGTTAAAAATTCTCTACCAAAAATAGAAACCAAATTCGATCTTTATAGAGTTCTTTAAACTGTTAGTTATAACTCTAATTATTCAGTTTGTTCACACTTTTAAAATCTCTATCTCAGCACAAAGTTATTTTTTCAAATATGATGTAACATACATCTAAAACTAAAACTTTGCTTTGATTTTTGTTTTTAATTTCACTAACCTGATAGTCAGCAGAAACATTTTCAGAATAAATTAAATGTAAAAGTTGAGCAAAAGCAGTATCAGTGCCACTGAACCAGCACTGGTAGATACTGGAATCCATTGATTCAACAACCCATTTTTCCAATTCTGTTTTCTCGGGTTGAAGCTATATTAAAACAAGAACATACATAGCATACAAATGTGTACAGTTAATAACATGTTTATTTCTGATAAGAAGTAATACTAATAATGACATTTTATTTATAGTTCTCGCCTATAGCCAATGTTTTATCACAGTAGAGTAATCAGTGATGGGTTTTTGGATGTTTAATAAAATTTATTCAACATGACATAGTTTGATGTATTGTTTTTAAACCTTCTCTATTTAAAAAAAAAACAATAAATACAAAAGTCTTGCTAAATAAACATATGTGAAGATATAAACAAATGTCTAGTTGCATTGGTACCCCAATGTTAACGTTGTACAGCATATTTACTTATCACAAAATAAAATGTCAGTGTGCCACTGCCAAGGTGACACTTTTACTCTACAAACAATCATATCATAAAACAAACTGTCACTGCACTGCTATTTTGTTTCAGCAATTCGTAAATTGTTAAGACATACATATATGGTTAGTTAACCTGATATACAAGTAGCGATATCAGTCAATGATGCTAAATAAAAATGATTCCTTTATATTTTGAAATCATTTGATTAGTCATTACAGAAAAGACGAAAACATCATTTTTTATTTATTTTTTAAAATCATTTGGGATAAGCTAAAACTTTGGATAAATCATGCCCTTAGTGTATTTTTTTTTTTTTTTTTTTTTGTGTTTAACGTCCGACTATTATGCACACTTGGGCTAATGCAGACAATGGGATGATTTATAGCGTATGAAAATGCCAAGCCCTGGCCGGGAATCGAACCCGGGTCCTCGGGGTGAAAGCCCAGTATGCTATCAACTAGGCCACCGAGGCGGCTCTCCTTAGTGTAAAAAGAAATGTTCTTTCCAATAAATAGAAAATCTACACTATCTAAAGATGATATGGCATAATGTGTATTGAATGGTAGCAAAAATACACAGCAATTAAATGAATTGCTTTTTCAGTGTCAACAAAATCATTAATTCAAACATTGTTAAAAATTTGAACTCACAAATTTAAATGCACTTTCGTTAAAATAAATGTACTTTCATGTCTTAAAATATCACATTTGCTACTTAAAATTTATGTAGGACTCTTACTACTTTAAACAGTATATTAAAAGTAAGGAGGAAGCAAAACATTAACAGACAAATGAAAACATTTCAATAGAAAAAAAATTGTTTCATAGAAGCTTGAAAACAAAATTTGAAAATTAATACAAAAATAGTCTGGAAATGAAGTGCAGCAAATATGCCAAAATTTAATCAAAATCGGCTTGTTAATTTAATTTTCAGTGTTGTTCAAAAAATTGCAAGTAAAATCATTTTTTTTTCTTTACAACAGCCACAATATGTAAGAGTTTTTTGAAAAGTAACCTCCATTTTCATATAACACAAGAAGTAGTTGAGATAATGCCGCTATTTTTACATTGCTGTGCTGTGCAATTCAGTGAACATCCAGCCATGCTAGTAAGAATATTGTACTGCTGCGCGTTTGCTCATCATAACCTTACAAAATGAGTACCTCCTTAGATAATTCACTACATGCTTGTGGTGTTATAAGATTTCTTTAGGTAAAAAAGCTTTCAGCAGCAGATTTTTTTTTTTCCGGCGAAAAACCGTTCAGGTTATCATCGCCGTCACGAAGAATGAAAGTACATACAAAGAAAATTAAACGAAATTTTACTTAAGAAAAAAAAAAACAACAACAACAAACTATAACAGTAAAAATAAATTAAAAATTTAGATAACAATTATAGATATATTACACTTAAGAACTAAATAACAATAAATAATGAATAAAATTTAATAACAATTCGTAAAAGTATGCAAAACATAACAGAAATAAAGTTTTTAAATAAAATAAATAAATAAAATAACACAAGAAATTACAAATACAATAAATTAAATTTTATTTAAAACATTCAGACGATGAAGGAAATCTAGAACCCGGTCAACGGCCGAGGCACTATCTCCCAACATCGTCTGCAAACAGTTGCTCAGACCACACATAAACGCACATTTTGGAAACCATCACAATCGAGCAATATATGTCTTATTGTGATGGTTTCCTACAGAACTCGCATTT
This sequence comes from Callitettix versicolor, assembly GCA_022606455.1. Classification (NCBI taxonomy): domain Eukaryota; kingdom Metazoa; phylum Arthropoda; class Insecta; order Hemiptera; family Cercopidae; genus Callitettix; species Callitettix versicolor. Next base: position 69,528,412 of record CM040189.1, read on the forward strand.
AGGTGGGTCCCCGCGTTCCATCAGAAATCCATGCGTTAACATGGAGTGACCGATGCAAGGCGGGTGATCACCACCTCTTCTCTATGACTTGCACGTATTGACGACCCCAAGGGCGAACAGTATTTTTAATTACCCTCAATTTGTTACTGCTTGTAGCTGCCCATTCATTTTCCCACTCTAGAAGAATTAAATGTTTTACGTGACAAAGAAAGTCAGACACTATTACACGTGCAGCGCATTATCCGCTACAGTGTTTCCAAATATTCCACAGTGACCAGGAATCCAGATAAATGATACTCTTGCACCTCGTAGTTCAAGTCTATCGACAGAGCACAGAATATCTTGAACCAGAGGGTTTACCGAATACATATCCCGGATTGCCTGGAGGGCACTTTTTGAATCAGAACAAACTACTAAAATGCAAACTATCGAATTCAATAGTGTTCAGAGCCTTTAAGATGGCAAAGAGTTCGGGCCGTAAAGACACTACAAGTTGAGGGTAATCCATACTTATACGTTTCGTCCAGTGAGTAAAATGCACACCCAACATTGTTATTCATCTTAGAGCCATCTGTGAAAATAAATTTAGCAGATGGATATGAACTAGTCAGTCGAAAAAACTCACGTTGATACACAATGTTAGGAGTGTTGTCTTTCTGGTATGCACACAAGGAGAAATCAAAGGTCGGCATATTGATTTTCCACGGAGGGACAAGACAAAAGGACCTTTCAAACATTGGGGGTAGTTCAATACGTAAGTCATCAAAAATACGGGAAGTTCTAATACCAAGAGGAGCAGTAGCATTCGGTCGAGTTTCATACTGTCGCACCAATTGATTTTTGAAAACTGTATTAAAAGCAGGGTGCCATGGTTTAGATGATAAATTGCTTAAATAAGTTAACTGTAGTTTCTGTCTCCGTCACGAGAGAGTGAAGGTTCCCCAGCATCGGCGAGAATACTCACGACGGGACTTGATCGGAAAGCACCAGAAACAAGGCGGATTGCAGAGTTATGGACGGGATCTAGTTTCTTTAAAATCGATGGTCTAGCAGATGAATAAACAATGCTGCCATAATCAATTCGCGAACAATTACGGCACGGTAAAACATCAGCATACAGGTCCTATCAGCACCCCATCGAGACCCACTAAGAACCCTCAACATATCGAGGATTTTATTACATCTTAATTTTAAATCACGCACGTGAGGGCTCCACGAGAGCCTTTCGTCGAGTATTAGACCCAAGAATCGAACGGATGGAGAAGTCCGAAGCTGTATACCATCAAGATATAACGACGGAGCCTGGATCTGTCTACGGCGACTGAAAGCAATACACTGAGTTTTAGCAGCGGAGATTTTAAAGCCAGTAGTTCTCGTCCAGGTCTGCAACCTATTTATTACCAGCTGAAGGGTTCTTTCAGCTGTTGCCATGTTTCTGGTGCTTACGTAAATAGCAAAATCGTCTACAAAGAGAGAACATCTGACAGGGGACCGTACATTAGACGTTATGCTATTGATTGCAATAGCAAACAGAGTAACACTAAGTACACTCCCCTGTGGAACACCATTCTCTAAGTAGAAGCGATCTGATAGCGTATTACCAAGACGCACCCTAAAATACCTATTACTAAGGAAGTTTTGGATAAAATATAGAATCCTGCCTTGTATACCCCATGATTTTAAAGTGTTCAAAATTCCCCTTCTCCAAGCCATGTCGTATGCCTTCTCTAGGTCGTCGAAAAAAACAGCTACTAGTGTTTGACGCAAGAGAAGCATAATTTGTATTGCAGCTTCTAAAGACACTAATTGATCCACAGAACATCGCCCTTGCCTAAAGCCGCACTGGTCTTTGCAAAGTAAATTGTTGGTTTCAAATACCAAACAAGGCGACGATTTACCATTTTTCTACCAGCTTGCAAAGAACGCTGGTAAGAGAAATCGGACGATAGCTAGTTGCATCAGTTTTATCTTTACCTGGCTTAAGAATAGGAATTACTATTGCTTCCAACCAAGCGTCAGGAAAGTATGTTCATCGAATATACGATTGTATATCTCGAGGAGGGCAAGCCTACCTGACGTTGGAAGGTTTTTGATCATGGAATATACGAGGTTGTCAGGACCGGGAGCTGTGTCCTTCGTTGAAGAGAGTGCAGATTCCAGCTCATGCAGAGTAAACAGCCTATTAAGAGGAGAGTCGTCAGAAATACCGATGGTGAACGGCAATGGTTCCACTGCACTTTTGTATTTACTAAAGGCAGCGTTATACGCCGTGAGAACAGGAATAGCTAGCAAAGATGATCCTAATAAATTTACAATATAGGAACACTGAGAAACTAACTCTCCATTCGGCCGTTTAAGACCCATCAACTCCGTGGATGGAACACGGCCAGATATAGAGCGCAGTTTCTTCCAGACGACAGATGTTGGCGTTGTTCTGCATATTGTTCCGATATATTGCGACCAAGATTCCTTTCTACTTTTCTCTAAAATTCTTGAGCTTTCGCTCTAAGAATTTTGTACCGCTCAAGATTTTCATCTGTCGGGCTTTTGTTGAATCTCCGTAGTGCTTTTCGGGCGAGACGCAAAGCCTCCTTACAGTCCTCGTTCCACCAAGGAACAGATGGACGTGGTGGGTATGCGGATGATTTAGGATAACATCCTTGGCTGCATGTAAAATCGTATTTGTGAATTTCTTAACCACTGTGTTAATGCAGTTCACTTCAATGTCTGCAGGTACAAATCTTTTTGCAAATTCTTCCCAAATTGCCTTTTTAAGGATCCAAAGCGGCAGGCGTCGTTGCACATGAGCGAAAGTACAAAATGAAATATTAATGGGAGTATGATCACTGCCATACAGATCTGGTAACACCGACCATTCAAACTTTGTTGCCAAAACTGGACTACAAAATGACAAATCGACAACTGTCCATCCGCCAGTAGATGCTGATAAATGAGTTGGAGAACCGTCATTTAGAAGGCACAAATCTAAGTTTGACCGTATTCCTTCGATTCGTATTCCCCTTGAGTTACAGGATAAGAAACCCCATGAAGTATGGTGAGCGTTAAAATCACCTGTCAATAAAATCGGTTGTGGCAACTGAGATATTAAATCATATACTTCATGATGTTGGAAATTGTAACTAGGCGGCAAGTAAAGGCAACAGACGGTAACTTTGAATGGAACGGTAATCTGAACGGCAACAGCTTGTAAGGGAGTTATTATATTGACAGATATGGACTGGACAGAGTTGTGAACCAATATGGCTACACCACCTCTGGCTCTTTCCTCAGTGACGAAATCTGCTCTGAAAATAGAATAACCCCTAAAATTGAAGGTGTGGGATTCATGCAAGTGCGTCTCTTGGAGGCACATTATTAAAGGAGATGAATCTCGCACAAGAACTTTGAGATCTTCCATGTGGCTTCTTATCCCATTAATATTCCACTGTATCACATTGCTATTAATTGGAATTGCAGACATTGAAATAAAATAAATTAATATAGCAGCGGGTTCTGTTCGTTTTTGTCATGTACAACTTTTGATTTATCAGAGTCTACCGACATCGAATCACTACTGTGATTCATGTCAGACTCTGTAGATACATTTGTTTTGGCAGAAGTCGCTTTTGATACGGCTTCAGTTTTAGTTTTAGTTTTTTTAACTTGCTTAGAGGTATTTTTAACCAATTTTTTATCCGCATCCTTAGACCAAACTACTGGTGGGTATGTATTTGATTTTTTTAAAAAGTAAGCTAGTCCAGGAGAAACAGACTTTACTGTCGGTTTTACCACTTGTGACTTAGTTCGGACCATCATTTTTGAAGCAGATGGAACTGCTTCAGGAAGAGTAGGTTTTGAAGATTTAGTCACAAGTGACTTTGGAGCTTGATTTTTAGAGGTATTCGACTGATTTTCTTTTGAAGAGATAGACAAAGATTGATCAGATGTACTGGAAGCAGGAGTGGTAACAGTTGAAATTACGGATAACAGCTGAGCTACTTGATCAGTCAGTGCTTTAACAGTTTTAGTCAGTTCATCGCAATTTCTACATGAGGTCTTGCTACTAGACGCGACTGACGCAAACAACTTACCCTCAATTATTCTGGAACTTTTGAATATTTTTTTAGCTTCTGAAAATAAAACTTTATCCCTTGCCATGATAGTCAAAACTGCTTTCTCGTCCTTATACTTGGGGCAGCTGAAGGAACGAGCCGGATGATCGCCACCACAATTGGAACACTTTGGGTCATCCGTGCAATTGTCACCACCATGGCCATTCGAACCACAATTACCACATATTTCGGGCTTTCTGCATGTAGAACTCACGTGTCCAAACCCCTGACACTTAAAGCATCTTCTCAGGTTTGGAACGTAAGCTCGAATAGAAAGCCTTTGATATCCGGCAAATATATATTCCGGGATTGTGGGTTTACCAAAAGTCAGAATGAGGGAAGCAGTTGGTACTTTTTTTCCATTTTCATTACGCAGAAGGCGATAAACATCAGTAACTGACTCTGATGCCAACTCAGACTTTATCTCCTCAAGGTCTAGATGGAGGAGATCTCTACACGTTACCACTCCTTTAGCAAAATTCAAGGTTCTGTGGGGCTCCACAGAAACCTTGATCCGATCAAAAAAGGAAGACATCTTTAGGAGCGACAACCAGTGAACTAACAGCGTACCATTTTGTAGCTTCCTAATAGACGCTACAGGACCTACTCTTCCAACGATAGCCTTGTTTATGAGGAAAGGAGACACTTTCGATAGGTCGGACCCTTCCTCAGAATTTCTAAAAACTAAAAATCTAGGAGAAGGGAGCTGAACAACTGCAGCACCCATCTCCTTTTCTTCCATGTCCATACTCCCATTGCTACTCTCAGACCTGTTCGACGTAGTTGAACGAGGCCTCTTTAACACATTTTTGGCGTTTTGTAATTTTTCTTCCATGGTTTGTTTTGCCGAGCGATTCATGAATGAAGACTTTCGAACAACTGGCACAGGGTGCACCCAAACGACCACCAGCAGCCCAGGATACTCGAACTAAAGCAAGAACCCCAAAAAAAAAAAAAAAAAAAAAAAATGGGGGGGACCTCCAGATATCCTGGAGCCGAAATACATGGTCTGTCAGCATTCCAGAATATTTTAGGAATGGGTTCCGGTACATCGTTACGGTTCCCCAAACCCAAGTACCACTGGCAGCCGCTCTCTATGTACTCACAGAATGCAACCATTTGTTTCGATAGACCCAGCTATGGGCTCCGACACCCATAACTCAACATTCATGCGCTTGCCAAGCGCCTATAGGCTGCTCGGTTCCAGAACCTGTCCCATCAGAGGTCCTCGGCAGTGCTAGGCACACATCAGGTTCCACATACTTGGCCCCGCCAAAGGAAACCAAGCAGAATCGCCACTCCCAGACGTAACGGAACAAGCACAGCAAATCCCTAAATGTACGTGTGAGTGTGAAGTGTTTACATCGTAAGTGTAGTGCTGTAAGTGTAAGTGTCTGCTAGACTCGGGTGCCGCGAGGTTCGTCTAGGTCCTCTCACTAGGTGCAGCTAGTCTGCACCCCCCTGCGGGTGTGTATGTGTTTGTGTGAGAGAGTGTGTTTGTGGATGTTGTATGTTGTGTGTATGTGGAGTAAATGAGTGAGAGTAGAATGAGCTAGAGGTATGGTGGGGTCGCTAAGCCCATCAGCTGCTCATGTCAGCTGCCTCCGCCGGCTTCAGCAGCAGATATTCACCATGAACATTATATACAACTCAAACATTATGAGTGAACATCATGAAAGTATTGTGCAACAAGATGAAGAGAGGAGTGAAAGGTTAAGGTTGCCAAGAAAATTAACAGAGTTCTGTGCTCGATAGATATTCACAAAACCAAACGAATAGGTGATGCCTAAGACTTTCTTCCATGCTTTGACGAGAACTGTGATGACAAAACAACAATCAGTGGCCTGGGATCATACCCATTCTCCAAGCAAGCTGAAAAAAGTCCGCCAATTTTATCCCACAAGAAAGGTTATGTCTATGGTGTATTGGAAAGCCTAGGGAGTTTTTCTGACCGGTTTTACAGAACATGTGGTGACACATTACGGATACACTGACATCTGGTGTTGTGCTGTTTCATTACAACACTTGAACCCCAAGATGCTTGAGAAACCCAAGAACTTTTAAATAAATCCAAAAAAGATATTTTTGATCACTTCAAGGCAGCCCCAACTTGGCGCAAAGTGATATTTATCTGTTCATGCACATGAAGAAGTGACTTGTGTCACAGCACTTTGGTGATGACAACAAACTTCAAAATGCCATAAATGACTGGCTAGGTACCCAGGCAGCTAAATTTTATGAAGAAGGAATTTGTAAATCAGTGAAACGCTAAGGCAAATGCTTTAATTTAAATACTGACTTTACTGAAAAATAATGCACAGAAATAGTTTTAAGTTTTATGTAATAAAATATTGTTTTACCATTCAGGTTTTTTATATATATCCAACTGAATTTTCTTTATTTTTTGTTATTTTAAGGCAAAAAGCACATTGAGGCTATTATAGCCACCCTAAATGTAAGTGTGTGTGTTAGACTCAGGTACTGCGAAGAACATCTAAATCCTCTCAATAGGTACAGCCAGTCTGCACCCCCATGCATGGATATCCAAATGAAGGTTTCTTTCTAAATTGATCTTGTATTATAGTGAATAAATAATTGTGTAGTATTATTTTATTAAGTGTAATCTCACTACATTTTTAATAATTTGTTTTTATAATATAATGTTCATATGGTTTAGAATTAATATGCCTTTGATTATGTAATTGTTTATTTTATTTATATATTGAATCCATTTTGCTTACATTTTTTATTAAGATTATTATTTAATAGTTTAGTGATTATATTAGTATAATTAGCTAATTATAATTGATATAACCACCAAAACTTTCAAACTGATTTGTTCACAATCATACTTTTTAGTGTACAGTACGAAAGTAAAATTATGGACAAACCAATTATCACCAAACTAGCAATGCAATTATCACTTTTTATAACTGTTTCCCTAAAACATTACAGTAACTCTCTCCTAAATGCAGAATTCTCTAATTTTAATCATAGGTAAATTACTTCTGAAGTACAAGGGTTGATCAAATATAAACGAGACTGACTTTCTAAAAACTTTTCCGTTGGACATTGAACTCTAAAGGGTGGGGTTTCAGGTAACCTGGGAGGTTTGGGACGGGCGAGGACGGGCAACATTTCCGTTCGGACCCTTCAGTATAAAACTATACAATGAGTGAGAGTGAAGTGCACGTTTCCGTGGAGCAGAGAATTATTATTAAGTTTTTTGGCCAAGGAGGGGGTCAATCCGACTGAAATCTTTCGTAGATTGACGGCTCAATACGGGGACAGGACCCTGTCAAGAGCTCGCGTTTTTGCTTGGCACAAGGAATTCGCCGAAGGACGGGAAGCAGTAAAAAACCTCTGAAGGCCAAGTCACGATCGTCGGCCGGGAAGGTAATGGCCACTGTATTTTTCGACAATCACTGTATTTTTCACGTCGATTTCCTCCATCAACGACGCACAATAAATGCACAATATTATTGCGATGTTTTAGAGAGTCGCATAAAACAGTCTTTTCGTAGGAAAAGGAAATCTAAACCGCGCGAAACGTCATTCTTCTTCACGATAATGCCCGACCACATTGGCGAACGCTACGAGGCTTAAACTCGATCAAATTGGCTGGGAACCAATGGAACATCCCCATACAGTCCAGACTTATCACCCTGCGACTATCACCTGTTTGGGCCACTCAAAGAGGTGCTTGGAGGCCAGCGTTTCGAAGACGATTCTGCGGTGGAGACCTTCGTGCTCCAATGGCTCAATGAATGCCCGAGAACTTTTTACGAAGATGGAATTAAAAACTTCCAATCCGGTGGGAAAAATGTGTTACTCTCAAGGGAGACTATGTAGAAAAATAAGTTGTATCAAGAATAATTTGTAAGTAAGCAATAAATTTTTTTAAAAATTAGTCTCGTTTATATTTGATCAACCCTCGTACTTATCCTATTTATAGTGAATCTAATTTAAACATTAAAATTAGAGTATTACCTCAGATTGCTGACCCAGTATAGGTGTTGGGGTGGGTTTAACTTCAGTATTTAAACCTCCTGCAGCAATATTTCCGTCAATGTTCAATTTAGAAGTCCATTTCTCTAATTCATTCAACTGTTTATTTTTTTGATCAAACTGTTTCTTAACTTTGGTCATTTCTTTGGTAACATATCCTGTCCTATAAAAAGAGTATCAAAATACGAACTATTATTACTATGTGGCAATTATTGCACAAATACAACAATTATTTAATTTTACTAGGTATTTACTTAATACTCATAAAATTTAAAGTATATTTTGTATTATGATAACAAAATTTATGAATGAAATATAATATACTCTACATAAATGAATCCATAAAAATAACCATTCAAGTCTACGTTTTTATAACTCATAAAATAAATGGTAAAAACACAAACAGTAAAAGTTAAATTTAATAAAAAAAAGTAAATAATTAATTTAAATACATAATGGCAAATACATATTTAAGATGAAAAATAATGATTATAAAAGGTGGAGACAAAGAAAGAAGTAGGATGAAGAAACCTTTTAGACTGGATATGAAATGAACTTCAAAGTGAAGTCATGACAATTTATATAAATACTAATCAAGAATCAACAGTGCCCGATAATAGATTACTTAGGCTTTCAATCTGGATGTAAGTAAAATGAACCACCCAATAAAGTACATGATCTTGGAGACTATTGTATTTTAATTACATCAAGCTAAACCTTCTCGAGTTGTACACAGAACATGTATGCTAGAGCACCTAACTCCATCAGCAGATATAAAATCAGGTATTTTACAGTTACAAAAATTTCAAAAAAATTCAGACGAAATTCCTAAATACAAAGACTAAAAATTCTAAATTTTTAAAATATATTACTCTAAAATGGAAGAAGTTAAAAATTTAGTGAATATTAAATAACTGAAGTAAACATAACTAATATTTTTTACTTACATTTTCAATATGTCTTCCAAAAAATATTCTTGAACTTCGTACAATCTTCCAGGAACTATAAAAAAATATATTAATTTTAAAAAAATAACAATTAAAATATTAAACTTTATTAAGTAGAAAACTATTGCTACAGAAGCACAAAATAAAGATGTTTCAATTTTAAAAGCATGTGTGTGCATGCATGCACACACACACACACACACACACATTTTACAAAGAAAAAAATGTAAAGTTTGTTTTTACTCCTTTTAACCTTTGTGGGGTAGAATTTGTCAAAACTGTTTTTTAGCAGACACATAAAAGCCCAGAACAACACAAGTGCCAAATGTCATCATTGTAGGATTAATAGCTGCGGAGATTTCATGGTATGTTTGTTTGTGTTTGTGTGTGTATTTAAAAAAATTCGACTGACAATAGATAGATTATTCATCTATGATTAAAATCTGTTGAATCAATTTTAAGAAATGAATTCAATTAGATTTTCACCAATCCCAATATTTTTTCTATTTTTTCTGAGGGCTACAAACCAGTTGTGGATTATCATGGTTACAGATTGCAAAAAAATTATTGAAGTTTGCTGTACTTATTATTATAATTATTAAGACAAACAGAACACAACATATTACCTGTGATTACAGGACAGTTATTTAAATAACTGGCAAACATTTTTGTATCCAAAGTGGCTGACATAAGTATCAACTTCAAACCCTTATACTTTGCAACAGCATCGCGTAAAATAATAAGTATAAAGTCGCTCAATTTGTCGCGTTCATGCACTTCATCAATGATGATGTGAGTTACTGTGCTCAATATAGAATCTCCTCCTAGCAAAGTGCGCAGCAAAACTCCATTTGTACAATATGTAAGCAGAGTCCGAGGAGATACACTGAAATTAAAAAGAAATCGGTGTTTATGTATTATAGAGGAAAACTAATTGTTTTATATATAAATTTATGTGATTTACATTATGCATTTACAGATTATCATATGTCTATTGTTATTCTTATACTTCTGATTAATATTACCTTTAAAAAAATGTTACAACAAACCAAACAAAATCATATGGTTTAGTCATTATATGCCTAAAACCTGCAGTTCAAAAGCTATAAATGAAAAAAAGGATACCCCTTTGACAAAAAACAAACAACTAATTTCATACAATAGGAAAAGAATGAATAGCAACTAGTCAAATTACTTTACCCTGATTTACAATGTGGTAACATCTCTACACAGATACCAAACAGAAATACCCATCTGTTTGGTTACCTTAAGGTTACTTCTATTGGGTATTCTTAAGCCTGTAGCTATGTTACTGAAATATATATAATAAAAGTAGCTGACTAGTTTATTCTTTTCATATCAAATTACTTAGTTTTTACTTTGTGTCAAAATAATTTCCTTATTGCATTTGTATATCATGCCAGCTATCATAAAAAAAATGGTAAACATTCTGTTTGTTGAAAGTTCTTAATTTCCTTCACAAAATGTATGAATCACTACAGCAAAAAAAAGTTCAGAAGATATTTAAAAAAAAATAAAATAATAATAAACAAACAACCAATTCTTAAAATCAATTTATCAGATGTTGGTCATACACGAAGATATATTACTCAATTTAGTTTACCAAACATAAAATTTATGGTTTGACAGTAAATCAGGAAAAATCTCAGCCCTGACAACTGTTAAATAAATCTTTATTTATTATTAATTATTAATTAAATATTATTTATTATTACTGACAACAGATAAATCTTTATCTGATTTGACCCCCTATTTAAAGCAGCAAACACTGACTTGAGGTATGCATTTTAGAATAGGATTTATTACAGCGTTTGAATTGCATTTTCAATGAATAATGCAACACACTTTATTTGGGGGGCTTAAGTGCTTCACTTGAACTTCTTTTAAATAATTATTCAGTGTGGAAACATTTATGTAATGTTTTTTGGACTATATATATATATATATATATATATATATATATATATATATATATATATATATATATATATATGTATTTAAAAATTTAAAATACATTAAGTTTAACCTTTAAAAATCTCCTATTTCGTGGTTTTGAAACTGGATTTTACCACTATGGCTGCTCCAATAGCTCATTTTCAAAAATAAACTGTTGAACAAAACATTTTTAACCATTATTTACCTGCTTTCTAATCGAACTTGATAGCCTACGGTTTGTGCGATTCGCTCATCCCGTTCTAATGCTACTCGCTCGCTTGTAGTAATAGCTGATATCCTTCGAGGCTGGCTACAGATAATTCTACAATTGCGACCATATTTTTCACAGTATTCGAGAATCATTTGCGGTACCTAAAACAAATTAGAGAAAATTAAAAATATGTGCAAAACAAGAATAAATAAAATTTATTTATTTGTAAACATTTCTTTTTTAACTCTTCAATACAGTTTACTGTTCACCTTTTTCTCTACAAAGAATGTTTTAAAGCAAGTAAGAGTGTTCAATACTATTCAATCTTTGTAGGTCTTTCACCATACATATTGTTTCCCTTGTTTCTCTGTGAATAGGCCGAATAGTTAATAGATTCCAGTGCATCAATGAACCAGCAACTGCAGTGTTGCAGTTGCCAAATTTCAAAATAATACTTAGAAATAGACAAATTTTAAAAAGACATTAACAAAATTAAAAGTTTCTCAAAGACATAAGAAGAAACACTCCAGAAACAAATAAACTGAAGAAAAGAAAGCATTTCATAATATTTATATTTATAATATTATATTCATATAATATAATATTCATATAATATTATATTATATTCATAATATTTATATTATAAATATAAATGGAAAAAAAGATGAGTTAAAGGAAAGGACCATTTGAGTAGTCCCCCATGCACAGTATTGTATATTTAGTTAACTACATTATTCACTTGCGTATTTCATAGGCATAAACCACAGTTTAACATTCTGTCATGCCATGGTTAAGGGAGCAAACAGTTTATAAAAATTAAAATAAGATATCAAACATAACTTTATTCAAACATATATCTGAGATGTAATATTAACTTATTATTA